>CM056957.1:22729031-23057266 GCA_029856935.1 Cyclocarya paliurus | reverse complement strand
AAGACAAAATCCACAAGACACACTTCTTTTTATCTTCTTTATCTCTTAGTAATATTTTAAAAGATAACAATATCTGTTGTATCTATAAACAATGCAGCAAACAAACTTAGAAGAAGCGTGTTTTTTCTTTTAATTCCTTCACTGTGTTGCTGTGTCCGCGTGTGTTTTTATGGCGATGGCAATGCAAGCGAAGTCAAACTCGGAGGTGACGAGCATGGACCAGGGTTTGTCACCGCCGCGCTCTCCTCGGAGGGCCGTCTACTTTGTGCAGAGCCCCTCGAACCACGACGTCGAGAAAAATGTCTTACGGTTCGAGCCCAATGGGCTCCCCCCACCATTACCACCACTGCTCGCCGATCCACACTCTCGCGAGTCCTCCACCTCGCAGTTCTTTGCGTCCCTCAAGAACCCCAGAAACCCATCCGCCTAGAAGAAGATACAGAAAAAGCAAAAAAAAAAAACAAAAATGCAACAGTTAATGGTAAAAAATTATATTATTCTTCTAACAAATTAATATATTCAGAAGAAGATAAATAAAAGGCAGTCTATTAATACCAACATTAGTCTTGAAATCTTCAGATTCTTAAGTTCCAAATGAGGAAAAAAAAAGATCATATAACTAAAATAGAGAGAGAAATAAAATGAAATTCCATAGCTTACCAAGTAACTGAAACATATCATTCCAAGAACCCCTGTGTTTTTGCACCAATTGTGAAAGGTTGTGCATGAGACTCACTTTCACAGAACTCCAACTCCCATCACACCCCAACCCAAACCCAAACCCAAACCCAATCCCAACCCATTGTCTTTCTCACCCATTTTCTCTCTAATTTCTCCCATCAAAACAACGTCCAAACTCTCTCTCTCTCTAACAGGAACCACCAAGCTACTCTATTTTCTTCCAGTAAATAACAGGCGTAGCGTTTGGATTCTAAGAAAGCAAAACCGAAAAGAAGGGTAGGAAAATTACTGAAACTTTGGTAGGGTGGTGTGATGTCCACAACCCCCTTTCTTCGTCGTCCATGAAATGTTAAAAAAAATAAATTTTTTTTATGAAAAGGCGTGCGGTTGCATCGGTTACGCAATGGCCGGTTGTATATAATGTTTCTCGTTAGTTTTTACTCTTCTCAGTCCATCGTCTTCTCCCTTCTCCTTCTAAGTTTTTTTCGTTTCTTCCTTTTTTTTTTTGATAAGTTTTAAACATGATAATTGATGCACCAACCGGGAATCCATTTTACATTAAAAAAAAAAATCTAGTTGCTCCATTGTTCTCCCTTTTCCAAGCTTTTTTCTTCCGTGTATTTCCTTCTCTCTAAAAAAACCGATGTCTACCACTTTTCTTGATCAGATAAAATTTTTATTTTTGTTAACAATCATGCCGAAACACAAGTCAAGCCAATTTGATTTTATGGGTTTTGATTCCTGTCTCCCTTATCATATGTTTGCATGTTGAGAAAATTAAAAACCCATCTCACCCAAGTCAAAATGGTAGTACTAGGCTCATTTGAGTAGACTTTTTGAAAGTCTAGAGACTCTAGAATTGAAATCGTCAATTTATTAAATTTGATGACATTTCCAAAGAATAGAAACCAAGCGAAGCCTTGGGTTAGCTCTTTAAAATTAGCTACTGATTGCTTTGCTTTCGTCAATTAGTTCTTTGATCTTTTAGTTGTTTAAGGGGAGGTTTGGGGGTTGAGATGAGAATTTTGTATTTTGTTTTTAAAGTTTAAAATATTATTTTTTAGTTTTGAAATTTAAAAAGTTGAATTGGAATTTGAAAAAATTGTATTGGGATTTGAAAAAAGTTGAATTGTTTATTATATTTTATATGGAGATTTGAAAAAGATGTAATGATGAATTGAGATGAGATAAAAAATTTTGAGAATTCTTCATTCCAAACCTGCCCTTAGCCAATTTGATTTTAGTTCTGGTTGCTCGTGTGTAGTTGAATTCGTTTCTTTGGGCATGTAGTTTTTCTTGTTGTTACGGATGAGTTGGTTGGGAGCAATGTGCCTTTCATGTTTCTTGAACGAGTGAAAGATGATTTTAAGTAGCGCTATAGTACAAGACTTTAGATCTGTGCTTGGGGAAGACGAAGGGTAAAGGTGATTTGGCTTCTCTGTGCTTGGGGAAGACGAAGAGCTCTGTGTGGAAGACGAAAGACTTTTCCTTTTCTCAATTTCATTTCTTTTTTTATTATTTTCTTTTATATGCTAAGGTGACAAATTACCACATCACTCGATTTAGCATCGGTTCCGCATGGGTGGTCGCGGTTGCATGTAGCAAAACTCGTTGTCTAATCTTCGTTTTATGTCTAATGAAGCCATATAGCTACATATCGGACATTCAATTCCTATGTTGGCTCTTGGTGGCCCTGTTTTTTTTTTTTTTTTCCTTTGAAATTGGCTCTTGGTGGGCTTTAAATTTGGGTCGTGCTACACGAGGGTGTAGTCGAAGTTGGTTATTGACAAGTTATAATTTTTTTTATTTTTTTAAAATTTTTTATATCTTTAAATATTTAAAAATTTTACAATATTATTTTAAAAATATTTCCTTAATTATTAAATTAATAAAACTATTCATGGAGACCCATCCTCGGATGGATCCTTGGTGAGTTTGGAATTATTCTTAAATTTTATACTCTCACTTGTATTACATCCTTATGTCTAATCAAGCCAAAAACTCAATCACTTTTGCAACCTTTCTTCTATAAATTCATTAGTAATTTGCAGTAGGTGCTAGGAAAACACCTATGTAATTTTTTTTTTTTCGATTTTATGCTCATCTCAAATTTTGCCCTCTACTGAGGCACATTCAGGTGACAGTGGTAAGGTACAGTCATCTACTGTGGGACATATCGCATTCACGCTGCCACTCGGAGGCGGGGTGTGGTCTTACCTTTCTTCCGCGAGATCTCCCCCTCCAATTCTAGGAGTTTTACTCCTTGTTGGCGAGTTTCCATGTTTGTAAGTATTGTTGTTCCTAGCTCTCGAGTTGTCTAGAATAGGTTGTCGCAGATATACGAAGTACACGTAAAATTTATTGGGATCCCATAAACGGCACCACTATTAACGTCTTATTTTGTACACCTTTAGGCTAGATTCTAGCAACTTTGGTCTTCAAAGCTGGGCCTACAAAAATGAAGAAGAAAGAAGTTGGGAGAGACCGACCTTGGGGTTGGGGAGTCTCCAATGCCAAAATTAGTAGTATATTTTGAAAGTTTGCAAATAATGAGAGAGTCTAGAGAGTTTTTTCGTACATGGGATTGCTATTTATACCTAGAGTTTGGGGGGATAGATCGTGCCTGCACCAGTGCGTTCTATGTCCTTTTTACTGTTTCTTTTATCAATCTTTTAATGCGGCGTGCTTTTGCGATGACGTCATTAATGTGGCGTGACTTTCCGATTACTTTATTCTGTAGGTTTCGTTGGTCGTCCGTCAATGTTCCCTTATCAGAAGATCAAAGGTTCACCGTCTTCTCCTCGTACTGCCCAGTACGAGTTTTCATGAGCAGATGTAGCGGCGTCAGGCCTGCTCGTCCCATCATTCATGATTACTTACTTTTCCTTGTAAGCGAGTTGTTTTATGGGCAAGTTTAGGCCTTGAGGCTGGGTATTGGGGCGAGGCCCACTACCCTCGGCCGAATGCCCTATTGGCTTAGTGAATAGAGGAAAATCCCCTTACAAAGCTGTAACAACCGCTAGAAATTCAATGATGGAATTTCTATTGTCTTTAGGAACCATAGTAAATCCTATATGGTTGGAATCCAACTAAGAACCCATAAGCGTGTTAGAAACCAAAAATCCTATATGGTTTTATCCAAAACCTTATTGAATCAGTTTCTAGCATCGTTTTAATCATTTAATTAAATTATTTTCATATGCTATTAATCTTTTAAATTTGTGTTAGAAACATCATTATCCAACTTAGTTAACCTTGGATATTTCATTGGGCCAATAGAAATCAGATTTGGGCTTGATAGCAACCCAAACCCTCTTAAAACCCATGAATTTAGGCCCTTTCGGTTTAAACCCATTAAGGCCTACGAAATTAGCCACCTTAGCAATGATTTTGTCTAAAATATTTCACCCTCCACTTGCCTTATCAGATTTATTCAAGAGCACTTAAAATGTTCTTGAAGTGGATGACTAAGTGGACACCCCACTCTTTCAATTATAGACTCAAAAATAATATCTTGTATATTTTATTGGAAGAAAAGATCAATACTCAAGCTCCATTTCAGATCTATCATCTTCCAAAACTTGTATAAATAGCCCTTCAGCCCTTCCAATGAAAATCATCCCTCCTTTACACTTTGCTTTGTTAGAATACAAAAAACTACTCTCGGGCAGTTTTTATGAACTCTTTTGCACGCCTTATTTGAAGCTCTTGTAAATATTTTCTCATAAAATTTCCTTCATTAAGTTGTTTATTTTTTAGTCTAGTTTACGTAAATATCTTATTTGTTCCATTTGAAGATCATTTGGTTAGTCAAAAGTTATTTAAAACCCAGAAAGGTCATTCTGGGCGATAACCAGAGAGTATGTTATATTTTGGAGTTTTTGACAAAGTTAATGGATTGATCTTGGTCCGAATTTATTATGGAGTATTGTTAACATAGGTATATGATTATGGGTTGAGGATTTGTTGCATGATTAAAAGTTTTGGTGAAAGATTTTCTTAGATTTAGAAACTTCGAATCTGGAAGAGGAAAAACAGTTTCAGTTTTGAGAAAGTTTAAATCTTTTATAGTCTAATCTTATTGCAATGGCTTTGATATTTTTATTTGAGGATCCTAAGCTTCTTATGTACATGATATAATGTTGCTTTGAAGATATTTGATATTAGTTTCAAAGATATGAATTTTTTATGCAAGGAGATATTCGAATGGGCCAAGTGATGATGTTCTTGGCTAAATTAATGTTTTGGTTGATTTTAACCATGTGATCTTGAGTTTAAAGCTTAGATCTATTTTAGGACACCTTTTTAAACCATGTGATGTTTTGGTTTGAAGATCACATCTTTATAAGTCATGGATCAAGAGGTTGATCAAAACAAGTTAGAAACAAAAATCAAGGAAAATGACCTATATAAGTTTCGGTTTTTATAGAATTTTAATAGTTGTGTTTAGTTTTAAATTCTTCTGAATTCATATTTAAGTTCAGAATAAAATCTACATGAGATATATAAAATTTTGGTGATTTTTGGAGTTAGGATACAAAATCCTTAAGTTAGGGATATAATAGTCTTTTTCCACATGTAGAGGGTGAATTAATAATTTTACTCTTAAATTGATATTTTTCTATATTTCTAATTGTTAGTGACTAAGTTATAACTTTTAAAAATCACTACTTTCAGTCTCTCGTGATCGCACTTGAGTTTTGCCTAGAAACGCGAAGACGAAGTAAGTTAGCTTTTAACTTACTAGCAGTTTACTATGTATGGGTGATAAGTAAATGAACTACAGTATATGTATGTATGTTATTATATATTCTATGACAAGTCATTACATGTTTATATGTTACACATAATTTATTCTGCCATGAATTATTCATCTGTTACACAAGATATTCTGTCACGTATTGCTATACATTGCAAGTAGTGTGGAATACATACAATCTAAGGAGGTTCTGTCTAAGGAGATTGGAAATTTCTAAGTGTGTCCTCGTGACCCTCCATTCTTTCCTCGGAATCTAGAAGTTCTGTCTAGGAAAGATTGATCTTTCCTGGGAACTTACTTAGTGAGTACTATTCATTTCTACGATAAAAATTTATCAAGATAATATAAAAAAAAAAAATAAAAAAAAAATATCATGTATGTCATGTAAGGTATATTCACTGTTGCAAGCATGTTATGTTAAAGATGTCATGTTGTGTTACGTCAGGGCTTTTGACCTTTCATATTCAAGTCACATTCTGTCTCTAATACAGTTTATGTATTTCAAGAACAATCATGTTAAGTTATTCATGTCAATCACGATCCTAAGTACTAGGATGGAAAAATATCCTAGTAAAACTCCTTTGTTCACGCTGGAGTGTCTAAATAGGTGTGAAATTCCCTGGGTTGACGAAGTATAGTCAACAGGTTGCGAATGAGACCTAACTAGTTGGTCACCGGAGCGCACCAGGCACTAACTCCGACGGAGCCACATTTTTATTTAATAAGTCATAGGGCCACAACAACTGTGGAGCATGAAGTATGGGGTCACAGCAATTGTGGCACATACACTACGTGAGACACAGCAATTGTGACACGTAGAATACATGGGGCCACAACAATTGTGGAGTATGTATTAACGCACTCACAGCTGGTGTAGATACCTGTGTTGTGATGCGGTAATCGGCAGGGACACATGGCTCTAGGGGACCCATGTAGCACCCACATGTTACGTTTAATCAAGTTAAATGAAAAAGAATTCAAACTCATGTTATGCTCAAACTCATATTCATGTTATGTTTCAAGTTTATGTCAAGTTAAGTCAAGTAAGATCAAATCCATGACAATGTTATGTTTCAAGTTCATGTCACGTTAAGTCAAGTCAGATCAAGTCTATGACAAGTAAGTTAAGTTCAGTTCATTCATGTTCATGTTATGTTTCAAGTTTAAGTTATGCCATATGCTATGATTACTTACGATTTTGATTATGTACTTATGCTTTTACTGTCATGCATGCATTATTAACCTGTGTGTATGTTTTATGTAAACTTGCTGAGATTTGTAATCAAATCTCACTATGGTAGTCCCAACTACCATTCCCCCCGAATGGTAGATTTTGTTACAGGATCTAAAGAAGAACTGGGAAATAGCCAACTGGACACGGTCGATTAAGCGACAGTGCGGCTTCAAGGTTAATATAGTAGTTAACTTAAAATTACTATATGTACTATGAAGTTACATCTTCAGTACTCATTTGATCACAATCATTTTGGACTAGTATTGTGATCTCTGATGTTTAGTATGCCTTTATGTATGAAGTATATTTTAAGCATTTTGGGATATTTGAATTTGGTGCATAGTATTGCTAAAGAAAAAAATTATCCGCTACAAATATTGCATAATGCTAGATGTATGTTAAGAACATTGCATCTTATATGTCATGAACGGAGATACGTAACCTTGTGTTGCATGTCTCGACGCTTCAAAGGTCCGTTCAATCCCAAGCGGAATTTGGGAGCGTCACAAAAGCTTATAAGGATTTTTTATTTTTATTTATTTATTTATTTATTTTGCGCTATGGAACTTACTAGATTTTAATCGTTGTGTTTGAGACTCTGAAAACCAATTTATATATAGATACATATATATATAATTTTGAAAATAAGAAACTTCAATTCCTGATGGAGATTAATTACGATCCAACGTCGACTCATCAATTGTGTCGTCTAGTCACCTAATTAACTTTCCGATTTTTATTTGGTAAATCAAGTTCAATACACCATAGTACTTAATTCAATTTTATGCCGCTGTCTCACTATACATGAGAATTAGTAATTAGTCGTTGAATTAGCTCTAGTTTCTAGTAATTAAGAAAGTGAATGTAAGAACGTACGTGAATGGAGCAAGTAATATTAATTGAGAAGGAAGCAGAAATTTAATCTTCACCTTTTTTATTTGAGGTGCTAATTAATGAAGTGGCAATAATGAGAGGAGATAAAAGAAGTGTGTGAGACTTGCATTTTTAAGACTATAAATATTATTTCTCGCTATTAATAGTTAACTGGACGCAAGCCGAACCCAAAATAGAAAAAATGTTTTTTTAAAGCTAAAATCTAGCTGGTTAGAAAGCCTACAATGTGAATACTTATATGACATGCTTAAAAATTTCGTGATTCTTGCGGCGCCACCACAGTTTTTGGCGGTTGCCTACCGTAGATTTGATGCTTATTCCGCTTGCTATCTTCCTAATTGCTATATTATTGCTCTTCCTAACTAAGGATCATGGAGAAAAAGTAGTGAAAGTCTCACTCAGTCAATCCAGATCAACGACATGTAATACAAATCCATTCATTACGGCTTTCGGTCGTAGTATTATAGTCCGTTTATCGAACTATATCAAAATTGCTTCAAGTAGCTTCTCCATGTGGGAAATGAGTGGGGGTCAAGTTATTGGCCCCTTTTGTCTTTTCCCTGCATTGGACAAGTTGGTTTGCGATGAAATCAAGACCTCCCATCCTGCTATCTCTTGTATCATGTAACTATTTTATATATTTATAATATTGCTCGATTAGAAAAAAAAAAAAAAAGAAGATCATCTCATGTTAAATAACAGTAGTAGTACTAGTTAAACTAGCTTTTAGAGTATATACGTTGGATTTCAACCCTTGGTATATAAGAGCATTCACATTGGTCTATGCATATACATATACAAAGTCATATTTACATAATATGATACTAAAATCATATACATTGGCTTATGCATATGCATAAATATAACTAGATATAAACAGTTCTTATTCAAATTTGGATAATAACTATTCACTCTACAAAACATATTTTAATCATTATTTTTCTCTCCTTCCACTCTTTCTCTCACAATCTTTTCTTCTTCTCCCTCCCTCAACAATACAACAAACCTTCACCTACACATTCATTTTATTATTATATTATATTATATATATTTTTTATTTTATTATATTTTTAATATAATATATAAAAAATATATTTTTTATTATTGCATTTGTATTATTAATGTCAAATGTATGTAGTGGATGCTAATTGTAAAATATATATAAAAAATTGATTTAGAAAAAAATTAATAGTAATAATAAAATAATATTTTATTATTATTTTGTCTTAAATATGCATAAGTTAATGTGAAAGTTTTGTTTGAATGACAAAATAGATATGCAAAAGAGGTGATTTTATATATGCATATACATAGACCAATACTAATGCTCTAATGGGTTAAGAATAAAATAGAAAAAATGTAGGTCATGATATACTAGCACCATCTCGGCAGCCATATCCCAAAGGAAAATACAATGTGTCATTTTTCATCTGATCATGTTAATTTTGTAGAATTGATGAAATCTGAGCAAGGCAAGTCAACATCTTATATATAAAGGTCCCAAATTAAATTACATGTTTTGAAGTAAGAAGAGCACTCGAGCGGTTTTAAACAAACCTTCTAAACAAGTTTATTTACTGTACATATATGAAGGACGGAAATTCACACTTCATAAGACAAAAATTTGTAAAAGAAATAGACTTCAAATGGTGAAAAACAGTGTGTTATAATCAAAAGGAGATCAAATGGTAAAATTATAATCAAAAGATTATAATTCAAGTTTATTAATTTGTTGGCACAACCGGAGTTGCGAACTACAGTACTTACTATTTCATGAGGAGTGTATCAAACCAACACAATGTCAGAACTGTTTTTTTGGGCATTCTGATCTCGTACATGATAGAGAGATAAGAAAATAAAAACAAGCAACCATGCATAAATAAATTATGTTTTATATTATGTCACCAACAATAATGGGAATGAAGGGTCCTCTGCCCAACTGACTTCAAAAGAAAGAAGTATCATCATTGGATCCATAAATTCTACATTGAAAAGCGACATTCCAGTTGCTGCATATCATGTATTAAGGATGATCTTCATCTTGATCTTTACAATTCTCAACCTTCCTTGACAGAAAAAACAACATATTTATCAAGATAAAAGCTTCAAATATCAAAGTATTATCAAACACTAAAGTTCGGAATACTAATATATTTTAACTAAGTAGAGTGGGAGAGTTGCTTGCATTTGCAGATTATATTGCCTTCAAAGATAAAAAAAAAAAATCATGGTTATGTTCTTTGGGAATAGACTTACCCTTTCTCTGAATAACAATTGTGTATCATAGTGATCTGACTCCCAAAGCCAATGTGTGGTTGTATTAAGGTCGTGCTCCCAATGCGAATTATCTTCTGTTGTTGCGTCTACTCCTTTCAGCTTTGGTGTACTTAATACTCCGTGACAGAAAGTCTTCATCTCGGGACAACATTTCACAATTACTTTCTCCAAAGATGGGAACCCAAAGGAATAAGCTCCAGAGCAAAAGTTTGTGAGGTTCGGTAAGCTATTAAGTTGTAAGCATGTTAATTTGTTGAAAGTAATCGCCACATTTGTTTCACCATCCCCCATTGCTACAATTTCTATAATCCTTTTGCATTCGCTTATAGTCATTTCTTTGAGTTGCAGCAGATTTCTGGCTGTTGAGGATGTCACTAAATTGATCAATCCATGACAATTCGATATTTCCAATATCGTCAAAGTTTGAAGAGATATCGAGGATGGCACTAAAATTTTCAACTTGGCACATCGTGATACTGTAAGAATGTCTAGGGTATGAAAAATTGGGCATGGCTGGGTGTCTTCTTTCCACAAATGTGTCAACATAGGTAGGAGATGGAGATGGAGATGGAGATGGAGTTTTCTTAGTCGTGGGACCGTCATAACTTGTATTTCTCGATCAAGAAGCTGATCATAAGGGAATATTTCCTCCCAGCCACTACGAGACACATAAAGTTCCAACAGATTTGGCATTCTTACAAGAAAAGATGGAGGAAAATCTGAAAATTTGCTAGGCCATATGGTTGGATTGAAGCTCAATGACAAAATCTCCAATTTGGGAAAGGTACCCTGTAAATGAATCAAAACATTAAACAAAAGAGATAATAGTTAGCATTCAATTTCTTCAATATGTATTGATTAATTGCTAGAATTTATTGCAAGGGCAACGAAGTGGACTTAAATAGGTGAAAGTTTGTTGCAAGAGAAGAGTTTTGGGTATAGTAAAACTAAACATTTAGCAGTTGTCATGGGTTAACTTGTTGGATTCTGAGACACACGAATAGAGAAACTAAGGAATACGTCCTAATAATATATGTATATATAATCTATATATTTAGAGAGAGAAGTCGATTTTGGGGATTCTAATTAGGGTAGAGAGAGAGAGAGAGAGAGAAGAGTAGTTGATAGGATTGTTAACCTCCTTAACCAAGAAAATAGGTTGTTGAATGCAAGTCTGGAATAGGTTGTGTTGACTTGTTTCTTGAGTATCACTGCTCGAAAAACTTGAAGCCGAAATCACGTTCACTAGTGCACATTCCCCCGTTTCCAATTCTTTCAATGACGGCCATTCCAAAGTATGCACCCCTTCCAAAATCCACTTGAGTTTTGGCAATCCAATAAGCAGCATTCGAGTAATTACTGTGGGTAACACAAAATGTCTGGCTGCTCCATCTGTTCTCGCGACATTTTCTTCCATCCCTAAGCCTGGGGCCATTAAGGCTTGTGGTTCTTTACTATTTTGTCCCTCCAAGTTTCTAAATATAGTTTCTAACGAACCACAGTGCTCTATATATAGACGAGTTAGACTTTGCATTGATGTTGTTGTAAGCAGATTAGATTGAAAGACATGCAACAACTGGTCACAACGAGAAATCCACATTTGTTGAATATTGGAAAAGGAACTTGCGGCGACTTGAAAAAGTTCCACGCTTCTTCTTCTTCTAAACTCTCGAGTTTAAAATTCTTTTGGGTGTCCATCTCACGAACTAATACATCTCGATTTCTCGATGTCAATACTACTTTGCATCCTTCAGAAGGAATTCCTATATCCTCCAAATCAAGTTGCTTCCATACATCATCCAGGATAAAAAGTATCAGCTTCCCGTCTTTTGTTGAATTCTTTTGTTGTAGATCTGCTCTTTCGATTTCGGTTTGTTGACGATGAAGCTGAACTTGATTTAGCATGACCGCAATTTCTCCTCGAATTCGACTCAGGTCTGGGCTCTCTTTGACAACTGACAGAACAACCCCATGGAATAACTCTTCTTCCTTGGCTCGCCTCTTAATTTCTTCCATCAGTGTACTCTTTCCAACTCCAGGCATCCCCCACACGCCAATCTTGTTGATATTAGCATCTCCCAATGCCTCCATAATTCCGTTCACAACTGATATCCTAGACTCCAAGGTCACGTAATTCTTGTGTCTTGTAGTCACCTTATGATCTTGTGCAGGAGGAAGATAGGAAACTGCGTTGAAGTTTCCATTTTTAAGATGTTGAACAATATTTCCCGCTATCTTATTTGCTTCTCGGCTTAATCGATGTCGTTGCTTCAAGTTCAGGCATGTCGCATGAGAGCTCCTCGCCTCCGCTTCTTCTTCACCTTCACGAAGTATTCTAGTGGCCGAATTTGTAATTGCATAAACCTCTGTCAACCACTTGTTAACATCAGAATGAATTTTCTTACCATTTCTTAAAGCATCATCAACGGACTGTTGCCACCTGTCTTTAGCATCTTGCAGCTTCTTTTCCTGATTCTTCAGATTCTCCATGTTTTTGCTGTAGTGACATGAATAGCATAGCCACTGTCCAACTGGTGCAACAGTGTACTCTGCAATTTTCGTTGCAATTGAAATAACGATCTCCATTCTTGTTCCAAAGGATTTTTGCCTCTTTTTTACTTCTTTTTTTTTCGATTATTTTTCCAAGTAGACAAAATTAGAAACCAACAAAAAGAGATGTAGAAACAGAAGGAGATCAAAGGATTTCCTTGGGAAGTGAATATACAGACACAGAGTTGGAGTCCACCAAGGAAAGATAAGAAAAGCAAAGATGGAGACAAGAGGAATGCAGCTCTCTATACTTTCAGACTTTTGCAGTGAGAGTACATCAGTGCTAGGCAAAATGACTCTCCATCAGCCTAAGGAGGGAGTGGCTTTCATTCCACAAGATCAGTGAAGTAACAAACTACCAATACACCTCCAGGAAGAAGAGAGAAATGACTTGGTCACCCAAAGTCGGCGTCTGATCTTCCAGGCCCTCCCTCCAGTCACGGCGTGTGCTGAGCATTCAAATTTGTAAGAAATCCAAGAAAAGCATTTTTTGTGTAGACATCAAGATTGAAGAGCAAATTATCTTAGAGGATCCCATTCGGTTCTCTATCTCTTCCCCATCCTTATAATTTGGAAATAATTATAGGATTTTTCTAAAAATCACTCCTCATCCGGTTCCTCATTTTAATGAAAATGTTTAGAGAATAAATAGTGATTTTTCAGAACTATTATTTATTTCTCAAATCATTTTTATTAATATTTTATTCATTTTAATTAAATTAATTCTTATTTCAATTATCTACACTTTTTCTCATATTTATATTTATTATAATTTTAAATAATAGTTTTAAAAATAATTTAAATAACTCCGAAAATATAAAGATAATATTTTAAAAATATTAAAAATAATTTAAATTCTATCTAAAATATTTATTAGAGTAATAGTTCAAAATATAAAAAAAAATATTGAGTAGTTAAATTTATAAATAGAAGTGAGAGAAAAAAATAATAAAGAAAGAATAGAGAAATATTATTTTAATAAAATAGAGATAGAAATGGGAAATAGAATATAGAAAGTTTTTTAAAGATGAATAAAATTTAAAAAATTTTTTTAAAGAATTAACTAAATTATAAAAAACTTTACGGAGAATTCAATGGGATGCTCTTATCGATAGCACGACTGTTTGTGTGGTGGGAGAACAAAGGAGAATGACTGACTTTTTTTATGATCTAGTTGAATCCGAGTCAGTAGTCGTTGGTCAAACTTTATCCGTTTAACTTTTTTTTTTTAATTTGAAAACGAGTCGAGTTTAAACTTTTCATTCAGATTTGAACAAACAAACTTCGATATTTGTTAAGAATACTTACAATTTTAAATATAAGATTAATTTTATTAATTTTTTTAAAAAAATTTAAAATTTCATAATTTTCAATAAATAATAGCTGACATGTGAAAAAATAAATATTTTATAAGTTTTTTTAAAGTATAATTAGTATTTTTCTTATGTTAATATCTTTATAAAGTTTTTATATACATCTATTAATGATTTAATTAATATGTTCAGTATTAGAAACATATATTTTTTAATTTATATAAATATATAAATTATTCTTATTATAAATATAGAGATAATATTGTACTAATAATAAATATAAAATTATTCTAATTTATAAGACATTATACGAGTAATTTTATGCAGTTGTATCGTTTAATAAAATAATTTAGCTTATATTATTGTAGGCGATTTCAATATTATAAGAGAGGATTTGGAACGCCGGGGTGGAAGACCTCGTCTGAGAGCAGCAATGGGGGATTTTAATTCCTGGATTTATCATTGTAGACTGATTGAAATGAAGCCTTTGGGAAGGAGGTTCTCTTGGTTATGAACAACCGTAAGTAGAACTTAATTCTTATCGTAATCGTAAATATGGATTGTCTTGATTCGTTGCCGTCAGTTTGGGGGGTGGGGCTCTTCGGGGCTTAACGTTGAGCAATCGAGGCTGGGATGTCTTAAGCTAAGCCTTCTTCTTTGGCCTCCCGGGGGGGGGGGTGAGTCACCAGTCAGCTGAGAAGTTGTTCCATTTTTTGCCGTAAGGCAAGTTTGAGATGTTTAGTAATGCTGGAAAAATTAAACAAGTTAATGTAATTGATCTCCGACTATGAGTGCTGAATCTGCAAATCTAAACTGTCTTGCTGGAGATCTAAGGCGTTATTCGTTTGGTGTTCTGTTATAGGAAATGGCGTCCTAGGAGTAATGTTGGGCAATCGAAGTGTCCCAGGAGTAATGTTGGGCAATCGAAGGACTAAACCCGCTCTCCACCGGGAGAGGGGTTAGGATGCCTTAGGCTAAGCCCACCTCTTTGATCCCTTGAGGAGATAATTTGCCAGACAGCCAAGAAGTTGATCCGCTTTTCACCCCTGAAAGAGGTCAGGATAAGTTGTCGGGTAGCTGAGAGGCTAGACCTGCTCTCCCACGTGGGGGAGGTTGAGCCGCCTGTCCATCTATTAACTCTCACGGGGAGATAAGTTACCGAACAGTTTTTTGTATATTTTTCTTAAGTATAATGAGCATTTTTCTTTTGCTAATATCTTTATAAAG
Organism: Cyclocarya paliurus; assembly: GCA_029856935.1. NCBI lineage: Eukaryota > Viridiplantae > Streptophyta > Magnoliopsida > Fagales > Juglandaceae > Cyclocarya > Cyclocarya paliurus. The sequence goes on along the minus strand of CM056957.1, from coordinate 23,042,331 downwards.
TTTGTATATACATATATTAATGATTTAGTTAATATGTTTAGTATTAGAAACATAACTTCTTTTAATCTATATAAATATATAAATCACTCTTATTATAAATATAGAGATATAATTGTACTAATAATAAATATAAGATTATTCTAATTTATAAGAAATTATACGAGTGAAGTTGAATTTTATGCAGTTGAATCATTTAATAAACTAATTTAGCTTAATTCAAAATTGACTATACCGTCGAGAAAAAGAAACATATACGATAGAGGAGAAATTATATGACCCGCAAAACAAGTGGAGCAAGCTGTGCGACAATAAATAATGAGTTAAAAATAGATTTGAATATAAATCCAAAGAGTTTGTCTATAGAGCAGCACCTGTAGCGCATAAGCTGTTGCACACCATACGTGGATTTACTTTTTTTTTTCTCCTTCCTGCTGAAACTATTTGAATTTGAATCATATTTCCTTATGAACCCATCCCACTCCCGCGTCCCCCTCCCTCCAGTCGCCTAGCACCCTCGAGCGTCGTCGTCTAGCAACCTCGAGCGTCGTCATCCCTGTCATCGCCCAGCACCAGCGACTCATCGGCCTGCCTCTGCCCATCGCTGCCCAGCCTTTTTTTTCCCCACAGTCCATTTCGAACAAGAGGGAGGAGTTCACGGGGACCACTCGTCGCCCAGATCCCGCAATGCTCTCCCTCCATCAGTGCCATCGCGCGACACACCTCGAGTCATTTCCGTCCCTCTCATCGCCCAGCACCCGTGGCTCGTCGACCTCCCTCTGCCCATCGCTACCCAGCACTCGCGACTTATACCTCTGTTTCGCTGCCCTCTGCTTAGAAACAAAAGGTTACTCCACATTATTACGTTATTTGTACTGAAAGAGGTAAAGTTTGGGGCATATTTTATCTTTCGGAGATGGGTATTGGGCTTAGGGCATGGAGATATAGAACTCCATTTATGGGTTTTGGTGAAAATGTTAGTGAGTTGCAGAAAATGCTTTCTTGAAGTTAATGGTTGCTAGTGATGATCTTTGTTGGTTTGAAATCTCGATCATGTCCCTGCGCTTTCTGAAGCCTCGCGGGTCCGGAGAGGAGTCGTAGGACTGGGACTCGGACTCAGTCTCGGACTCGGATTCCAAGCGTTTGGGTCGCCTGCTTCTGCATGTCTTTGACGACGAAGACTTTTTTTCCTTGTTGCTCTTACCCATTGATTTGTTTTTTAGCGAGGTTTCGGCTTGGCTTGGCATGGCAGGGAGGTGTTGGACTGATTTCGCTTGATGCTTGATTGCGGTGAGATCGAAGAAGAAGGAGGAGGTTCTCAAAGAAGGATGAGGGCTGAGTTTGAGAGACGATGAGGGCTGAGTCTGAGAGACGATCGAAGAAGATTGAGGGCTGAGAGGCTGCGAGATGTGCGTGCGTTTAGTGAACCGATCTAGTGCGTTTAGTGAATCCGGTTCACACGTCAGGTGTGTTGCGGCTACAGCCAACAGTAGTGTGATATAAAGATTTTCCCAAATCAAAATAGTGAAAGGGCTAGGATGAATGATCTTTCATAGTCTATAAATAAAGAAATAAATGAATACGTATGCATTTTGACAACTTGAACAGAAATATCAAATTATTTCTCTACAAAATCCATCCAAATTAGGTAGGTGGTCAATTCGTCACATGCAGCTGAAAAGCTAGCTAGCGTTGTGACAACAAAACGAAGATAGGCACAAGAACAGTAATCACACTAAATCAAAGATGACAATAATGTTGTCCGTAAATAGTGTGGATCGAGAATCTTGGAGGAAAAAGCACCAACGGCCACTTAAAAAAGTTGCGAAAAAATGAGCTAGTGAACAAGTGTAAAAATTAAGCTGCGATTAGATATTGGGATAATATAATATGATTTATGAAAAGTAGTATTTTATGAATTTTATTGAGATGTATTTAAATATAAATATGTTGAGATATATCTTTGAATGAATGAAATAAGTTGAGATGAATTTAATTTTTTTATGTAAAATTAAAAAAAGTAATTAATTCCATCAATAATTAGTTTGGGACGAATTGAGCCCACTCCAACAATCAAAGACAGCTTATTATGTAGTGCGTTCATTTTTGCACATGGATCACAACTGTTATGGAATCTTGTAGGACCTATATTTGCACATATATCTTTTCAAAATTAATTATAGAGTTTAAAAAAAAGAACTTTAAGAAATTTCTAAAATTAATACACTATAAATAAAAAATAGAAATGTAGCAGCTTTGATTATGTCTACCAGGACTGGTTGAACCATCAAACTAGCCACGAAAGTACTCAAATCGCTAGTGATGACCTCAATACTCTTTCTAAGTCCATTAACAACAAGTGTTGAGTGGTAAGGACTGCAACTGCTAGTCCCATTGACTTCCTACTTAATGTGTCAGCTACAACATAGTTGATGGTGCAATCATAATTCTTGATCAACTCAAGTCATCTCCTCTTCCTAATATTTAATTCCTTTTGGGTGAAGAAATACTTCAAACTCTTATGATCCGTATAAATCTCATACTTTTCCCCATATAGATAATCTCTCTAAATCTTAAGTACAAAGATAACTACTGCTAACTCTAGATCATGCGTAAGATAATTTTGCTTGTACGACTTCAGTTGTTGTGAAGCATATGCTATGACTTTCCCATGTTGCATTAATACACACCCCAAACCCAACCTCGAAGCATCACTATAAACCACAAATTCTCCTCTAGCAATGGGAACTGTTAAAATCGGAGCAGTCACTAACGTTTTTTTCAACGCTTGGAAGCTTTCTTCACATTTTTTTGTCTACTCAAACTTGGTATTCTTCCTAGTGAGGGCAGTGAGAGGAACTGCTATCCTGGAGAAACCATCAATGAATCGATGGTTCTATCCCACTAATCCTAAGAAACTTCTAACCTCATGTACATTCTTCCATGCCGACCAATTAACTATTGCTTCCACTTTCCCCGGGTCCACTGAAATGCCATCGTTTGAAACTAGATGCCCCAGAAATGCGATTGAATCTAGTCAAGATTCACACTTTTTCAACTTAGCAAACACCTTTTTATTTCTGAGTGTCCCGAGTACCAGTCTTAAATGTTCTTTAGGTTCAGTCTTGCTATTGGAGTATATCAGAATGTCATCAATAAAAACAACCATAAATTTATCCAAGAAGTCGTGGAACACTCTGTTCATCAAATCCATGAATACTGTTGGGGCGTTAGTTAGGCCAAAATGCATGACCAAAAACTCATAGTGGCCTTATCTAGTCTTGAAAGTTGTCTTGGGTATGTTTCCTTCCTTGATTTTCAGTTGATGATAACTCGACGAAGATTGATTTTTGAGAAAACCCGTGCACCTTGGAGTTGATCAAATAGGTCCTCTATGCAGGCTAATGGATATTTATTCTTTATAGTCACTCACTTAAGTTCCCTATAGTCGATGTACATCCTCATCATCCCATCTTTCTTTTTCACAAATAAAACTGGAGCTCTCCATCGTGACACACTGGGACGGATAAAACCCTTGTCCAATAAGTCTTGCAACTGTTTTTTGAGTTTTGTGAGCTCTGATGGTGCCATTCGGTAAGGAGCCTTAAACAAAGGTGTCATGCCTTTAACTAAGTCAATGGCAAACTCCACTTCTCACTCGGGTGGTAGTCTAGACAAGTCTTCAGGGAATACTTTCGGATATTCTCTCACAATAAGGATCTCCTCTAATCTCAACTCTTCCTTTGGTGCACCCACTACACAGGCTAAAAATCCTTGACAACCATCATGCAATAATTTTCCAACTTGAACATCCATTATAACTGATGGAAGCGAACACACTTTTGACCCCACAAACCAAAATTCACCTCTCACAGGGGGCTTGAACATTACCTCCTTTTTAAAAACAGTCAATACTGGCATGGTATGAGGCCAACCAGTCCATACCCAATATCACATCGAATTTGAACATGTGAAATATTACTAGATTAGTTGGCATCATCCTCCCTTCAATAGATATTGGACATTCATGGAGAATCTTGTCACATGTTACTGAATTCCCTGTTGGAGTCGAGACTACTAACTTGTAATTCAATCTTTGAATTTCCAAAATGCAAAACTTGACGTAATTCATAGAAATAAAAGAATGTGTGGCTCCGAAATCAAATAGCATAGTAGCGTCATTAGAAAACAAGGGAAGGGTACCTGTGATCACGTTTGGAATACTCCATTGATTTAATTGGGTGTAAGCTTGTATTGAACACAATGTTAATTTCTAGAAAATGTGAAAGATAATACATGTGATCATGTCATTCTTGTCTTCAGCCTCTCCAGGCGTCAATGTAAAGACTCGAGCGGGCACAGTCGTGCGCTGGTTGTCACCTCACACTGTCACTTCGGTTCTCTGTGGTGGTGATATGACTGCCTTATTTCTATCCAGTTGCAATGGGCAGTCCCTGATGTAGTGGCTTGTTTTGTCGAAATGGAAACACAATCCTACCCCTTTTCTGCATTCCTCGAAGTTCATTTGGTTGCATGTCTTGCACTAATAGGGCTATTGGTTGCTCTGTACCTGTCTCTATCCAGAGTGATTGCCTTCGTTCCTCTTTTTCCACGGGCCTTGGTCCATGGTAGTATAAGACCCCTATGGCGTAGTCCTCTTCCTCTGAAAAACTCTGGATCTGAAAGGCCACCACTTGTTCACATATCTTGTTATTTAGCCTGTCTTCAAACTTCAGGGTCTTCCTCTCCTCATCGGGGATTAGATATGAAGCAAAGCGTGACAGCTCAATGAACCTGGCCTTGTATTGGTGTACTGTCATGGTTCCCTACACTAGATTGGCAAACTCCCTGGCCCTAGCGTCTCTGACCGATCTTAGGAAGAAACAATCAAAGAATATCTGCTTGAAATGGGGCTAGCTAACTACTCCCTTCCCATAAGCTTCCCTAATGGTTCTCTCTAAAATCCACTATCGTTTTGCCTCACCGGTCAACTTGAAGGAGCGTTCGACACCTTCTGTTCATCTGTGCAGTTCAAGACCCGAAGTATCTCTTCGATATCCTGAACCTAATTCTCCGCCAGGGTTGGCTCGCCTCTCCCATCAAATGAAGGAGGGTGCATTTGGTTGAACTGTTCCATATTGCAGTCTCCTTCATTATTGTTGCGGTTGCGACCAGGGGTATTTTGCTCAAGCTTCTCTATTAATTGTTGCGCCACTGCTCGAAGTACTTCAGAAACACTTGGATTTGCTTCTCCTTCATTATCAGTCGCGTTCAGATTCAAAATGTTTCGTATTTGACGATGAGATGGCATCATGAAAACTTGGATTTTTAATAAATGTTTCAAAAATATAGAGTTCATATAAACATATGCACATAGTTGTAATCGTAAAACAAATATATAAATAATATTTTGAAATTATAAAGGTACTTATATAAAAATGTATACGCCATAGTAGTAACGATATATCTCCAAAATCTAAACATTCAATCTTATGAAAATCATTTTGCAAAGTCTACAAAATTTAAAACCTCAATCGACATGAAATTAGCTCCTAACATCTGTAAAATCCAACACCTCAAATTTCATAAGAAATCTGTCCTAAAGCCTGCAGATTCTAAAACCTTAAATACCAACAAGATTATTCCTTACCGTCCGCTCCATTATCAATTCTGAAAATGATTTCCTAAAGTCTGTCGATTATCCAAAACCTCATATACTATAGTCTGCAAAATGTTAAACTTGGCTCTGATACCAACTGTAATGTCCCGTACCCTGAAAGGGCTGGAGAGTTACCATCTGACACCTAAAATTATCTCCTCACAATATATCTAACATTTCCAAATAGTCCATAAGCATGAATTCAATCCATCTCTCATAATACAGATAAAATTCCTAAAGGTTCCAACACATCACATAAAGTTTATCCATTTAGACCAACCACATAAGTTCCTCTACAAGGTCATCAATACACTAATTCAATAAAATAAATTAGATGTTCCACAAACTCCCATTTAACTCAACACAATAACCAGAAATTCCATAAGTCTCCATAAATCAATTACACAAACTTAAAATCAAACTATCAAAAGAAAATCCTCCAATAGCGAAAGAACTCTTAGGAGGTAGTCGACTCCCCACCCCCAACTAATTTTGCCCAAGCTGTCTATTCCTGATCACCAGTTGTACCATCTAAATCATCTGAAAATATTATGAAAATAAAGGGGTGAGTTATCAACAATTCAGTAAGTAGATGACATATACTAGTATGCAAACATGAGCATTTATGGAGTATAGGATACATAACAAAATATTTTTCAGAATTAGCATGCAGAACAATACATGTTTTCAAAGGTAACCGAGTGATGATTTAAAAATATTTATAACCCAAAATACTTTGGCATAACATAAACTAAACATCATCATCATATTAGACAAGTCGTGATTTCATATACTATCAAAACTGGGATCAATGTCAAGCCAAAAATTAAGTAGAGATTGACATTTTTTTCATATTATAGAATTAATGATTGGGTAGGAAAATCCAATCATTAGAAATTCATACAAGAATAGTTGATTGGATTGTTACCTCCTCAACCACAAAAATTGGTTGTTGAATGCAAGTCTCAAGTTGGGCTAGTTGGCTGATCCGTTGACTTGTTTCTTGACAACTCAAATATTTTGAAGCAAAAATGTTAACTTCGACACATCCCAAAACTTGCAATTGTTTCAAAGACGGAAATTCTAAAAACCACTTGAGTTTTGGCAAATCAGATATGGTCATATTAGTAATTAGATGCTCTAATTGCGGGAGACTTGTAGCCACTAAGGCTGTTAAAGCATCACGTCGTTCAAATATAGCTTCCAACGAACCACAATCCATTATATGTAGAGAAGTTAGACTTCGGAACGTGTTAAGCAGATTAGATTGAAAGATGCGCAAAAGATTTTCACAACCAATAACCATTAATACATGAGTATTGGAAAAGGAACCTGCAGTAATTTGATCGTGCCATAAACTCATTTTATTAGGTTTCAATTAAATTTTAAATTTCATAATTTTCAACATATAATAATTGACATGTGAAAAAATAAATATTTTATAAATTTTTAAAAAATATAATTAGTATTTTTTTTATTAATATCTTTATAAAGTTTGTATATATATATATTAATGATTTGATTAATATATTTAGTATTAGAAACATAACTTCTTTTAATTTATATAAATATATAAATTATTCTTATTATAAATATAGAGATAATATGTTTTTATGCAGTTGTATCGTTTAATATACTAATTTAACTTAATTAAAAATTAACTACATCGAAAAAAAGATAAAACAGCAGCCAAAAAACGAAGCATATATGATAGAGGAGAAATTATACGACCCGCAAAACAGGTGGAGCCAGCTCTGCCGGTGCGACGATAAATAACGAGTAAAAAGGTACGGTACATTTATATAGTAGGAGGTTGTGTAGCAAAATCCTTTTTCAAAAGCCCTCTCATTAATTATGACACTTTTGAAAAATATAAATGTATATATTGTCGCACAGCTGGCTCACTTGTTTACGATAAAATTGTCGGTGGAGCAAATTATGAAACAAACGAAGTTAGGCACAACAACAGTAATTGACAATTTTAGTCAAAGAAAAAAAAAACAGTAATTGACAATACGGTGTTTGTAAATAGTGTGGATTGAGAATCTCGGAAAATTAAGCTAGTGACCAAGTCTAAAAATTAAGCTTACGATTTGGATATTGAGATAATTTAATATAGTTTATAAATAATAGTATTTTATGAATTTTATTAAAATATATTTAAATATAAATAGATTGAGATATATTTTTAAATGTATGAAATAAGTTGAAATGAATTTAAATTTTTTTTATATAAAATTAAAAAAATAATTAATCTCCTCGATAACTAGTTTCGGAGGAATTAGGATGAGTTTGGATGTTGAGTTGAGTTGAGTTGAGATGATAAAATATTATTAGAATATTATTTTTTAATATTAAAATTGTTTTGGAATTTGAAAAAGTTGAATTATTTATTATATTTTGTATTGGAATTTGAAAAAGTTGTAATGATGAGTTGAGTTGAGTTGAGAATCCAAACGCAGCCTAAATCTACTCAAACAACCAAAGATAGCCTTATTACGTAGTGCATTCATTTTTGCACATAGATCACGACTATTATGGAATCATGTAGGACCTAGATTTTAAAATTATATGAAAAAATATTTTATTGCACACACGTCATATATATACATGATTTGCTGTATATATATACAGAGTCATCAGCTAAATTAGTAAAAATAATGTAAGGAAAATGAGTATAAAAGGAAACACAGTAGATGTTGGTAGACAGCTAACTTCTTAGGGTTTTGCTATACAACTTTTTACTATTTACCCACACTTCACACTCTACATTTTTAAATATATTTTAAATTTTTTTTGAATTTATTTATTTTTAACTATTTTAAATTTTTTATTCACTAATCATATAAAAATTATTTGATAAAAAAATAAAAAAAAATAAAAAAAAGGTGGAGTGTGGAAGTTGTGTGAAAAGTAGGAGGTTGAATAGATTTTTTCAACTTCTAAAATTGATACACAGCTTGATACAAGGCTGAATTGCAAGCTATTCATGTGCACTTAATTCTTTTAGGCCTCGTTTGTTTTCGGAGATGAGATGAGATGAAATTTTTTAAGATGTATAAATAGTATTGAGATATATTGAGAGAAGATGAGAAATGTGTTTATTTATAGAGATGAGATGAGATTATTTAATTTTTTTTAAAGTATTTATGATTGTAGGACCCACAATCCGTACAAATATTTTAAGAGTTTTTTTTGGGTGTTTTCCTATGGGCTTATTGCGTTTTGCAGCTTTTGCCTCTTTTTTTTTTCTACATGCTTTTTAATACTGGTGGGAGGGACCCACTTTTAATTATAATAGTTTTTTATAATAAAATATAAACAAAAGGTGGAACGCATAAACAGTAACACCCAATTGAAAACCAATTTTCGACTTTTTCCTTCATGTGTTCGTATAAACTAACAGTACAAAACAGTAAATCAAGTCAGACGGGAGATCAATTTTTTTGTACAAAACGATAACATCATGTCAACTTTTTTTCAGTGTAGGACAGTTTATAAATAATAAATAAGTTAATGAGAGATGAGATGAGATGAGATAAAAATAAATGTTTATTTTCAGAGATAATCTATCCGTATAAAATTTTCAAAATTTTGTATTTCATCCATGTAAACAAACGAGACCTTAGTGAGCTACACCATCAGTGGAGAGATTCTTGACTTTTGTCTTACTAGATTTATCAGGTCCTGTAGTAGGATTACTAATAGATTTGAACATTCTCTCTTCAAAATTCATTATCAAGTTTGAAAAAAGAACTATAAGAAATTACTAAAATTAATACACTAGATATATATAAATAGAACAATGCTAAATAGAATATTAGAATATGCAAGCCTTTAACAAGTGTATCATTATGCCAATAATAATAATAATAATAATAATAATAATAATAATAATAACAACAATAACAACAATAACAATAATAATATGAATGAATGACCGATTACATTCTTATAAAAGCTTTACATTTGCGGGCACTTAACAAAAGTAATGTTAGGATGTACAACATGTGCATTCATTTTAAAAAAGTCAACTGCATTGTGGAAGATGTGAAAGATAAATGAGCATCTATTTCCATTTTTGACGAGAATTTTTTAACCAACAAACATGCCCATTTTCCATCACCAGAGTCCAAATTACCTGCCTCACAATCTGATTCTCTATTGTCGATAGCATGTTACCACATCAAAAGAAGAGATGAGGGACTCACGGACCACTTTGCTACTTTTTCTTTTTTGGCATGACATGCATAAGGCAAAAACTTTTTCAGAGAATCAGAGCTACAAGTGGAGTGGAATCAGACCAGATTTCCATGCCAGCTATGTGATGTCGCAGTTGTTTTGATTTTCTTTTCATTAGTTTAAGGGCCCCAAGGCCACTTTGTTAGTAGTGTTAGGGAAAACAAACTCACCTAAACCCAAAATTCAAAAAGCAAGTGTACACACTAGGTGATCATATTGTAACAAATGGTTGAACTTCCCAAGCATATGAAAAAGCTTCATTTTAACAACATGCAATCAAACACAAGGCCTGGGTAGGTTACCTCCAATTCGAGATTAAAAAAAGGGGAATAAATAATATGTCCATCTTTAAAACAGAGGCAAAATAATTACACAAAAGAATATTATAAAATAAATTGATACAGAATATTACAATAATATTTTTACTATGGCAAGTTTTCGGAGGATTATGGATTAGAAATCGATTAATTAGTACTGTAAAAATGAAATGTGTTGAATAATAATACATGACTTGCCTATCTCCGAATAAACTGTTGGCTATCAAACTAGTTTCTCCTCCCAAAGCAAATGTACGGTGGTATTGAGGTCATGCTCCCAATGGGCATGTGATTTATCTCCTCTTGTTGCTTGTACACTATCTAACTTTGGTGTGCTTAGGACTCGTGATTGAAAGTTTTCATCTCACAATTCTTCCTCCAAATATGGGAACATATTTGGAGCAAAAGCTTGTGAAGTTTGGTAAGCAATCAAATTTTAAGCCAGTCAATTTGTTGAATGCCATCACTACTTTCACTTCATAATCCCCCTTGCGACAATTTCTATTATTCCTTCACATGAGCTTACACTCATTCTTTCTGAGCTGCACTAGACTTTTGGTTGTTGGGTATGTTATTAAATTGATCAATCTTTAACAATTCAATATATCAAGTGTTAAAGTAAAAATGATATGTTGGTATGTTCTTATGACAAAACTTAGTCAAATTTGTAAGAAAACCACGAAAAGCATTTTTTTTATGTAAATATCAAGATTGCAGAGCAAGTGATCGTATCGATTGTATTACTGTTTATGTTGTGGGAGAACAAAGGAGAATGACTAACTTTTTTTATTTGAAAACGAGTCGAGTTTTAACTTTCCATTCAACTGCATTTTTTGTTTTGAACAACTTGAATTTAAACTTGTTTCATTTTGTTAAAATAGACTATTTATATTATATTTTGTAATTAAAATTTGAACAAGCAAATTTTGGTTTTGTTAAAAATAGTACTACATATACTTATAATTTTACTTATAATTTTAAATATAAGACTCATTTTATGAGTTTTTTTTAAATTTAAATTTTAAATTTTAAATTTCATAATTCTCAAAATACAATAGTTGATATGTGAAGAAATAAGTATTTTATCAATTTTTTTTAAATACAATTAGCATTTTCTTTTGTTAATACCTTTATAAAATTTGTATATACATATATTAATGATTTAATTAATATGTTTAGTATTAGGTACATAACTTTTTTAATTTATATAAATGTATAAATTATTCTTATTGTAAATATAGAGATAACATTGTACTAATAATAAATATAAAATTATTCTAATTTATAAGTCGGATTTTATGCAGTTGTATCGATTAATAAACTAATTTAGCTTAATTCAAAATTGACTATACCGAGAAAAAAGATAAAACACCAGCTACAAAAAGAAGCATATGCGATGGAGGAGAATAAATAATGAGTGGAGCCAGCTGTGCCACCATAAACAATGTGTTAAAAGGTACTCAAATAATGCATTTTGACAAGTTGAACAGAAATATCGAATTATTTCTCTACAAAATCCAACCAAAGTAGGTGGGTGGTCAATTCGTCGCAGCTGTAAAGCTAGCGTTGTGACAGCAAAAGTGTAGGCCTATCAAAACTAATCAGCCGACAACGAAAAAGCCGAGGGGATTCAAATTATTTTTGCACATGCATGGATCACGATTATTATGGAATCTTGTAGGACCTAGATTTTAAAAAGAAACACAGTATAAAAGGAACACAGTAAACGTTGATAGATAGCCGGCTTCTGGGATTGATATATATATTTTTTCAAATAGCCTACACCAGACTTATATACTCTATAAATATATCTAAGATTGCTCTTCGAATGATTAACTAGGCTTAATAAATATTACAGCACATCAGAATCTCCATGATTCAAGCACCTTCCACTAATTTCCAAACCATTTTTTCTTTTTCATTAGTTAGGGAACACAAACTCAACTAAATAGACAATTTATATTATATTTTATAATTAATTTACAAATTTGAACAAACAAACCTCTATTTTTGTTAAGAATAGTGCTTATAATTTTATTTATAATTTGAAGTGCAAGATTCATTTTATTATTATTTTTTAAATTGAAGTTTTAAATTTTAAATTTTAAATTTAATAATTTTCAGAGTAGAATAGCTTCTTAAATGTGACGAAGTAATTATTTTATAAATTTTTCTTAAGTAAAATAAGCATTTCTTTTGCTAATATGTTTATAAAGTTTGTATATACATATATTAATGATTTAATTAATATGTCTAGTATTAGAAACATAACTTCTTTTAATTTATATAATATTGTACTAATAATAAATATAAAATGACTAAAAAGCCAATGGTATTCAAAGTTACTTTTATGGGTACGTTTAATATTTTCTAAAAGTGTAGGTCCATCAAAACTATTAAAATTGCCGGTGGAACAAATTATTAAACAAAGCACAGGAACAGTAATTGACAATAATGGTGTGCATGGCACGTTCCGCATTTTCAGCTTTTAGTTGGGGAGGTGCAAGGCCCCCACCACCCCACCCATTCCATCTTGTCGTTTTTGGGTACACACTTTTACACTTACCTTTCCCCTTTTTTGAGTTCACCCAAAAGCAAGAAAAATCGATCACTTTTCCACTTTAGTAGTCCCGCTTTCACTGTGTCTGGAGACTGGCACCCTCGTCAATTCTTCTCGCTGCGCTAAAACGTGCATATTGATGGTCTGATTTCTCTGGGCACGCAGTGAAGAGAGGTCCAATTCTCTCTAGCTAGGGTATTTTTTTTCATATGTAGACTTGCATAAAGTCGGTGATAGCGCTATCAGAAATAAACAGTTTATTTCGGTTCATTGGGTAATACTATCGAACATATAAAAACCGTCGTCTGCATCACATTGCGCCACACGCAATGGGGTCTTGGGGAGATGGTGAGGTTGACCATATTGATTGATGAAGTGATTGAGACATAAAAACAAACAGGCAGAGTGTGTGTGATGAGGAGTGGAGTGCGTGTGGGGTGTGGGTCTTCACAAAATAATGTAAAATGTAATACATAAACGTTAAGAATAGATATCCATATCCAGCAATCTAATCTCATACCATCTTGAAGCTTGCTCACTGGGACTGACAGCCGACGCAACCAGACACTGAGAGTGGTAATATTAGGTAATATGATTTTACAAAGTCTTCTTTGGTAGTATTATGTGCATGTTATATTAAGTGTTTTTTAATTCTCATATGAATCAACTCATTTTCAGTTGAAAATAATATTCTTCCGTCGAACTATTTGTAAGCACAAAATTATGATTGTTGAGTGATAAAAGAATTAAAGAAACAAAAGGTATTTGCAAGCGTATCTTTCTACGCCACATACTTATAACAATGAGAAGCGGGATTGAAATTTCTTTTTCTCTCTTCATTAAGATCAAAGCCATATGAATATGATCTGTATACTAATCGTAGCTGCAATTGTTTACTACAGATACAATAATAGTTTCATTATCACCATTAATTTTGATTTGGAAGAATGTCCAGACTATGGAAGATTGGGCATGGCTCATGTGTCTCCTTTCCACAAATGTGTTAACAAAGGTAGACAATGGAGCTCAAGTTTTCTTAGATTATGTTTGGAAGGTGAGATGAGAATTTTGTGTTTTGTTTTAAAGTTTAAAATATTATTTTTTAGTTTTAAAATTTGAAAAAGTTGAATTGAAATTTGAAAAAGTTATATTGGGATTTGAAAAAGTTGAATTATTTATTATATTTTGTATGGAGATTTAAAAAAGTGTAGAGATGAGATGAAGATGAAGATAAAAATTTTAAATAAAACATATTTTCCAAACATAATCTTAGTCGTGGGACTAATTTCTCTCGATCAAGAAGTTCATTTGGGAATATTTCTTCTCATCCACTATAATATACTTGAAGTTCCAACAGATTTTGTAATCTTGCAAGAAAGGATGGTGCAAAACCTGAAAACTTTCTAGGCCATACGGTACTTAGTGCGAAGTTCAATATCAAAACCTCCAAGTCTGGGAACGTAACCTATAAAAGAATCATAACATTAATAAACAAATTAAAGAGAAGATGAGTAGTTAGTATTCCTAGAGTTTATTGTTAAAATATGTATAAATAATTAAATATATATCTTCTTATTAGCTTAAATTTTTTAAATAAGTCATGATTTATTATGCTATATGAACTAAGGTCCTAAATTTCAAACCCAAAATTAAGTAGAGATTATCATTTTTTTCATATTGTAGAATTAATGATTGGGTAGAAAAACCCAATCACTCCAGGACTCATACAAGAATAGTTGATTGGATTGTCACCTCCTCAACCACGAAAATTGGTTGTTGACAGCTCAAACATTTTGAAGCAAAAATGTAAACTTTGTCACATTCCAAAACTTGCAATTGTTTTAAAGACGGAAATTTCGAAGTATGCCACCCTTCCAAAAACCACTTGGTTTTGGCAAATGAGATAGAGCCATATCGGTAAGATGCTCCAATTGCGTGAGACTTGTAGCCACTGAGGATGTTAAAGCATCATGTTGCTCAAATACAGTTTCCAACGAACCACAGCCCATTATAATTTTTCTTTTTGAAGCATTGCACCCATTAAAAGTGCCTATTCGGCCATGTACAAGCATCTAAGTGTTGTGACTCTTTGGCCCACGTGCAAGGCTTGGCCAGCTTAAGCATTGTGTCCATCAAGTCCAACATTTCACAAAATAAATCAAATTGTACTTGTAGAGTTTCGAACTCCTAACTCATTATAATATGTAGAGAAGTTAGACTTTGGAATGTTGTAAGCAGATTAGATTGAAAAATGCACAGAAGATTTTCACAACCAATAACTATTAATACATGAGTATTGCAAAAGGAACTCGCAGCGACTTTATCGTCCCATAAACTTTCCAACTTATCCATTTGCATAAGATGCAATGCCACCAAGTTCCGAAATGACATCTGCAGTGAAACATTAACAGAGTGCGGCGGAGATGGCAATATGATTGACTTTATGTAGTGTGAATTAGAGTGAATGATGGAGGCCAGGAATTAAAAGCAGTAATTAGAGCAATCAATCACAATGGAAAAAAAAAACATATAGAGAAAGCAACGTTCTTGTAATGCAATCGAACATGCTCTAAAAAGTTCAAGTTGCTGATTTCATGCCTCTACTTGAGATCGAACGAACATGGTCTAAAAAGTGCAGCATCTTCATTCTTAAGCACTAAGCTAATTCTGCATGATGCACAACGTTACACTCGCGGTTGGTGTCGGTGGAATATATGGTTGTTGCTGTCAACAAATTCTAAGAAATAACCAAGAAATTTCTTATTCACATTGGTCTTTTTGAATTTAGCTAAACTTTTAAAATTCTTCTTTTTATATATTTAGGTCAGTATTGACGAGAAAACAGCAAATACATTTTGTTGGGGATAACTGGGTCAACCCGTTGGGAGTCTATACCAAAACAACTCATCTCCCTTAGTTTATTTCACAATTTCTCTCAATTCATCTCATCTTATCATTATAATTTTTTTTAATTTTCACACAAAATAAAATAAAAAATTCAACTTTTTCAAATCTCAAAATAAAAATAATATTAAAAATATATATTATAATAGTATTTTATTCAACTTTTAACTTTAATCTCAACTAATCTCATATCATCTGTGAAAACAAACGAGGTAGAAGAAATAAGGCTGGTTGACTTAGTGTAACACCCAGATCCAGCACCAAGACTAAGTTCATTTGAAATTTAACGAGTAATTTTGGAATAGCTTACGGGCCCAAAAAAGTATTTTGGTGGTATATGAATTTTTATTTGGGCTTGATAATTAGGATAAAAATTTTAATGGATCCAAAGGAAATTGACCCGAAAATTTTATGGGACAAGCTGAATTATTTTTAGAGATTGAGTTGAGGCCCATAACTCATGGGAAGGCCCAAACCGCATACGTCCAAAACCCAAGTCGTGAGAACCAATTTCAGACTCCATGCCCATGCATGTCTCCATGGCATGCACGTTTCTCCCTTACCTTTTCTCTTTTAGAGTTTTTAGTTTTCTATATTTATACACACGCTTAATACACAAAGTTACATATCCACTCTCTGCAGACCCAATAGATGAACTGTCGCACCCTTCCTCCACGTTTAGAGAATAAAAAAGAATCAAAGCCCACGTCGCACTCTCTTCTCCACATCAACCCAACTGCAAGTCACAACAACCTCCCACGCCAAACCTCCTTCACTTCATAGCAACCACCAGCTGCAACAAAGCCAAACCCAGAGAAAACCACCCCACCTCAGCCCACGGTGAAACTGCCCTAGAAGAGCCACTACACCTCCTCACGGTCACCACCACAACGCACAAAAAATCCACACAACCGCTAGCGACCTTAACCACTGCCCACTAGCAACCTCTTGGCCCCCTTAGAACCCTACCACCATCATCAAAATCTGAGCAACCACCAATAGCTCCTCTCCTCAGCCCTGTTGCGCGGAACAGAAGCCCCCAAGAAGACAAGCCACCGTATTACGAGGATGCCTTCGGCGTCCTCCACTGGTAGAACCTCCACATTGTGAGCCCCTTCCTTCACATAAAATCGACGCCATAGCTCGGCCATGGGCCACCTAGTCGCACCACACAGTCATTGTTGTGCGCCCTTACTACCACCCTCTGTAAACCACCACAACAACCCCTGTTTCACCACATCAAAACAGAGCACGGCTAAGGGGAAAACAATATAAAGATTATGCAAGTAATTTGGTGAAAATCTCCAATAATATTTTGCATTAAAACTCGTCTTAATATAATACAAGAATACGGCTATTTAAGGAATATACAACCATAAACAAGACTACAGCTATTTAAGGAATATACAACTAAAAATAGAGTTTCTATACAAAGATATTGACAGAGAGGGAAATCACGGATGAGCGTGATTTATGTGGATTCCCTTATACGACCCCTCAAAATGGACGTTCCATCAGCAACGTTAATTTTGCCACGTAAAGAGTTGAAGCGAGACTGAGCGAGAGGCTTTGTCAGCAAATCGGCGAGCTGGTCATTCGTGTGAACATGAGCAACACGCAATTTACCACGATGAACAAAGTCACGGACAAAGTGAAGATCGATGGCGATGTGTTTCATCCTGGAATGCATAATAGGATTGAGATTGAGCTGGGTTGCACCAACGTTATCACAGAGTAGGAGTGGTGGTTCATGTAACTTGAGACCAAGTTCATCAAGAAGAGACTGAATCCAAGCAATGTCTGAAGCTGCAGTGGCCAGTGCCCAATATTCAGATTTCGTAGAGGAGCGAGCCACCGCCTTTTGCTTCCGAGTGAGCTAGCTGATAGGATTATTGCCTAGAAAAATTATATAAGCCGTAGTAGACTTTCGATCATCAAGATCACCACCCCAGTCAGCATTGGAGAAGCCCCTAAGCACTGGGTTTGTTTAACGAGACAGTAAGAGACCAAAGTGAATGGTCTGTTTGACATAACGTAAGAGTCGTTTAACATGTTGCCAGTGCGTGACTGTCGGTTTGTGCATGAACTGAGCAAGACGATTAACTGTGAAACCGAGGTCTGGGCAAGTAAGCAAGAGGTATTGAATAGAGCCAATGGTGTGTCTGTATTCAGTAGCATCACAGCTAGCCAAGCCATCATCAAGCATGAGCTTAGCAGACACAGACATGGGTGTTTGAACTTCCTTAGCACCAACCATCTTCAACCTGGTAAGGAGATCATGAACATAACGATTTTGAGAAGGAAATAAACCTTGCTGAACCGGAATGACTTCCATCCCGAGAAAATAATGTAGATCACTTAGTTCCTTCAGTGAAAATTTATCACCTAAAGACTTGACAACATGCTGCAAGAACTGACTGTTATTGCAGGTGAGGATTAAATCATCAACGTACACCAACACATAGAGCAGAATCCCATCCCGATTGAAGATGAACAAGGAGCTATCAGGCTTTGAATTAAAGAAACCCAAATCGAGAAGGCTAGAGCTCAGTGCATTGTACCAGGCCCTAGGTGCCTACTTGAGACCATAAATGGATTTCTGAAGAGAACAAACATGATGAGGATGGGACTGATCAATGAAGCTTGCAGGTTGTTGCATAAACACTTGCTTAGTTAACTGACCATGAAGAAACGCGTTATTGACGTCAATTTGCTTGAGTGGCCAATTGTTGGATAAAGCCAGTGATAGGATAAGCAGAATGGTGGTCGGTTTTATAACGGGACTGAAGGTCTCAGTAAAATTGACACCCGGGCGCTGATTGAATCCTTTAGCAACAAGACGTGCCTTAAACCGATCCACTGTACCATCAGAATGACACTTAATTCGAAACACCCATTTACAGCCAATTAAATTGGAAGCAGAGGACTTATGAACCTGGTTCCAAGTGCCATGTGAAACTAAGGCAGTAAATTCATCTGCCATGGCCTTATGCCACCGGGGGTCCTTGAGGGCCTGAGAGACACAGGTTGGTTCCAATGGTGGTGCAAGAGGGTGCTTGGTAGTTACTGAGAGTTGCTTAGGATAGAAAATATTATTTTGAGCCCGAGTAACCATGGGATGAGTGTGGGTAGGAGGTGTGGGTGCTATGGGTAGGAGAGACTCAGAGCAAGCGTGATTACTAGCAGGAGGAGAGGAAGCCATACCTGGTGTAGGAGATGGAGTCAAGGTTGCCATAGCATCAGGCACAATAGGTGTGACGGGAAGATCATTCAAGGGAACAATGCAAACCGAGGGAACGAAAGAAGGAGAGGAAGCAGCAGGGCACGGTGTAGCAGCAGCCATAGGAGCAGAAGGAGTTGCCTTTGTGAAGGGGAAAATATTTTCATCAAAAGTAACATGAAGAGAGAGATAGAGCTTACCCGTGTGAAGGTCCAAACATTTGAAAGCATGTTGAGTCAGGGAATAACCAAGAAAAATACAAGGTTGGGACTTGGGTTGAAATTTATTTGCGCGATAGGGAACAAGCCAAGGGTAGCACTGACAACCAAAGATGCGCAACTTATGATAGTCGGGAACCCGTCCAAATAACACTTCAAAAGGACTTTGATGCGAGAGTAAAATAGTAGGAAGACGATTAATAAGATAAACTGATGTGGCCAAAGCATATGACCAATAAGTAGAAGGAATGGAGGCATGATGTAAAAGGGTCATACCCATTTTGACGATATGTCAATGGCGACGTTCGACAGTTCCATTTTGCTGGCGAGTATGTGGGAGAGTGGTGAAATGGCTAATGCCACGAGCAACCAGAAGAGGTCTAAGTTTGATAAATTCACTACTGTTGTCAGAATAAAATTTTTTAATTTTTTCGGAGAATTGATTTTCAACCATAGCAGTAAATTGAACAAAAATAGAGGACACATCTGACTTATTTGGCATAGGTTAAAACCAGTAGTACTTTGTGAAATGATCAACAAGAAGTACATAATATCTGTAGCCATCAACGGAAGGAACCGGGGATGGTCCCTAAACATCGGCATACAAATATTCAAGAGGAGCATGTCGTAAGGGAAGTGAGACTAAATGGCAATTTATGTGACTTATTGCAATGACACAAAATACATGACAATAAGGACTTAGGGGAGGACACAGGTAAGTTATAACTACGAAAAAGAGATGATAAAAGTTTTTGAATAGGGTGGCCCAGCCGATGATGCCAATGATCAAGCGAAGCATGGGTACCAACCAAGGTGACGGCATGAGACAAGGCAATTTCTCTCGTGTGAATAAGAGCCACCATATCTTGAAACTCATAACCAAGGCCATTAAGCACATATAACGTCAAATCATCATATGAAACTGGTGCATCAATCAAAGAGAGTTCATCAGCAATTACCTTAATTGCATGAAGGAACTTAGACACCGTGCGGGAACCCCGTTGAATAAGGGTGAGATCTTCCTTCAACTGCATAATCCGAGCTCGAGATTTGCTAGCAAACAAGCGGGCTAGATGCTGCTAGGCATCACGACTTGTAGTGGTCATAGAAGTGAGGGGCATAACTACTTCAGAAATGAAAGCAAAGATAGCATTCAGCAGTAACTGGTCCTGTCGGTACTAGTGCGCATAGAGTGCCACACAACAGGGGCAGAAGATTCCGTAGTAGGTGTAGGAGGACACCAAAGGGTGCCATCCAAATATCTCATCAAATCATAGCCAATGAGAATGGTGAGAAAAGTTGCACACTAGGAAGGATAATTTGAGGATGTGAGTTTGTAGGGCAATTGGCTGGAAGTGTTGATAGTAACAAGAGGTAGTGCAGATGCAGAGTTGGAGCCATTGGGCACTGAAGAAGGAGTAGAATTAACACTGGACGACATGGAGTTAGAAGACGCTTCTGTTCTCATGGGAGAAGAACCTGCTGATACCATATAAAGATTACGCAAGTAATTTGGTGAAAATCTCCAATAATATTTTGCAATACAACTCGTCTTAATATAATACAAGAATATGGCTATTTAAGGAATATACAACCATAAACAAGACTACAGCTATTTAAGGAATATACAGCTAAAAACAGAGTTCTATACAGAGATATTGACAGAGAGGGAAATCACAGATGAGCGTCATTTATGTGGATTACCTGTTGTTGAAAGCAAGTCTCAAGTTGGGCTAGTTGGCTGATCCATTGACTTGTTTCTTGACTGCTCAAACATTTTGAAGCAAAAATGTTAACTTCGACACATCCCAAAACTTGCAATTGTTTCAAAGACGAAAATTCCAAAAACCACTTGAGTTTTGGCAATTGAGATATGGTCATATTAGTAATTAGATGCTCCAATTGCGTGAGACTTGTAGCCACTGAGGCTGTTAAAGCATCATGTCGTTCAAATATAGCTTCCAACGAACCACAATCCATTATATGTAGAGAAGTTAGACTTTTGAATGTTGTAAGCAGATTAGATTGAAAGATGTGCAAAAGATTTTCACAACCAATAACCATTAATACATGAGTATTGGAAAAGGAACTCGTAGCAACTTGATCGTGCGATAAACATCCCAACTTATCCATTTGCATAAGATGCAATGTCTCCAAGCTTTGAAATGACATCTGTAAAATACACAGAAAATCACACAAATCTAACACTAATAATAATATTAAATCCAGGTCTCATCCCTTTACAGAGCTCCTAGCTTTTGCAGCTTTAGATGATTCACGTTCATGTCTGTGGACCAAATTACAACTATATAGTACCATATTTTATTAATTAAGTACCATAAAAGAAACCATTTTAAGGCATTAATTTTAATTTTTCAAATGTGCGACTTTGGACTATGCCATCAAGAAAAAGAAGCATATACGACAGAAGAGAAATTATTTGACCCACAAAACAAGTGGAGTAAGCTGTGCGACAATAAATAATGAGATAAAAATAGATTTGAATATAAATCCAAATAGTGGAGGTAATTTGCCAAATAGCCAAGAAGTTGATCTGCTCTTCACCGTGACAGGGGTCGGGATAAGTTGTTGGGTAGCTGAGAGGCTAGATCTACTCTCCCACGTGAGGGAGGTTGAGCCGTCTGCCCATCTATTAACTCTCACGGGGAGATAAGTTGTCGGACAGTTTTTTGTATGTTTTTCTTAAGTATAATGAGCATTTTTCTTTTGCTAATATCTTTATAAAGTTTGTATATACGTATATTAATGATTTAGTTCATATATTTAGTATTAGAAACATAACTTCTTTTAAACTATATAAATATATAAATTACTCTTATTATAAATATAGAGATATAACTGTACTAATAATAAATATAAGATTATTCTAATTTATAAGAAATTATACGAGTGAAGTCGAATTTTATGCAGTTGTATCGTTTAATAAACTAATTTAGCTAAATTCAAAATTGACTATGCCGTCGAGAAAAAGAAGCATATACGACAGAGGAGATCCCACCCACTACCATGACACCAATTTCTACCGCGATTCCTTTGAATATTCGACACTTGACCCTGCCTCGCCTCGAAGGTAGTCTCTTTCTTCTCTGTGTTCTTCTCTTTCTTCTCTGCGATCATCATTTTCTTCAAGTCTGTATCAATAGCGTCGAAGCTAGCGAGCGAGAGAGAGAGAGAGGTGAAGCAGAGTAGGGAGAACTCTGCCGTTGATCTGCAGATAGTGGTTTGTCAAATTTGTTGTATGGAGGTTGTTTTGTGCTAACTTTTGCTTGAATTTTGAGTATGTTTTTTGTGCCCATCAACTGTTTGATGGAATTCCTGAACTAAAAGGAAATTGTGTGTCCAAAAATTGCAGTTTGTGTGTGCCCATCAACTGCATTGAAGCCCTCATTTTGAAGTTTCAATATTTTTTTCCCATTTGTTTTTGTTGTTTTTGGAATAATCTCTGTATTATTTCACAAATATATTTTTTAGGACGTGTATGGTATGATGAGATTAATGAGATTAAACACTAGATGTGTTTTGGGGCAGAGGATGAGATTGATTTCTTGCCATGAGCCCATTTTATTAAATGGCTTCTCCTTCCACTGATCACACTAGTCCCAGAAAAATAATCCATTGCTATTTGATATTAAATGTCCTTTGAAACTGCATGGTTTTTTAACATGAGTGGGAGATTGATTTTGTGTTTTTCTTTTTTGGTGGGGTTTTGAAATATGATATGTAGATGGGATGTGAATGAAGTTGCGTCCATCACCAATTCTGGAACTCCCCCAAGTGCTACTTTGTACCGATAGGCTGAGATAGCAATTATACTGGTTTATGGTACTTCCTTGTCATCAACCTTACGAAACCCATAATTAGTAATAATCAGGAACTTGGGAAGATGGGAACAATGCTTGAACAAGTTTGTGATTTTGGCAACTCAAGTTTGTGAGTGGTATATTCTCTTAGTAAGAATTCGTTTTTTTTTTTTATAAGTTCTTTTTGTAAGAATTCTTATAATATATATATATATTCTCTTAGTAAGAATGTCCATCATATTTGCCTAGATTATTATCCATCACTTTAAGCAAGCAACAAATCACTTGAAGTAGCCAAGTTTTATGAATAAGTTGGCATAAGATATTAAGACCCATCATTTCATGCATTTGATAGTCCAAAGATGCAAATGCTGCGGATGGGTAAGAAATTAAAATACCATTAAACATTACTTTTTGCGTAGGACCTATCATTGTTTGTATCTAATCATTAATAATTAAGATGCTTGGATGCTGAAACATTATGCTTCGAGTACATATATTTATTTTCAAAACGTTATCCTCCTTCCTTTAATGCTAGTTTCATTTTGTTTCTTTTATATAAATTTATGAATTGAGATATTATTCATGTTTGCCTAAATCTATTTTCTGAACCAAGCAGGATAATAGAATCACGTATGGCATTAACTCAATCATCAACTTACTTCCTTATTGGTGTGGTTTGAAAGCACCACTAAAGATGTCACACACTAACAAAAATCTTGGGAGGAAAAATTTTTCCTGCCTGAATTATAATAAGGTAAGGCAACTATTATATTTTTTTGGCTATGCTTCTCAATTTCTGTATAATATGGTAAAGCTACTTCCTCATGTAAAATGTTCATATTGTGTGCAAGGAGGTGCGAGATGTGAATTTTTTGGGTTGGGCGGATATACTTAATTTGATAGAGGAGAACATTCGAATAAGAGATAATGCAGTTTAGAAGAGGGAGAAAGACTATGAAGGATAGAAATGCGCGAATATTATTGTATTTGTATTGGATTGTATCAATTGTAATAGTTTCTACCTAGTTCAGATAAACTATAGGGCACATGTAAATAGGTGGATATTTTTTTTTCTTCTATGAATTAATTGTGAAGGCACTATGGAGGCTATGAAAAGTCTATTGTTTTTGGTCACTTTTTTGAATCTATTGGGCTATATACATTTTGACTCCATTTTTAAAGTTCCATTTGAGCTTATCTAAGACATTCTTCATAACATTTTGGATCAATCTATTATATACATAGGATGATAATTGGAACAAAAAGCTATATACAACAATCTATACCCTATATATAGATTTTTTTTTCCAATATATTATGGATGATACGTGAACAAAAATTTGCACAAGCATGCACATATAGTAATTGGCTCATACTACATTGAACTATGATTGATTTCATATACAAATTCACATGATAAACATTATAACCAGTACTTCCAGTTCCTAATTTTGAATCAAAATCTATACATCTCCAATTTTTTTTTGTCTCCAACCCCCAAAATACGCAAAATTCATATACAACTGTACACAAAACCATCCACACGCATACACCAGGACACAATCCACAACATTTAGCCATGTTTATCCACACAAGCTACCTATATTTAGCCATGCTATACACAACTGGCCACAAACAACATATACACAATCTAGCCATGTTTATCCACACAAGCTAGCAATATTTATGTCCACAAAAAATTCTGCACATGTTTGAAAAGCGGCATGTACACAAGCTCCCAAAAAATAATTCTCAAGTCTAGTCACATGCTAGATGCTGCAAAAAAATCTTCTCAAGCCTTTGTCTAGTCAGACGATGCTGCGAAGAAATATTGGCAAGTCTAGTCAATAATATTGGCATGTTCTCAGACTTTCTCATACTACTTCATTACTATTCACAAACTATTCACTACTATTCATAAATTATTTCATTACTATTCACAAATGATTTGAGATACTCTTAACATCCAAACAGTTAAGGCTTGCGTATCTACATTCATATTCTCTATTAGAGTCGATGGAGAGCTAACTCTTGTGGGTTCTTACCCTAGACTATAGCAATGAATTACTTCATAACCAATATAGAAGGCCCCAATAGAGTCATCATTGGTCATAAACATTTCTTGCGTAAAGCAAGCATTTGAGCAAAACTCTGGCACTGCGAAAAACTTAGTAAATTTGATAGCAATTCCACTTTTATACAATTGTTCCAAATACCCCTCATCATCCATGTCTTGAATTCTGCCAAGTGCTAGGCAATCAGATACATCCATAATTTTAAGAGATGACAAACTACAAATAATGCTCGAAAAAATTGAGAGCTTTTTGCAGTTGTGTAAAGACAATATGGAAAGGCCGCATAAACTCTTAAATGATAGGGGTAGTTCCTTTATGGCAGTACCATCCAAATAAAAAATAGATAAACTGTTTCTTCTCAAAGCCACTCGTGCTTCTTCTCATGAGTCCATCAAAGCCTGAGCCTTGCAGAAATCAAAAGGTTTATGCAACACATCCATCACCCAGATGCAGAAAAATCTCCATATTACTCCTGCCACAGAAAAAAGGTAAAAAACCATAACTTAAGTGATATATGGCAGACACAAACCAATTTATTGAGAATTTAAGAAAAAAGTTATCAACTCTCTATAACTAACTTCAGAATCAACAAGAATGCCAAGGACCATGTCAAATGGTTGTCAGACCTCTACAAGAAATTTTACAAAAAAAAAAAAAAAATAGTAGGCAAAGAACCAGACCAAAAATAACACTGTCAAAAACCATCTCCCTATGTAAAAGCCTAAAAACTCCTAGAGCAATATCTTTATGGACATCAGGCCCAGAGTCCTAGATCTAATAGCAAATTGAAAACTCCTATAGCAATCCCACAATTTGTATCTCTAAGTAATTGTTCTAAAGGCCAACAAAGAGTCCGAGATATCCAACAACAATGTGGAAATAATTACAATAACTTGCACTACAACTCAAAACTAAGAGAAAAGAAAAGAAAAATATTAGAACCATGGAACAATTTGTCGATATATTTTGGTGCTTCCAAACTACTGAAATGAACCATATATAAATATATCACAGTCAAGACTGTAACTTCCAAGAAAACAGAGTTCTCAAACAACAGGGTTCTCAGTATGATTGGGAGTGAGTAGGACTTTGAAAGTGGTTGCCATTTACGACTGATGTTGCTTTTGATTATTCTACCCTCTCAATTCTTCATCTGTCTCTGACATTGAAGCTAAATTAAAGTTTTACTTGCTATTTTTGGGAGAGGAGGATTAGGTGGGCCTTGGAGAAAAACAATAAATGTGAAGGACAAAGTTACGAAAGCTTGGTGAAAAAAAAAGAGAAGAAAAATAGCACTCATTAATGGAGCCCACAAAGAAGGTAAATGAGGAGCAGTGTTTTGTGCTGTAACTTTCGCAGAAGCTATTCCTATTGAGTCCAAGATTGAAAAAAGAAAATTACGGAAGATGCTTTAAGTTTTGAGAGACAAGTATTTGAAAAACCCTAAAGTGGAAGGAATGGCGGAAAATGCGTTACGCAAAATCGAAAATAGAGGAGGTGAAAATGTACTTCTGAGAAAATACTATATGGAATTTCATAGAGTGAGAGTGAGAGTGATCAACTTACTCAGTTTTTGGGATCTGGTCCTCTAGTACCTTCGCTATTGTCCGCACGCACAACATCATGATTAGCACCATTGAGCACAGACCAACCCATCTCCAAGAAACCGCCATTGCCTAGGGTTTCCACAGTGGGGAGACCGAGAGCGGCGACACTGGCTAGGGTTTCTGCAGTTGGGAGAAGATAGGTACTCCGTTTTCGATTTCACGGTTTCGACGGGCTAGGGTGTTTAAACCCGATATTAAATTTAAAATTGATGAACCAGTATTTGGTCGGGTGGGCCATGTCGAGTATATCAGATGGATCGGGCCCAAGGCTCTTTATGCACAGGCCTAGTTTTTACTCTTCTCATTCCGTCATCTTCTCCCTTCTCCTTCTATGTTTTTTCCTTTCTTCCTTTTTCAAACTTTTTTCTTTCGTGTATTTCCTTCTCCCTAAAAATACACCTATATCTACCACTTTTCTTGATCAGATGAAAATTTTCTTTCCGTTAACAATCATGCCAAAACTCAAGTCAAGTTAATTTGATTTTATGGGTCTCGATTCCTGTCTCCCTTATCATATGTTTGCATGCCGAGAAAATTAAAAACTCATCTCACCAAAGTCAAAATGGCAGTGCCAGGCTCATTTGAATAGACTTTTTGAAAGTCTAGAATTGGAATCATCAATTTATTAAAGTTGATGACATTTCCAAGGAATAGAAACCAGGCGAAGCCTTGGGTTAGTTCTTTAAAATTAGCTACCGATTGCTTTGCTTTTGCTAATTAGTTCGCTGATCTTTTAGTTGTTTTAGCCAATTTGATTTTAGTTCTGGTTGCAACGTGTGTAGTTGAATTCGTTTCTTTGGGCATGCAGTTTTTCTTGTTGTTACGGATGAGTCGGTTGGGAGGAGTGTGCCTTTCGTGTTTCTTGAACGGGTGAAAGATGATTTTAAGTAGCGCTATGGTGCAAGACTTCAGATCTGCACTTGGGGAAGACTGTGGAAGATGGACTTTTCCTTTTCTCAGTTTTCATTTCTTTTTTTTATTATGATATTTTCTGTTAGATGCTAACGTGACAAATTACCACATCTCTCGATTTAGCATCAGTTCCACATGGGCGGTTGCACGTAGCAAAACTCGTTGTCTAATCCTCAGTTTATGTCTAATGAAGCCATATAGCTACATATTGAACATTCAGTCTTATGTTGGCTCTTGGTGGCTTTTTTTTCCCTCTGAAATTGGCTCTTGGTGGGCTTTAAAGTTTGTAGCCAAAGTTGGTTACCGACAAGTTATATTTTTTTTTTCTGATTTTCTTTTATTTTTTTATATCTATAAATATTTAGAAAAAATTATAATATTTTTTAAAAAATACTTCCTTAATTATTAAATTAAAAAAAATTAAAAAAAAATATTCATGTAGACCCATCCTCGAATGGATCCTTGGTGAGTTTAGAATTATTCTGAAATTTTATACTCTCACTGGTATTACATCCTTATGCCTAATCAAGCCTTAAATCTCAGAAGTAAAAAACTCGATCACTTTTGCAACCTCTCTTCTATAAATTGATTAGTAATTTGTAGTAGGTGCTAGGAAACCACCTATGTAGTTTTTTTTTTTTTTTTTTCTGCTCGTCTCGGATTTTGCCCTCTGTTGAGGCACGTTCGAGCAGCAGTGGTAAGGTGCAGTCATCTACCGTGGGACATAACGCGTTCACCCCGCCACTAAGAGGTGGGGTGTGGTCTTGCCTTTCTTCCACGACATCTCCCCCTCCAATTCTGGGAGTTTTACCTCCTCATTGGCGAGTTTCCATGTTTGTTAGCATTGTTGTTCCTACCTCTCAAGCGGTTTGAAATGGGTTGTTGCAGACATACGAAGTACACGTAAAATTTACTGGGATCCCACAGACGGTGTCACTGTTAACGTTTTGTTTTGTATACCTTTGGGCCAGGTTCCAGCAACTTTGGTCTTCAAAATTGGGCCTTTGAAAATGAAGAAGAAAGAAACTGGGAGAGGTCGGCCTTAGGGCCAGGGAGTCTTCGATACCAAAGTCAACAGTATATTTTGGAAGTTTGCAAATAATAAGAGAGTCTAAAGAGCTTTTTCGTACTTGGAGATCGCTATTTATACCAGGAGTCTGGGGGAACAGATCGTGCCTGCCACCATGGGGTCCATGTTCTTTTTACTATTCTTTTTTTAGAGTCTTTTAATGCGGTGTGCCTCTGCAACGATGTCATTAATGTGGCGTGACTTCCCGATTGCTTTATTCTGTAGGCTTCGTTGGTCGTCCGTTGATATTCCCTTGTCAGAAGATCAAAGGTTCACCGTCTTCCTCGTACTACCCAGTACGAGTTCCCATGAGTAGGATGTAGTGGCGTCAGGCCTGCCTGTCCTATCAGTCATCATTGCTTACTTTTCCTTGCAGGCGAGTTGTTTTGTAAGAGTATTGGCAATGGCCTAACCATTGCCAAGTCTAAAATTTAGCTAGAATGTTATCTTTTGGCCATAACATGGACTAGCTAAAATATTAGTCTACATTGGACTAGCTATCTTAAAGTCTACATAATAATAAAATAATATTATTTTTAATAATTTTAATTATTTTTAACATTTTACAAATACACTTCATATATTAATTGATTACATTTTTTCATATAAAAAAAATTCAACTATTTATTCCTGCATCCTAATTATTTAATAAATATATTCTACCCAACATGTATTGTGAAAGAAATGTTGCTATCTATAGTTATTGGGAGGTAGAGAAATATTAAAAAAATAATTAGGCCTATCTACAAGAGCTCTCCAAATTTGAAAAGCTCCTAACAATTACTGTAGCTAAAATGTAAAATTTATCTATTATAGCTAGTCCAATGCAAGTGTTTTTCTTCACATTTCCTTTCAATTTGGACTTGCATCATTGCCAATGCTCTAAGTAAGTTTAGGCTCTGGGGTCGGGTAGTGGGCCTCGCCGGGTATTGGGGCGAGGCCCACTACCCTCGGCCGAACGCCCAGTGGGCTTAGTGATGAGGGGAAAATCCCCTTACAAAGCTTATAAGGATTTTTTTTTTTTTTTTTGCGCTGTGGAACGTACTAGATTTTAATTGTTATGTCTGAGACTCTACAAACCGATCTATATCTTTATATATATAAAGTGACTATCTAACAGAAAATCTTATTTTAACGGTTTTTTATTGTTTTTCCGTTAAAAAGTTAACATCGGTCCGTGTGGTTGAAGTTGAACAGCTCAGGAAGTAATTAAATGCCTGCTCTTGCATGCATGATCTCAACTGGAAAATACAGATCGCATCAATGCATGCAGCTTGTCTAGTACTGACTTTTCCTTTCGTAATATTAAAGAATTTCCTTGCATGTGGTGGTGTGCATGGGTACTTCATCGAAAGAAGAAAGAAAAAAAATTCCTTAAATGGTCAAAATTCCTATGAGATCTAGGACTAGCTGCATGCATGTGAATGCCTTCGCCTAAATAGAAAATTCTATATACCATACTGTTATCTCACTTTCATCTCATTAAGTATGATGTGGCACACTTATCACCAATATTAAATTTTCATAAATAGGGCAATAAATTATTGGTTGTTTTACGCCCATTTAAAAATAATTTATTGATTGTTAATTTTAAACGACTGCATCTGTGTTGATAACTTAAATTATCCTCTGAATTTGAAAACAATAATTTATTGCCCTATTTACGAAAGAATTTTCACTCATTCAAATTATGAGAAATGAGAAAAATCCATTGAAATTGTTAATTCTAAACGATGCAATGTTGATGCCCTATTTATGACTCATGAAACGACTGAATTTTCACTCATTGAAATTATCAGTTCATGAATTTGTCTCTAATTCAGGTCGTATATATTCAAATTTAACAATAGTCTAAACCAAGTATTTAAGTCCATCAAACCTTTTATCTGTTATCAATTCCTGCCGATACATTTGCATGCACATGCATTTTGTCATTCATTGTATTCACTCTATTAAGCATTAATCTCATCTAATTAACATTGCAATTCTCTAATTAACAATTACATATTAAAAAAAACAAATACAAATGAATAAAATTTAAAGAATAACCCACACAAACGCATCAAGTACACCTTTACAGCTGAAGAAATCCTCTCTATTTCTCCTTGAGTTTGTATTCATCTTTGTGCTGTTGGAAGCTATTAGGGATTTACTCTGGTTGAAAGTATTCATCTATATTAATTAGCATTTTTTAGTTCTTCAAATATATGGTTTATGTTTATCTTCTCTTCTAAATCCCAAAATCAAAATTACCCTCTATTTTGGTTTCAAATTGTATTGATCTTTTCTGCTATTCGGAGGTATTCAAATTTTGTTGGGTTTAAGGTACTCATCCGTATCTTTATTAATCTGTTTTATGGTAACTATTACAGAAAAAAAAATCTTGTTTTGCCTTTAAGATCTACCTATTTCACACCAATTTTCTATCAATAAGTTAATAAAGATTAATAAACAGTACAAAAAAAGGGCATTTGAGACAGATTATTTGTGGCAAGAATGACCATTTGAGACAAAAACAGACTCATTTTTGCAAGAAATAGCTAGCAGTAAATAAGCAATTTTTTTGTAATGAAAGATATGCATATTTATATTAGAGTTAATTATGTGATTTATGTAATTTACCTATATATTTCATTTCCTTATATTATTCTTCATTTCTGAATTTTAAGGGCGGATAATAATGATTTGATAATTAAAAGTATCATTGCAAGATGTTTAACATACCCATTTGCCCCTCTGTCATCTATTGGTATTCGAGAAATTGTGAAGAATTGCGATATTGCAGAGTTGATGAAGGGTTTGCAACCCATGGCGGTAAATATTATTTTATTTGTAATAAATTAAAATATTTACACAAGTGTGGCGCCCCCAGCCCCCGCTTGGGATTGAACGGACACTGAAACGCCGGGACATGCAACACAAGGCTACACACCCCTCGTACATGACAGATAATATGCTATGCACCTAAGTACACTAGCAGTATGCAATATAACGTTGCAGCGGAAAATAAATAAAGGTCAAAAATTCTAAGCAATGCCAAAATAGCAATTGCATAGTACATGATATTAACTACTTAAGCATTAACACTTTGTCCATAACCACAGAAATATAGCATAAGACAAATTATCCCAATATATCAGGTACTAAAGTTTGTCTCCCAAAACATACGAGACCATATCAAAATATAAAGTATTTTCAAAAGTTGAGGCCTATGAGACATAAGTCCCATATTCTTTTTTTTTCTTCTTCTTCTTCTAAACAAAACGGCTATTTTTCTTTTTCCTTCAAAGTTAAGGTCCCATCTAGAGCCAAGCACCAAGAAATTCCACAAAAGGTGCCACTCTCTTCCTCCTGAGCATGGACGTCGTCCTCTATCCCTGTAACAAATTCTACCATTTTGGTTTGGGGAATGGTAGTGTAAACTATCATAGTGAGATTTTGAAAAATCTCAGCAAGTAATCACACAACATACATTAATCAAAACAAGCATACAAGTGGTACATCATAAAATGCATGCATGAAACATGTACTTGACTTTAGACAGAAACTTGACTTATGCATTGACCAATTTCAAAAGACTTGTATAGAGACTTTAATATTTTCAGAAAACTTCTTTGACTTTCTTTTCATGTTGATCTTAATCAGAAACTTTTCTTATCAAAGACATGTCACAAGATTTGCGTCGAGTGACTCTTATCACTTGAATTCTTATTCTTATTCAGAGAGTGGACACAACACGGCTCCCTTCCTTAGGCCGCGTGTTCCTGCTAATCATTGTACCATCAACGAAATGTAGACGAGAATCGCAGGCGGGACTCTATCACCATTCCTACTTACCACCATCCCTACCGTTCGCGATAGAGTTTTGACTCTTTTTTTTTTTAAAAGAACCACTTTCTTTTAGAAAACATTTCCCATATGCATGAGGCATGGAACTTAAGAACTTCATACTTATAATTGATATGTGACATATGGGAGGCCATGCATGAACTAACCAAACATAACATGTTCATATCATAGCATAATTACATAGAATACAAGAAACATCCAAACTTATTCATGAAATCATGGAAACATGCTTAGGCCGAAACCGATAGGGGTATAAATCATGAAATTCATCACTCAAACATGTTCCAATCTTCAAGCATATAACACAGGAAATCAAAGCATGATGAAACAAACTTGGAATCATGACATTTAGCTAGGATCCGAAACATACAACACATGTTATGGCCGAAACATTGAAGCACATAGTTCTTCAATTTTAAACATGTCAAAACCGAAACATTCACCTAGTATTTAATGGCATTTTCATCACAAGTTCCAAACATGTAATTCCTTCCATAATTTGATACAAGATCAAATTATCATAATCAATAATCAAGCAAGAGATAAACCTATAAAAAAAAAACATGGAATGAAAACGATCTACACAATCATATACAAGTGTTAACCAAAGTAGGTTGAGTGTATACTTACAAAAATCCACGAAATGAGACAAAAGCAAGCTGTAAATCCGAGTATCCATATTAGAAGACAATAATAAAAAAAAAAACTTCACTTCTTGTTCTCGAGTATTAAGTGTAAGTTTCTAAGACAAAACTTGCCTACTTCTATTCGGCCTCTTAGGGTTTTGGAGTAAAACCTTCTTCATTTCATTCTTAGAATAGAGAAAACCCTAAAATAACCAAAGTTATGAGTGATGGCCGAAAATCATAATGAACAAAACTCTCTTTTATAGTTGGCACCAAAGATTTCACAAGAACTCTAAAACCATTCCTCAAGAAACCTAAAGAAAAGAAACCGATTCTTACCTTTGCTAGGTCTAATGTGCCGAAAATCCCTTCTTGGAATAAAACAATCATCTTGTTTGGTTGAGGAGAAAATGAGAGAATCCTCAAGAAAGTATGAGAGAACTAAGTGAAGAGGGCAAAAGCTTATGGATTTTGAAATTTGCCAAAGGAAGAAGCCTTGGGCTTGTGGTCTTCCTCCCTTTTATAGAAAATCTCTCACTCTTTCATTGGTAGTTGGAAACCCTTGCATGTAAGACAAGTGGCAAGGTTCCTTGCTCTTCCTTTCACCTTGGGCGAGACACCCCTTGGAGTTTCCCATGTAGATTTCATTGGGAAGATGCATTTTGGGTTGGCATATGGGCTCTCTCTCTCTCCTTGGCCGAACCCCTCTAGTTTTCCTTGTATGCCCTTCCTTCCTTCAACTAATTGGGTATTTCTTATAAGGGTAGTAAAGTAAAACAACGTATGGTTCTCCATTTTTCCAAACAAGCAATCCCTTGCATGGATGACAAGTAGCAAGAAGGCTCATGCCATAGGCTTGCCGTCCACCTCATCCTTCATTTCCCAAGGCGATGTTTCACCTTCCAACTCTCCTTCCCTAGGTGACCTTTCATTTTCTATTGGTCGAATTTTCTTTAGGTGACAAATGGCAAAGTAACATAGCACTTGGAAGTGTGCTAGCCGAAATCTCAAAGGTATTCTTGTCCTTCCATCCAATTGTCTCTTCCCCTTCCCTTCTAGAACTCCTTGCATGCTTGACACTTGGCATTATTTGACTAAATTCGAAATCCAAGAACCACCATTCGGATTTCCCATACAAAACTCCTAGAAAAGCCCATTTTTCACTTCCCTAAGCTCCTTTTCCTTAGATAATCTCATAGGAACTCGAAATGGGGCAAGACATAGGTCTAGCCAAAATTCCTTTGGCCTCCCCTAGGTTCCTTTTGTCTCTTGGATCATCTAGAAAGTTTCTTACACAATGACAAGTGGCAAATTCTCCAAGATAGGCGTGTAAGCCATCCTTTTGGCAATTTCTCCTACACTTCCCACTCTCCCTTATTCCATTATCAAGTCTAGGTACATATTACCTTATTTTCATGCCATATGGCACTTGTGACACAAATCTAGACCATGGGCCTAAATCCAAATGAGCCTAAGTTTCTAAATAAGGCCAAACTCACTTAGCATTCTAAGGCTAATTCTCCCTTGGGCTCAAATTACCCTTTCAAGAATTCTAATGCTTTACAAAAATAACTAAGGCTCCTAAAGAAGTCACGGCTATTAAGCACAAAATCTAGAAACCATGCTTACGAAAAGTTTGGGTCATTACAACAAGCATTCATTCTAAAAATTGATTATGATTTAACGTAGAAAGCAAAATTTTGGATAAAGGCGAAGATAAATGTGATTGACTTGGCCCAAGTATTTTATTACATGTCATGTGTTGGCTATAATAAAGGAACTAGATGTAAATACAATGAAAGCTTCGTTTGTATATATTGCAAAAGCCAAGGGGTCTGCAAACCACGGTATGTATCTTACAATTTTAATTTATAATTGATGTCTACTTTAATTTAGAATTTAATACTATTCAAATTGAAAATAATATATTCAATGCATTTAAAGTGCTAGGGCATATGTTGAACTAGATGATAATACTGGAAAGCTAGCTACTACTATGTTTGGTCAAGTAGTAGAAGAGGCATTTGATTGTTCAGCAGTTGAGTTGATGGAACATGCTGGAAATGTATCTTTTAAAAATTTTATTCAAAAATTTAGTTTGGTTATAATGAGTTAATTAGAAAAGAAATTGGGTTTTTATTACTTATGTAAAGCTATTCAAAATTTATTTTGTAGAAACATTAACCATATATTAAAAGCGTTGTGGAGAAATTATAAAAAAAAAAATTTGGAAGAATCAAGTTTATGTAGATCCAGAGAAACTGAAGGAGAAAAAGCATAGGCATTTTAATATCCTCTCTATTGAGGCAATGTAAGATAAGGAAAATGTTGGATCGTCGTCCAAGAATCAAAATTATCTCAAACAACTTTCATAAAACCATGGGCGATGTTTATTTATAGGATTACGTTATAGCTTCTATTAATGCCATTCTTTTATAATATATCACAGCGTGTAATTATTTATAAATTACATAAACATTTATAAATTACATAAACATTACATCGTTATTTAATTAACCAAAAATATTATGTCCTTATTAATAAAAAATTAGTTCTTAACAAAAAAAAAATAAATATAAACTAAACAAACGCACGTTGCTTTCACCTAGTATAGATACATACATATATATATATATATATATATATATATATATATATATATATATATATATATATATATAATTTTGAAAATAAGAAACTTCAATTCCTGATGGAGATTAATTACGATCCAACGTCGACCTCATCAATTGTGTCGTCCAGTCACCTAATTAACTTTCTGATTTTTATTTGGTAAATCAAGTTCAATACACCATAGTACTGAATTCAATTTTATGCGGCTTTCTCACTATACATGAGAATTAGTAATTAGTCGTCTAATTAGCTCCAATTTCTAGTAATTAAGAAAGTGAATGAAAGAACGTACGTGAATGGAGCAAGTAATATTAATTGAGAAGGAAGCCGAAATTTAATCTTCACCTGTTATTGGAGATGCTAATTAATGAAGTGGCAATGATGAAATGCGATAAAAGAAGTGTGCGAGACTTGCATTTTAAGATTATAAATATTATTTCTCGCTATTAATAGTTAACTGGATGCAAGCCGAACCCAAAATAGAAAAAAGGTTTTTTTTTTTTTTTTTAGCTAAAACTTAGCTAGTTAGAAAGCCTACAATGTGAATACTTGTATAACATGCTTAAAAATTTCGTGATTCTTGCGGCGCCACAACAGTTTCTGGCAGTTGCCCGCTGGCGATTCGATGCTTCTTCCGCTTGCTATCTTTCTAATTCCTATGTTATTCCTCTTCCTAAGTAAAGATCATGAGAAAAAAAATAGTGAAAGTTTTATTCAGTCAGTCCAAATCAACGACATGCAACACAAATCCATTCATTACGGCTTCCGGTCGTAGTATTATAGTCCGTTTATCGGACTGTATCAAAACTGTTTCAGACAACTTCTCCATGTGGGAAATGAGTGGGGGTCAAGTTATTGGCCCCTTTTGTCTTTTTCTTGCATTGGACAAGCTGGTTTGCGATGAATGTTGGGACCTCCCATCTTGCTATTTCTTGTATCTTGTAACTGTCTTATAAATTTATAATATTGCTCAATTAGAAAAAAGAAAAGAAAAGATCATCCCATGTTAAATAACGGTAGTACTAGTTAAACCAGGTTTTAGAGCATATACGTTGGATCTCAACCCTTGGTATATAATGGGTTAAGAATAAAATAGAAAAAAGTAGGTCATGATATACTAGCACAATCTCGGCAGCCATATCCCAAAGGAAAATACCATGTGTCGTGTCATTTTTCATCTGATCATGTTAATTTTGTAGAATTGTTGAAATCTGAGCAAGGCAAGTCAACATCTTATATATAAAGGTCCCAAATTACACGTTTTGAAGTAAGAAGAGCACTCGCGCGGTTTTAAACAAACCTTCTAATCAAGTTTATTTACCGTACATATATGAAGGACGGAAATTCACACTTCAAAAGACATAAATTTGTAAAAGAAATAGACTTCAAATGGTGAAAAACACTGTTATAATCAGAAGGAGATCAAATGGTCAAATTATAATCAAAAGATTATAATTCAAGTTTATTAATTTGTTGGCACAACCGGAGTTGCGAACTAAAGTACTTACTATTTCATGAGGAGTGTATCAAACCAACACAATGTCAGAACTTTTTTTTTGGGCATTCTGATCTCGTACATGATAGAGAGATAAGAAAATAAAGAAATAATAATAAAACAAGCAACCATGCATAAATAAATTATGTTTTATATTATTTCACTGACAATAATGGGAATGAAGGGTCCTCTGCCCAGCTTACTTCAAAAGAAAGAAGTATCATCATTGGATCCATAAATTCTACATTGAAAAGCGACATTCCAGTTGCTGCATATCATGTATTAAGGATGATCTTCATCTTGATCTTTACAATTCTCAACCTTCCTCGACAGAAAAACAACATATTTATCAAGATAAAAGCTTCAAATATCAAAGTATTATCAAACACTAAAGTTCGGAATACTAATATATTTTAACTAAGTAGAGTGGGAGAGTTTGCTTGCATTTACAGATTATATTTCCTTCAAAGATAAAAAAATAAATAAAAATTCATGGTTATGTAAGTTGGGAATAGACTTACCCTTTCACTGAATAACAATTGTGTATCATAGTGATCTGACTCCCAAAGCCAATGTGTGGTGGTATTAAGGTCATGCTCCCAATGCGAATTATCTTCTGTTGTTGCATCTACTCCTTTCAGCTTTGGTGTACTTAATACTCCGTGACAGAAAGTCTTCATCTCGGGACAACATTTCACAATTACTTTCTCCAAAGATGGGAACCCAAAGGAATAAGCTCCAGAGCAAAAGTTTGTGAGGTTCGGTAAGCTATCAAGTTGTAAGCATGTTAATTTGTTGAAAGTAATCGCCACATTTGTTTCACCATCCCCCATTGCTACAATTTCTATAATCCTTTTGCATTCGCTAATAGTCATTTCTTTGAGTTTTGGCAGATTTCTGGCTGTTGAGGATGTTACTAAATTGATCAATCCATGACACTTCGATATTTCCAATATCGTCAAATTGTGAAGAGATATCGAGGATGGCACTAAACTTTTCAACTTGGCACATTGTGATACTTCAAGAATGTCTAGGGTATCAAAAATTGGGCATGGCTGTGTGTCTTCTTTCCACAAATGTGTCAACATAGGTAGGAGATGGAGATAGAGTTTTCTTAGTCGTGGGACTGTCATAACTTGTATTTCTCGATCAAGAAGCTGATCATAAGGGAATATTTCTTCCCAGCCACTACGAGACACACGAACTTCCAACAGATTTGGCATTCTTATAAGAAAAGATGGAGGAAAATCTGAAAATTTGCTAGGCCATATGGTTGGATTGAAGACCAATGACAAAATCTCCAAGTTGGGAAAGGTACCCTGTAAATGAATAAAAACATTAAACAAAAGGGATAATAGTTAGCATTCAATTCCTTCAATATGTATTGATTAATGGCTAGAATTTATTGCAAGGGCAACAAGGTGGAATTAAATAGGTGAAAGTTTGTTGCAAGAGAAGAGTTTTGGGTATAGTAAAACTAAACATTTAGCAGTTGTCATTGGTTAACTTGTTGGATTCTGAGACACACGAGGAGATAAACTAAGGAACACGTCCTAACAATATATATATATAATCTATATATTTAGAGAGAGAAGTCGATTTTGGTGATTCTAATTAGGGTAGAGAGAGAGAGAGAGAGAGAAGAGTAGTTGATAAGATCGTTAACCTCCTTAACCAAGAAAATAGGTTGTTGAATGCAAGTCAATTGGTTGTGTTGACTTGTTTCTTGAGTATTACTGCTCGAAAAACTTGAAGCCAAAATCATGTTCACTTGTTCACATTCCCAAATTTGCAAATCTTTCAATGACGGCCATTCCAAAGTATGCACCCCTTCCAAAATCCACTTGAGTTTTGGCAATCCAAGAAGCGTCATATAAGTAATTACTGTAGGTAACACAAAATGTCTGGCTGCTCCATCTTCTGTCGCGACATTTTCTTCCATCCCTAATCCTGGGGCTATTAAAGCTTGTGCTTCTTGACTATTTTGTCCCTCCAAGTTTCTAAATATAGTTTCTAACGAACCACAATGTTCTATATCTAGAACAGTTAGACTTTGCATTGATGTTGTTGTAAGCAGATTAGATTGAAAGACATGCAACAACTGTTCACAACGAGAAATCCACAGATGTTGAATATTGGAAAAGCAACTTGCGGCGACTTGATCCTGCCATATAATTTCTAATTTATCCATTCTCCAAATGCCCAGTCTCTTCAAGCACGGGAATGAGAGCTGTAAAATTCATCGGAATATTGGTTAACACATACCCCATCCAACATATATAACAGAACCTATATATAACCAATTAAGGAAAAACACTTTTGGTTTATGTGTATTCGTATGTTTATTCTTTTAATTTATTAGCATTTATATTTTTTTAATATATGCTGAGGCTGTATTAACAGAATTTTGGGGGAAAGAGTGGCTAATTAATAATGAAATTTGAGTATTCTTTAATAATGATCAAAATTCATTTCGGTTTGATAACGACATCTTAGGAGAGCAGCTAATTAATAGTCTCTTACCTCATCCACAAAGAAAAGGGGATGTTTAATTCTCTCCTCAACTGTTTCTTCAAAGCTCAAAAGTCCGGAAGCCAATATCTCAACTTTCTCGCATCCATGAATCATCATGAATTCCAACATTGGCCATTTTGAAACATGCCTTCCTTCGTAAAACCACTTGAGTCTCTGTAAATTTTTAAGACGCAAATCAGTTACTCGAGGGAACACCAACCTTACTAGTGCTTCTCCTCCTCCTCCTTCATCTGCAACAATTTCCTCCACCCCACAATCATTGATCTCAAGTATTTTCAATTGCTCGAGACAGCTAAGGACTGAGGTTGAAAATAAACTTTCCAGACTCTCACATCTTCTAGCATATATTTTTTGCAGATTTTTAAGTCTGAAAACTGTTTTGGGATATTCACTCCATACGTGCTTTATCTTGGGTAGACCCTCCATATGCAGTTTTTCCAAGCTAGGGAAGGCAACCTGTAGGATTAAGTGCTTTGTATCAATAAAAGTCCATCTGTAAAATTTCGTTCTGAGTTGCCGAGTATACAACGTCATGATATGCCATTAATGTAAAATACTCATTTGTCATGCTATAACACTCAAAACAAAAATATGCCAAGTTCCATATTTATGCAATGAGCTTTTTTATTTCAAAGCCAAGTCCCATCTTATTTTTGCAAATCTGACTTTTATGACTCAAGAGTCAAGACTAAGGTGTCTTCAGCCACAACCTCAGTAGTGGCATATGCAATTATAATTTGGGGGCAGGGGATGCCAATTTTGGCTCACAAGCCACTGGCGTTGGGAATGTTTATGATTCATACGGTATATATGCTTTGACACATTTATCCGGACTTGTGTCGATGTGCAGAATCTTTTCTGGGTAAGTACAATTTGATGTACCTGATGATGTAGAAGTGGCATATGAAGATCGTGGTTGACCTCTGTAATGATTTCTCCGCAAGCAGTCATGAATGAATTTTTTGTGCTTAAGAAGCTCACGAGCCTTGGAAGGTCCTTCAGCACCAAGGTTTGCAGCTGACGGAACAATATCATATCTCCATCTTCTATTCCGTCATCTCCTTCTTCTTTCACAACTATCGCACACAAGTGGTTGCATCCACTTACCGTTAATTCTTCGAGTAGTGAAAGGACCCTTGCTATGGATGATGAGAACATGAATCTTAATTTCTCACAATTTTCCACCTTCAGAACTCTCAAGTTCGTAAAGGATGTCAAGGGAAGTTTGCCACGACATATTTCTTCCAAACTAATCATATTTTCAAGAACTAATGTCTCCAAGGTAGGAAACGCAATAACCGGTGTCCTCAAGTTAAG
Organism: Cyclocarya paliurus; assembly: GCA_029856935.1. Lineage (NCBI taxonomy): Eukaryota > Viridiplantae > Streptophyta > Magnoliopsida > Fagales > Juglandaceae > Cyclocarya > Cyclocarya paliurus. The sequence goes on along the minus strand of CM056957.1, from coordinate 23,001,274 downwards.
GATATGCTTAACCTCAGCACTATTTTGGATATGAAGATGCTTCAGTTGTTCAAATCCTTCTTGATCTATTTCGGGTATGACACTCTCAACACCGTTTAACTCATGTAAATGAAGTTCTTCCGCTTGCTTCCATAGCAATTTGACCCAAAACTGTGATTGAAGAAAGCTTGGATTGAATTTGAGCTTTAGTGTTCTTGAGGTTTGATAATTATCAAACCAGTCCCCGACATCTCCTATGAAAATTATGTATTTCTTCAAATTCTCGAACATCAAGTCTGTTGGTAGGTTGTTGGTATCTGGAATTTGTATCTCTAAAGTCGTCAGATGTGACAAATACTTTAGCTCTGCGAGGCTGGCATTTTTTCTTTCATCGTTGATACCTTCAGCCTCCCATTGAACGAAGCTGTTTCCCATATACAACTCTTCTAATTTGACCAAGCTTGATATAACATTTGGGGGAATCAATTCAAGTTTGGAACAATTGCTCAAATCTAATAACCGCAAACGAACTAACGACCCTATTTCTCTTGGCAATGTTGAAATGTCAGATTTAAGAAGACTAAGAATTACTAAATTCTCGAGTTCTCCAATCCCAGATATATCTTCCAACACACATAGATCTAGACACAATGTTTGTAGGTTTCTAAGGAGAAGAAGAGACGAAGGAATTGTTGAAAGTTGCATTTTCGTCAAATCTAAAACATTGAGCTTGTCCATCCCTTGGAAAAAAGTGTCCGGTATCTGCAAAGAACGATCTTTTGAATAGACAAGAAAGAATCTTAACTCGGGACATTCCATTTCATTGGGAAGTTGATCGATATCTCCACCAAGAATAGAGAGCGCTTGACATGTTGTGAGTGAATCTACATCCGGCCATGCTTTTAGCCCCCCATTGTCGCTCATGGCTAACATATTACAATCCTTTGATCCAATTACTGTAGCGACATAACGAACAACATCATGCATGTAAAATTTCCCAGAGGTATTCGAACTTTCAAGTAGCAAACAAGAGTCTTGTAGATTACTAACTAAACTATCTAGTCTGTGTCTTGCTTCTTCCAACGTAACAATGCATTGGAATAAACCCAAACTGAAACCATATCTCAGCAAGTCCCGATAGCGGATGTAGAACCGGCCTTGTAGAGCGCAAAGCAAAAAGAGGGATTTGAGCTCTTTATTAGCAAGATGATTATAACTCAGCTCTATGCAAGAATATATGGGTGACACTATTTCTGGGATGTCTACAGGAGGGGGTCTTTGTAGTTGCAACTCTGCATCCTTCCATATACTCAAACTCTTACCTTTTAATGCCTTAGAAACTGTTGTAAGTGCAACCGGAAGACCTGCACACTCTTTAGCTACCTTAATAGCTACTTCTCGCACATCAGGATCCTTGACGGAATCACCCGCCATCTTTTCAAAAAAGTTCCACGCTTCTTCTTCTTCTAAACTCTCGAGTTTAAAATTCTTTTGGGTGTCCATCTCACGAACTAATACATCTCGATTTCTCGATGTCAATACTACTTTGCATCCTTCAGAAGGAATTCCTATATCCTCCAAATCAAGTTGCTTCCATACATCATCCAGGATAAAAAGTATCAGCTTCCCGTCTTTTGTTGAATTCTCTTGTTGTAGATCTGCTCTTTCGATTTCAGTTTGTTGACGATGAAGCTGAACTTGATTTAGAATGACCGCAATTTCTCCTCGAATTCGACTCAGGTCTGGGTTCTCTTTGACAGCTGACAGAACAACCCCATGGAATAACTCTTCTTCCTTGGCTCGCCTCTTAATTTCTTCCATCAGTGTACTCTTCCCAACTCCAGGCATCCCCCACACGCCAATCTTGTTGATATTAGCATCTTCCAATGCCTCCATAATTCCGTTCACAACTGATATCCTAGACTCGAAGGTCACGTAATTCTTGTGTCTTGTAGTCACCATATGATCTTGTGCAGGAGGAAGATAGGAAACTGCGTTGAAGTTTCCATTTTCAAGATGTTTATCAATATTTCTCGCTATCTTATTTGCTTCTCGGCTTAATCGATGTCGTTGCTTCAAGTTCAGGCATGTCGCATGAGAGCTCCTCGCCTCTGCTTCTTCTTCACCTTCACGAAGTATTCTAGTGGCCGAATTTGTAATTGCATAAACCTCTGTCAACCACTTGTTAACATCAGAATGAATTTTCTTACCATTTCTTAAAGCATCATCAACAGACTGTTGCCACCTGTCTTTAGCATCTTGCAGCTTCTCTTCCTTCTTCTTCAGACTCTCCATGTTTTTGCTGTAGTAACATGAATAGCATAGCCACTGTCCAACTGGTGCAACAGTGTACTCTGCTATTTTCGCTGCAATTGAAATAGGGATATTTTCCATTCTTATTCTAATGGATTTTTGCCTCTTTTTTTTTCGATTATTTTTCCAAGTAGACAAAATTAGAAACCAACAACAAAAAGAGAAGTAGAAACAGAAGGAGATCAAAGGATTTCCTTGGGCAGTGAATATACAGACACAAGATGGAGTCCACCATGGAAAGATAAGAAAAGCAAAGATGGAGACAAGAGGAATGCAGCTCTCTATACTTTCAGAGTTTTGCAGTGAGAGTACCTCAGTGCTAGGCAAAATGAATCTCCATCAGCCTAAGGAGGGCGAGGCTTTCATTCCACAAGATCAGTGAAGTACCAAACTACCAATACACCTCCAGGAAGAAGAGAGAAATGACTTGGTCACCCAAAGTCGGCGTCTGATCTTCCAGGCCCTCCCTCCAGTCACGGCGTGTGCTGGGCATTCAAATTTGTAAGAAAACCAAGAAAAGCATTTTTTGTGTAGACATCAAGATTGCAGAGCAAATGATATTATCGATTGTACGACTGTTTATGTGGACCTGTGGTGGGAGAACAAAGGAGAGTGATTGACTTTTTTTATGATCTAGTTGAATCCGAGTTAGCAGTCGTTGGTCAAACCTTATCCGTTTAACTTTTCTTTACTTGAAAACGACTCGAGTTTAAACTTTCCATTCATCTGTATTTTTTTTCGATTATAAATTAGGATGAATTGAAATTAATTAAATAAAATATTTTTAAAATATTATTTTTAATATTATTATTATTTTAATATTTAAAAATTTTAAATTATTTATTATATTTTATTTAAAAATTAAAAAAAATTATAATAATGAGATGAGATGAATTTTTAAACCAAACCAGATTTAAACTTATTTTATTTTGTTAAAATAGACAATTTATATTATATTTTGTAATTAATTTACAAATTTGAACAAACAAACTTCGATTTTTGTTAAGAATAGTGTTCATGTACTTATAATTTTAAGTATAAGACTCATTTTATCATTTTTTTTAAATTCAAATTTTAAGTTTTAAATTTCATAATTTTCAGCATATAATAGCTGACATGTGAAAAAATAAAAATATTTTATAAGATTTTTTTAAGTATAATTAGTAATTTTCTTTTGTTAATATCTTTATAAAGTTTTTATATACATCTATTAATGATTTAATTAATATGTTTAGTATTAGAAACACAAATTTTTTAATTTATATAAATTATTCTTATTATAAATATAGAGATAATATTTTAGTAATAATAAATATAAAATTATTCTAATTTATAAGACATTATACGAGTAATTCTATGCAGTTGTATCATTTAATAAACTAATTTAGCTTGTATTATTGTAGGCGATTTCAATATTATAAGGGAGTATTCAAAACGTCGGGGTGAAAGACCTCATTTGAGAGCGGCAATGGAGGATTTTAATTCTTGAATTTATCATTGTGGATTGATTGAAATGAAGTCTTTGGGAATGAGGTTCTTTTGATTATGAACAACCGTAATTAGAACTTAATCCTTATCGTAATCATAAATCTGGATTGTCTCGATTCGTTGCCGTTAGTTTGGGGGGTGGGGCTCCTCGGGAGTTAATGTTGAGTAACTGAGGCTGGGATGCCTTAAGCTAAGCATTCCTCTTTGATTGCCTCGGGCGGGTGAGTCGCCGGTCAGCTGAGGAGTTGTTCCGTTTTTTGCCGTAAGGCGATATGAGATGTTCAGTAACACTAGAAAAATTAAACAAATTAATGTAACTGATCTCCAACTACGAGTGCTAAATCTACAAACCTGAACTGTCTTGCTGGAGATATGAGGCGTTATCTATTTGGCGTTCCATTATAGGAGATGGCGTCCTAGGAGTAATGTCGGGCAATCGAAGAACTAAATCCGCTTTCCACCAGGGGAGGGGTCAGGATGCCTTAGGCTAAACCCACCTCTTTGGTCCCCCAAGGAGGTAATTTGCCAAACAGCCAAGAAGCCGGTCCGTTCTTCAATGTGACGGGGGTCGAGATAAGTTGTCGAGTAGTTGAGAGGTTGAACCTGCTCTCCCAAGTGAGGGAGGTTGAGCCGCCTGCCCATTTATTAACTCTCACGGGAAGATAAGTTACCGGACAATTTTTTGTATATTTTTCTTAAGTATAATGAGCAATTTTCTTTTGCTAATATCTTTATAAAGTTTGTATATACATATATTAATGATTTAGTTAATATGTTTAATATTAGAAACTTAACTTCTTTTAATCTATATAAATATATAAATTACTCTTATTATAAATAGAGAGATATAATTGTACTAATAATAAATATAAGACTATTCTAATTTATAAGAAATTATACGAGTGAAGTCGAATTTTATGCAGTTATATCATTTAATAAACTAATTTAACTTAATTCAAAATTGACTATACTATCAAGAAAAAGAAGCATATACGACAGAAGAGAAATTATACGACCCACAAAACAAGTAGAGCAAGTTGTACGACAATAAATAATGAGTTAAAAATAGATTTGAATATAAATCCAAATAGTGAAGCTCAATGTATTTAGCATTCACAAGTTGATATATAATTAATAAGATTCGGTACGTATGCATTTATTATGAAAGTGCTAGGATGAATGATCTTTCATAGTCTATAAATAAAGAAATAAATAAATACGTATGCATTTTGACAAGTTCAACATAAATATCAAATTATTTCTCTATAAAATCCATCCAAATTAGGTAAGTGGTTAATTCGTCGCATGCAGCTGAAAAGCTATATAGCGTTTACAACAAAACGAAGATAGGCACAAGAACAGTAATCACCCGATAGGTTTGGAAGTTTCATTTCACATAAAATTTTCATCTCATCTCATATCATCATTATAATTTTTTTAAATCCCTATACAAAATATAATAAACAATTCAACTTTTTCAAATTTCAATACAATTTTTTCAAATCCCAATTTAACTTTTTCAAATCTCAAAACTAAAAAATAATATTTTAAACTTTAAAACAAAACACAAAATTCTCATCTCACCCCCAAACCTATCCTAAATCAAATATGACAATAATGTTGTCTGTAAATAGTGTGGATCGAGAATCTTGGAGGAAAAAGCACCAACGGACACTCAAAAAAGTTGTAGAAAAATAAGCTAGTGAACAAGTGTAAAAATTAAGGGTTCGTTTAGATGTTGGGATAATATGATATAATTTGTGAATAATAATATTTTTTTAATTTTATTGAGATGTATTTAAATATAAATAGGTTGAGATATATCTTTAAATAGATGAAATAAATTAAAATAAATAATTTTTTTTTTGTAAAGTTAAAAAAATAATTGATTCCATCAATAATTAGTTTGGGACGTGAGCCCACTCCACCAGTCAAAGACAGCCTATTATGTAGTGCGTTCAGTTTTGTACTCGAATCGCTTGTGATGACCTCAATACCGGCTCTTTCTAAGTCCATTAACAACTGGTGTTGAGTGGTAAAAACTGCAACTACTGGTCCCATTGACTTCCTACTTAATACGTAGCTAAAACATTAGCTTTGCCTGGGTGAGAGTTGATGATGCAATCATAATTCTTAATCAACTCAAGACATCTCCTGAACCTCATATTTAATTCTTTTTGGGTGAAGAAATACTTCAAACTCTTGTGATCCGTATAAATCTCACACTTTTCTCCATATAGATAATGTCTCTAAATCTTAAGTACAAAGATAACTGCTACCAACTCTAGATCATGCATGGGGTAATTTTGCTCGTACGACGTCAGTTGTCGTGAAGCATATGCGATGACTTTCCCATGTTGCATTAATATACACCCCAAACCCAACCTCAAAGCATCACTATAAACCACAAATCCTCCTCTAGCAATGGGAACTGTTAAAATCGGAGCAGTCACTAACGTTTCTTTCAACGCTCGGAAGCTTTCTTCACATTTTTCTGTCCACACAAACTTGGTATTCTTCCTAGTGAGGGCAGTGAGAGGAACTGCTATTTTGGAGAAACCATCAATGAATCGACAGTTGTATCCCGCCAATCCTAAGAAACTTCTAACCTCATGTACATTCTTCGGCGCCGACCAATTAACTATTGCTTCCACTTTCCCTGGGTCTATTGAAATGCTATCTTTTGAAACTACATGCCCCAGAAATGCGATTGAATCTAGCCAAAATTCACACTTTTTCAACTTAGCAAGCAACTTTTTATCTCTGAGTGTCCCGAGTACCAGTGTCAAATGTTCTTCATGTTCAATCTTGCTATTGGAGTATATCAGGATGTTATATATAAAAACAACCACAAATTTATTTAAGAAGTCATGGAACACTCTATTAATCAAATCCATGAATACTGCTGGGACGTTAGTCAGGCCCAAATGCATGACCAAAAATTCATAGTGGCCTTATCTAGTCCTGAAAGCTGTCTTGGGTACGTCTCCTTCCCTAATTTTCAGTTGATAATAACCTGACCGAAAATTGATTTTTGAGAAAACCCGTGCACCCTGGAGTTGATCAAATAGGTCCTTTATGCGGGCTAGTCGATATTTATTCTTTATAGTCACTCAGTTAAGTTCCCTATAGTCGATGTACATCCTTATCGTCCCATCTTTCTTTTTTTAACAAATAAAACTAGGGCTCTCCATGGTGACACACTGGGATTACCCTTGTCTAATAAGTCTTGCAACTGTTCTTTGAGTTTTGCGAGCTCTGATGGTGCCATTCGGTAAGGAGCCTTAAACAAAGGTGTCATGCCTAGAACTAAGTCAATGGCGAACTCCACTTCTCGCTCGGGTGCTAGTCTAGACAAGTCTTCAAGGAACACTTCCGGATATTTTCTCACAATAGGGATCTCCTCTAATCTCAACTCTTCCTTTGGTGCACCCACTACACAGGCTAAAAATCCTTGACAACCATCATGCAATAATTTCCCAACCTGAACAGCCGTTATAACTGATGGAAGCGAACATACTTTTGACCCCACAAACCGAAATTCACCTCCCATAGGGGGCTTGAATATTACCTCCTTTTAAAACAGTCAATATTGGCATGGTATGAGGCTAGCTAGTCCATACCCAATATCACATCGAATCCAAACATGTGAAATATTATTAGATTAGCTGGCATCATCCTCTCTTCAATAGATATTGGACATCCATGGAGAATCTTCTCACAAGTTACTGAATTCTCCGTTGGAGTCGAAACTACTAAAACTTGTAATTCAACCTTTGAATTTCCAAAGTGCAGAACTTGACGTAATTCATAGAAATAAAAGAATGTGTGGCTCCAGAATCAAATAGCACAGTAGCGTCATCAGAAAACAAGGGAAGGGTACATGTGATCATGTTTGCAATATTCCATTGATTTAATTAGGTGTCAGCTTGTATTGAACACAATGTTAATTTCTAGAAAATGTGAAAGATAATACATGTGATCATGTCATTCCTATCTTCAGCCTTTCCAGGCGTCAATGTAGAGACTCGAGTCGACGCAGTTGTGCTCTGGTTGTTACCTCGCACTGTCACTTTGGTTCTCTGTGGTGGCAATATGATTGTCTTATTTCTGTCCAGTTGCAATGGGTAGTCCCTGATGTAGTGGCCTGTTTTGCCGCAATGGAAACACAATCCTACCCCTTTTCTGCACTCCCTGGAGTGCATTTGGTTTCATATCTTGCACTGATAGGGCTATTGGTTGCTCTGTACCTGTCTCTATCCAGAGTTATTGCCTTTGTTCCTCTATTTCCATGGGCCTTGGTCCATGGCAGAATAAGACCCTTGTGGCGTAGTCCTCTTCCTCTGATCTTGAAGTTTGGTGCTTCTCTTGAGGCCTTGCTCAAGTATCATGGCCTTATCTACTAATTCTAAAAAACTCTGGATCTGAAAGGCCACCACTCGTTCATATATCTTGTTATTCAGCCCCTCTTCGAACTTCCGGGTCTTCCTCCCCTCATCGGGGATCAGATATGATGCAAAACATGACAACTCAATGAACCTGGCTGCATACTAGTGTACTGTCATGGTTCCCTGCATTAGATTGGCAATCTCCCTAGCCCTAGCATCTCTAACCGATCTTGGGAAGAAACGATCAAAGAATATCTGCTTGAAATGGGGCCAGCTTACTACTCCCTTCCCATAAGCTTCCTTGATGGTTCTTTCTGAAATCTGCCATCGTTTTGCCTCACCAATCATCTTGAATGTGGCGTATGACACCTTCTGTTCATCTGTGCAGTTCAAGACCCGAAGTATCTCCTCGATATCATGAACCCAATCCTCCGCTAGGGTTGGCTTGCCTCTCCCATCAAATGAAGGAGGGTGCATTCGGTTGAGCTGTTCCACGGTACAGTCTCCTTCATTACTATTGCGGTTGTGACCCGGGGGATTTTGCGCGAGCTCCTCTATTAATTGTTGCACCGTTGCTCAAAGTACTTCAGAAGCACTCGGATTTGCTTCTCCTTCATTATCAGTCGCGTTCAGATATGAAATGTTTCATATTCGACGACGAGATGGCATCCTGAAAACTTGGATTTTTAATAAATGTTTCAAAAATATAGAGTTCATGTAAACATATACACATAGTTGTAATCGTAAAACAAATATATATATATATATATATATATATATATATATGTAATACGTCAAAATTATAAAAGGTACTTATGTACACGACATAGTAGTAACGATATATCTCCAAAATCTAAACCTTCAATCTTATGAAAATCATTTTGTAAAGTCTACAGAATGAGTCTACAAAATTTAAGACCTCAATCGACATGAAATTAGCTCCTAACATCTGTAAAATCCAACACCTCAAATATCATAAGAAAACTGTCCTAAAGCCTGCAGATTCTAAAACCTTAAATACCAACAAGATTTTCCTTACCGTCCGCTGCATTATCAAATCTGAAAATGATTTTCTAAAGTCTGTTGATAATCCACAACCTCATATACTATAGTTTGCAGAATGTCAAACCTGGCTCTAATACCAATTGTAATGCCCCATACCCTGAAAAGGCCGGAGAGTTACCATCTGATACCTAAAATCATCTCCTCACAATATATCTAGCATTTCCAAATAGTCCATAAGCATGAATTCAATCCATCTCTCATAATATAGATAAAATTCCTAAAGGTTCCAACACATCTCATAAAGTTTATCCATTTAGACCAACCACATAAGTTCCTCGGTCATCAATACACTAATTCAATAAAATAATGCAGTTGTTCCACACACTCCCATTTAACTCAACACAACAACCAGAAATTCCATAAGTCTGCATAAATCAATTACACAAACTGAAAATAAACTATCAAAAGAAAATCCTCCAATAGCGAAAGTACCCTTAGGAGGTACTCAACTCCCCAACCCCAACTAATCTTGCCCAAGCTATTTATTCCTAATCACCAGTTGTACCATCTAAATCATCTGAAAATATAATGAAAATAGAGGGATGAGTTATCAACAACTCAGTAAACAGATGATATATACTAGTGTGCAAGCATGAGCATTTACGGAGTACAGGATACATGAAAAAATATTTTTCAGAATTAGCATGCAGAACAATACAGGTTTTCAAAGGTAACTGAGCAATGATTTAAAAATATCTATAACCAAAAGTACTTTGGCATAACATAGGCCGAGCATCATCATCATATTAAACAAGTCATGATTTCATATGCTATCAAAACTGGGGTCCTAAGTTCAAACATCAAGCCAAAAGTTAAGTAGAGATTGACATTTTTTTCATATTGTAGAATTAATGATTGGGTAGAAAAATCCAATCATTCAGGATTCATATAAAAATAGTTGATTAGATTGTTACCTCCTCAACCACAAAAATTGGTTGTTGAATGCAAGTCTCAAGGTGGGCCAGTTGGCTGATCCGTTGACTTGTATCTTGACGGCTCAAACATTTTGAAGCAAAAATGTTAACTTTGTCACATCCCAAAACTTGCATTGTTTCAAAGATGGAAATTCCAAAAACCACTTGAGTTTTGGCAAATCAGATATGGTCATATTAGTAATTAGATGCTCCAATTGCGTGAGACTTGTAGCCACTGAGGCTGTTAAAGCATCATGTAGTTCAAATATAGCTTCCAACGAACCACAATCCATTATATGTAGAGAAGTTAGACTTTGGAATGTTTTTTTTTTTTTTAAAGTGACTTTGGAATGTTGTAAGCAGATTAGATTGAAAGATGCGCAAAAGATTTTCACAACTAATAACCATTAATACATGAGTATTGGAAAAGAAACTCGCAGCGGCTTGATCGTGCCATAAACTTTCCAACTTATCCATTTGCATAAGATGCAATGTCTCCAAGCTCCGGAATGACATCTGTAAAATACGCAGCAAAATCACACAGATGTACCACTAATAATAATATTAAATTCAGGTCTCATCCCTTTACAGAGCTCCTAGCTTTTGCAGCTTCAGATGATTCATGTTCATATCTGTGGACCAAATTACAACTATACAGTACCATATTTTATTAATTCGGTACCATAAAAGAAACCATTTAAGGCATTTCTTTTACTTTTTCAAATGTGAGACTTTGGACTATGCCGTCGTGAAAAAGATGCATATACGACAAAGGAAAAATTATATAACCCACAAAACAAGTGGAGCAAGCTGTGCGACAATAAATAATGAGTTAAAAATAGGTTTGAATATAAATCCAAATAGTGAAGCTCAATGTATTTAGCATTCACAAGTTGATATATAATTAATAAGATTCGATACGTATGCATTTATTATGAAAGTGCTAGGATGAATGATCTTTCATAGTCTATAAATAAAGAAATAAATAAATACGTATGCATTTGACAAGTTCAACATAAATATCAAATTATTTCTCTACAAAATCCATCCAAATTAGGTGGGTGGTGAATTCGTCGCATGCAGCTGAAAAGCTAGCTAGCGTTGTGACAACTTAACGAAGATAAGCACAAGAACAGTAATCACACTAAATCAAAGATGACAGTAATGTTGTCCGTAAATAGTGTGGATCGAGAATCTTGGAAGAAAAAGCACCGACGGCCACTCAAAAAAGTTGCGAAAAAATGAGCTAGTGACCAAGTGTACTAAAACTTAAGCCTGCGTTTAGATATTAGTATAATATGATATGATTTGTAAATAGTAGTATTTTATAAATTTTATTGAGATATATTTAAATATAAATAGATTAAGATATATCTTTAAATTTATGAAATAAGTTGAAATGAATTTAATTTTTTATGTGAAGTTAAAAAAATAATTAATCTTATCAATTATTAGTTTGGGACGAACTCACTCCAACAATAAAAAAACAACCTATTACGTATTGCGTTCATTTTTGCACATCGATCACGACTATTATGGAATCTTGTAGGACCTATATCTGCACGTATATCTTTTCAAAATTTTTTAGAGTTTAAAAAAAGAACTTTAAGAAATTACCAAAATTAATACACTATATAAAAAAAATCATAGAAATGTAGCACCCAGCCCATGGGGCCAAGCCGGTTTAAGCCGACTTTTGTTTAAGCCATTAGGCCCAAGGGAGGTGGGGGAAAAGGTGCTAAACGCACCGTTTAGCCCTTAGAGATCAGTCACCCCTGCTCAAACTTCCCTTGCGCCGATGCCTCCCTTCCCATACTTTCCCTCCGTGCGCCTCATGTCTCTCAGCGGTTTGCTCTCTCTCCATTTCACCGAGCCTAACTTCTCCCTAGTTACTTCTATTTATCTCTCTCTCTCTCATTCCCTTTGTCTGCAACCAACCATCTCAGTTTCTCTTCCACACCGTGAGCTTCTTCCTCCAAGCATCAACCCTCCCCACACGGCAAGCCCCATTCTAGCCAGCCGACCTCACTGTCATAAACGGTGAAGTTCAACAACACCTCCAGCCACAACCCTCTGTTCTTATCCAAACCAAACGCACCGCCATCGTACACCTCGTCAAACCAACCGCTTACAACCTCTCATTGGCCAGTTACTACACTGGATGTCACCCCTAAGCCACCACTACCGCCCTACGTTGGAAACAGCACCCTATGCCACCACCGTCTTTAGCCAACGGCAAGTGCACGTCCAGACCAGTTCATGCGAACCACTTCAAGCCCCTCTGTCCAGCCATCGCCCACGTCCAACACAAGTCCATCAACCACCACGTACGGAACAAGCCTCCCCGTCGCCTGTTTTCCCTTACCAAAAACAGAGTAGTTTTTCCCATTGGGGTGCTTAAGCCACCCTGATCCCATCTCTCTCTGTACTCCAACATGAGCTAAAGAAACCTCCACCTGCAGCGCCATTGATCCCCACCCAGTCTTGGACCTTCCTTGTCGCACGACTAGTTTCTTCCACAAGTGAGGCTGCCGTGTAGTCTTCTGTAAGGATAATACTCATTTACTTTATTACCCTTGGTTTGTAGGGTAGCTACAATTTTGATCATCCTTCCACGTGCAACATATTTAAGTCGGACTTCATTTTTACCTTGGCTTATTCGTTGTGGGTTTTATTTTAAATCTTTGAATTTATACATAAAATGTTAAGTAAAATGCTATTCGTAGTCAAATTTCACGCACTCATTGCGCACCTTGATGACATGGAAGGGGTTTAATGAAACAGTGTAAATTGGAGCCTCACGGGAGATGAAATTGAAGATCAAAATGTGTTGGAAGAAGACCTTATTGAAACGGTTTGTTTCACCCTTCTCCTTCTTCCCCATTCCCCTAGAAGCTCTCCTTCGTCGAAGTTTCCTCCCCTAAGCTTCTACAAGCCAAAAATCGCAGTTCATCCTGCGAACAGAGATGCTAATCGCAATTCTCACTCCATCTACTCTCCTCCGTCTCGTGAACGAAAGTGAACTCACTCCATCTGCTTTCCTTCCTCCCGTGAACGATGAAAATTGCAGCTGGTATAGATGAATGAAAGTGAACCCTAATCATCCCCTTCGATATATATATATATCTCCTTTGTGTGTGATTTTGCGACAAATTTAGGTTGATTCGGCTGTTTGGGTATGAGGACGGTTACATGACACAGAATGTGTCTATTTCTCATAATTTTATCGCTGAATGGGTCACCTCTTTGATGGGTCTGATAAATTACAAGAATACAAAAATGTCTAATTTATCGCTAAGATTTCAGACAAGTGCCTGTTACTCCAAGTAAATTTATCACCATGCCAGTCCACATCGTGTAATTCACATTCTTCTAGCACCTCCCTGAACTGAGCCATTTGATGTTCCTCCCTTTGTCTACCTCCTTTCTTCTCATCATGAGTTGTTATTTCATTAAAGTCTCCTATTACGCACCAACCCTTCTCATACCCAGGTTTAAAGGACCTTAAGATTCTCCGTACCTCATTCCTTTTATGCAATTTGGGATGGCCATAAAAGCCAGTGAACAACCACTTGTTCTTTGTCACAGAGTCTATTATCCAACAATTAATGTGCCTCTGAGAGTAGTTGTAAATTTCAGCCAACAATTCCCCCTCCCAACATAGCATTAAACCACCCCCCTTGCCAACAACACTTACTTCAAAACAATTATCCATACCCAACTTCCTCTTCAACCACTCATTCTTACCCTTTTTCAGCTTTGTCTCTATTAAGAAGACAACATTGGGTCTCTTTTCCTTCACTAACAAGCAAAGGTCCTAAACTATCCGAGTGTTCCCAAACCATCGACAGTTCCAACTTAAGGTTTTCATGATGATTGGTGGGGCTGTTCCACAACCTCCGCCACTACTAATTCATAAGCTTCTAACTTAGCCCCTTGCCTCCCTTTTTTCATCACTCCTCCCATCCCTTTTTCTCCCTTACTTCCTTCCCTCCTTCGTTTTAACAACAACTGTGTCATGTAAGCTTCAAAAACCTCTCTGTTCTCCCTTACCCTTCTCTTCCATCTCCCTCCACCTTTATTAATATTACTAATGATAGGACTAGCTACTAGCTCAGAACATAGCTCAAGAGCTTCAGTAATGCCAGCCCCTTCCTCCTCCTTCTTGATTCTGCAATTTGTATAAGGAACAGAATCACCATTTTGTTTAGCCTTTGAGTTAGTACCCTCATCAACCTCACCCAATGGCTTTCCTAGTTCTCTCATTCTATTCTTCACCTCTATTCCCTGCTCCCTTCCATCCTCCATACTCCTAACGTCCTCCCTACTAGTCTCCTCAAGGACTTGATTGGTTTCAGACCCCATCTCCCCTACTGCAGGATTCTTCAATTGGTCAGTACATAACTCCTCAGTAAGTCCTTTTTTAACATTATATTTAGGCCCAAAATTCCTCCTCTGAGCTAGATCTGCCCTAAGCCAAGGGCCATATTGCCCCTCCCCCTTGTTTCTTCATGGTTCCATCAATTATGTTTGGACAAACCCCCCCTCCCCTTTATGTAGTATTCTTCCACACTCAAAACAAATCCTTGGGTGCTTTTCATACTTAAAGGGTATCTAAATACTCTTCCCCTTCACCAGAACCATTTTCCCCCTTGCCAAGACCTTAAACACATACAATTCTACCCGAATCCTCGAGTATTTACCCCATCCACACCCATCCACATTAGTGTCAACATTGATTATCTTCCCTATCCCTCCTCCAATTTGCATTCCACAGTTTCTGTTCATATATGCCAAAGGGAGGTCATGGAGTTGAACCCATAACCTCTCTACAGCAAAGGATAAAGCATCTAGTTGGGTCAATCCATCGTACAGGTTAAGCACGATCAAACAATTATCAAACAACCAAAGCTTCGCTTCCCACACCCTCTGTTTATTGGCCAGTGTTGCAAAAGCTATTACAAACACGTTAGATCTTACCTCCCAAAAGGAAGCAAGTCTTGATACTCTCCAAAGTTTTGCCATAGTTGTTTCAATCACTCCCCTCCCTATGTTTCTTTCTATCGTCACCCTTCCCACCAGACTCCTTTCTCCTTTATCACTCAATTCCTCTAGAATGTCATCATCCACCACAACCCCATGGTCTTCTTCCTCCGTAAGGTGTAGCTTCACCCATTTTTTTTTTCATCTCCTCCATTCCTTCCACTCCTTCCACCATGCTCTGCAGTGAGCCACCACTGTTTTTCTCTTCTCCAGCACCAGCTTCCGTCTTCGGACGTGTTTCCCCCCTTGGGACCACCACCAAGACCGTTATAACTGTCTCACTCTACAAAACCATTGCACCCCTTTTCTAGAGAGAAAAAAGAGAAGACTTTACAAAAAGCCAATAGCTGGGGAGGAGTACTGAATATATATATATATATATATATATATATATATATATATAATGACTAAGAGATAAAACAAGCACTTACAACCAATAAAGAAAAAACAAAAAAGTATGACATTTAAAAATGACTAAGAGAGTAAGAGTCTTTGTTTAATGAGTTTCATATCATCCTATCTCATTATATATTATTATTTCCTTCTCAAATATTATATAAAATAGATCTTTTTTAATTTTAAATATTCAACATTTTAATATAATCATTATCTAATTATTACAACTTTATCAAACTTCTAAAAAAAATATAAAACTAATTTAATTTTTTCAAATTTTAAAATAAAAGTAATATTAAAAAATAATATTTTAACTTTATAATATTTTTTATTTAACTTTTTCTATATCACTTCTCAAAATACCATAATATATCATAACTTAAACTATTTTAATATCATTCCCCAACTCTTTCATAACTATTCACAAATTTTTAATCTCTATCTAATTTTTCAAAGATTCCC
This sequence comes from Cyclocarya paliurus, assembly GCA_029856935.1. Lineage (NCBI taxonomy): Eukaryota > Viridiplantae > Streptophyta > Magnoliopsida > Fagales > Juglandaceae > Cyclocarya > Cyclocarya paliurus. Next base: position 22,985,226 of record CM056957.1, on the reverse strand, counting down.
TAATTATAAATTCAGTCATTTGAATTTATGCTTGAATTTTTTAAATTTGGCAATTAGTACTTTTCGTCAACCAGACATATGCGCATTCTAGGTGGCACGTCACCATTTAAAAAACTAAAATAAATAAATGATTTTAAAATGTGATTGTCGCGGTGTCCGTTGCTAGGTGTTATTGTCATATCAATAAGAAAAAAGATATTTGTAATTGTGAATTGTACAATCGCTGTATAATTATTTTAAAAAGTATGGATAAAATATAGGATCTGCATGAAAAAAATTAATTTTTTAATAATAGACTATTATTTTTTTCAAATGATTACACGACGTTTAGACACTTTATAATTATATGTAGAATTACTCTTTATGGGACAAAATTGGAATCACCGAAACAATCCCCAAATTATAAAAGCATTCACATTGGGGGACTTATGAAAGTTAGGTAAAATAATCTTCTTTCTTTATAATTATCCAATTTTGTGAAAGACCGTACTTCCCATTTTTTATTCTCTTCCTACTGAATGGATATTTCCTCCCGATTGAGTTGGAAACTTTTCTTCCAAACAAATGAAAAGATTTTGAGCATGTAAAAAATACATTGCAATTTTAATTATGATTATTAAAAAAATATTTACTTATGATATGTTCACTGACTGAAGTTGATGCACTTAGTATTAATTTCCATATAGATAGTTAATTAATATATAATAAGACTGAGGTATACATGAGAATATGCAGTTATCATGAAATTAAAGTGCTAGAATTAACAATACTAATTATGTAAGCAACGTTTCATGATTTGAAGTCCAGGCAGTAGAAAAGCTTCAATGGCAACAAATATCATTTAGCCCGACAAAGCATGCAAGCTGCTGGGAATTAAAACTTAAAAATTGTCAGTGGAACATGATCGAGTATCCACCTACCTACCTAGCTAGTAGCTGACTTCTATCACCAGCAACATTGTAATCAATAATAATAATTAAAAAATAATAATAATAAGAAGAAAGTTCCCTACTCTTCTCAAGTTACCGATACCTGATAAGGATTTAGGCGTAGAGTTGAGTTGAGATAAATTGAATTTTTTTATAAATAATAATGATTTGAGATAATAAAGTGAATTTTATGATATTTATTTAAGATGAGTTTAGATATATTTGAATATTAAGATAAATTTTAGACATATTTATGTAAAATTGAAAAAAGATTGTAAATCTTATATATAAAGAGGTATTGAATTGAAAAAGAAAAAATATATTTGAAACCGTAAATTATACAACCGCTGCGTAATCACTTTGAAAAAAATAAATAAAACATAAAATCTACATAAAAAAAATTAATTTTAATAATAAATCTTACTCTTTTACAAAATAATTACGCGCCGTTTATGCAATTTACAGTTATATATAGAATTACAAATTTAAAGAAGTTGTGGATTTTCCCTCTAAAGAAATTTTAAGTTACGTTGAGTTTAATAATTTTAAAATTAGATATTTAAATGTTAAATTTAGTTTAAAATTAAATTAAATTAAACCGATTTCAATTAAGTTTAACTTCTAAACAGGAACTTAATTTGTTTGGTGGGCGACGGTCAATCGTATGATTTCAATTAAGCTTTATATATTCCGTTTACGTTTTTGTAATCTACAGATCCGATCCATTAGCTGTAAAGCTCTGAGAAACAAACCACTTCTGAAAGAAAATATAATAATTATTCATTTTGTTAGACTCCATTTGAAAATAAGGCCTCGTTTGTTTTTGGAGATGAGATGAGATGAGATGAAAATTTTTGAGATGAGATGAATTGTTTATTTTATTTTGTATTGAAATTTGAAAAAATTGTAATGATTAGGTGAGAGAAGATGAGATAAATTTGAAAAAGTTGAATTGTTTATTTTATTTTGTATTGAAATTAGAAAAAGTGTAATGATGAAATTGAGATGAGATGAGATGTTTTCCGAAAACAAACGAGGCCTAAGAGTATTTTCATGTATTTTTTAATATTTTATTTTTAAATATTATTTAAATATAAAATATTTTTTAACTTTTAACCTTTTTATCTAATAATTATCTAATCTTTATAATTTTTTTTAACTTTCAGACAAAACATAAAAACAATACTTTTTTCAAAATTTAAAACAATATTTAATTTTATAATATATTATTTTAATTTTTTAATTTTTATTTTTCAAAATCTAATAAAACATTTTAATTCAAATTATTTCGTTTCTATTCATAAACTGTTTAATTACTATATATTCACAATATTCTGGGATAATATATAATATGGACTTGTTAATATATAATAAAAAAGTGTATTATTAATTAATTACTAATGCAATATATATATGAGGTGTATGTTAACTAGTGGGAATCACTAGTCTGTTAGGCATATATATAATATTATTAGCAGATAGATCGTGTACCGCGCAATTAAGATCAACTTATAAATCAAATTCGCAAATAAACATAAGCTATTATCAATTTCTGATAATTATGAAGCATTTCCTTTGCTCGGATGGATGTAGCTAGCTATCTCAGCATTTTCTAATTTCTTTACTTTTCTATTGTTTCTTTAATTTTATTATTTAATTTTATATTAATTACAATACTAACTTTTCCAGTTGGTCAATGACCGGCGGTCCTTCTGTCCTCTGCTGAGAGAGTAAGGTTTTGTTCTCTTTTTTTTTTTTTTTTTTTTTTTTTTTAAATTAAAAAGTTAGGATCATATATTCAAGAGTAATTTCTCTCTAATTTTATTAATAACCCTCATTTATAACGGAAAAAAAAATCATGGTTATAAATCAAGCATCTGATATACAAAATAAAACCAACATGTAAAGAAAAGACCAAAACCAGAATAAATAAAAACAAGAGCAACAAAACCTCAAGCAAAAGACAAACGAGACTAACTAAGATGAAGCAAAGACATCTTGGAGTAGTCCATGCGAATAAATCCACGCAACGCACTGGGAGTCTTCATTGAGTGAGAAAAAATGGAATCACTACCAAAAGCCCCATGCTTTGCCAACCAATCTAGAACTTTATTTCCCTCATGAAAAACATAATGAACCGAACAAGTCATGAAACTCATAATGTCAAGAATTTCCTCCCAAAAATCCTCCAGGTACCACAGCTCACATCTTTTACTCCTCCACCAAGAAATAACAGTCATAAAATCAAGTTCAATTTCCACATAATTGAAAAATAAATATTTACAAACCTGGAGCCCATGAAGGAGAGCTAAAAGCTCTACCTGATTATTAGATCCTGTACTAATGAACGAAGAAAAAGCATGAATTAAATTACCATGATCATTTCTAATAATCCCACCTAAACTAAATTACCTGGATTATCCAAACTACTACCATCTGTGTTCAGTTTGACCCAACCCGGCTGAGGATGTTGCCAAGCAATAGCTTTGCAACACTGAATAGGAGGGAACACCAGCTGGACATGCAAACTCTCAAGAACCTGTAAATCAAAACCAGAAATGTGAGAACTATTATGCATATCACGACAAATAAGACTAATCCACCAACAAATAGAGTGAATAATATCATAGGCAAATTCAAAGCGTCCCTCCATACGCGCCAAACAACGCCTCCGCCAAATTCTCCATGTAATAATCACCGGTATAATCCCCACAATAATGCCAATTTGAGACGATAATTTTGCACGGTAAAACCAAGTCTGCATCGTGTCTTTCCAATTGTGGCCATTCATAATACCAAGGATAGCACCAAAATAATTCCAAACGGTGCTACCAATTTCACCTGCAAACAAAACATGATTTTGGTCTTCACAGTGACCGTTAGCACAATAATCACAACGAGAAATAATAGGAATGCCAATACGGCGAAGATGATGATCCACGCTCAAAGCCATATACCAAGCTTTCCAATTATTGATGGACATTTTAAGAGGAAGACTCTTATGCCACATCCAAGAATGCCCTTCAAGAGTGCCACCCCTGTTATGAACACAATCCCAAGCTGACTTAGTGGAAAACAGGTTGTTATCATTATTGGTCCAGATCAACACATTCAAACCCGGTTTAGTCTTACAAATATCCTCTAAGATACCATCAAGGTTTTTCGGGCCCACTAACTGGAGAATGAAATCCACATCCCAACTATTAGATAATTTGCAATCCTTAACTTTAAGAAGAAAAGGACCCACAATATGCATATCATTAACTAAAGGACCTCTATCCTGCCATTTATCATACTAGAAGAAAACATTTCCTTCCTTTAGGCGCCACTTAGAATTATCCAAAACCAAAGGAAGGGTTTTAGCAATCATTTTCCAAAAGCTTGTACCCCTAGTTGGATCATCCAGGGTCCAAGGCTTAGCACCCACATACTTACCCTTAAAAAACTTGGCCCATATAGAGTTACCTTGAATAAGATTCCAAGCAAATCTAGTATGAAGAGCTTGTTGCATATCATCAAGATTCCTTAGAGCCAAGCCACCTTCTTCCACAGGACAGCCGATTGAATTCCAAGCCACCCATTTTTTTTTACCTTTACCATTCGCCTCCCCCTAAAAAAAGGTGCTCATTATACGATGGAGAGTTTTGATAATGGATTGCGGGACCTCTAAAACTGTAAAAAGATAAAGAGCTATACTAGAAAGAACATGCCGTAATAAAATAAATCTGCCACCCCATGAAAGAATTTTCATCTTCCACCCCAATATTTTCTTTTGAACTTTAGTCACAATATCTTCCAAATGCACTTGTTTGAGACGACCCAAGATAATAGGCACGCCAAGATATTTGAAGGGGAAAGATCCTTATGAAAATCCTATCTTCCGTAAGAACAAGCTCTTACGAGCTAAGGGGATAGTTTGAAAGTAGAAAATGACAGATTTAGAATGATTTATGCATTGTCCCGACCAACTTTCATATTTATAAAGCACAGCTAAAAGCTCCCTGAGGGCTTTGGAACTACCATTAGAAAAAAGCATCACATCATCAGCATACATAAGATGAGAAATTATAGGCACCTCGGGCCTGTGAGAATTGACCAAATTTTCAAGCCTCCACACTTTGCTTGATCAGTCTAGAGAAGACTTCTTTTAGAATAATAAATAGATAGGGGGAGAGGGGGTCAACCTTGACGCAAACCACAACCACCTTGAAAAAACCTTTTATAGTAGCATTCATTATAATAGGATACCAAGGAGTAGAGATGCAGGCTCTGATAAATTCACAAAAATTAGGAGAGAAGCCAAAACAGCGAAGAACCTCTAGAAGAAAAGACCAATCCACTCGATCGTAAGCCTTAGCCATATCTAGTTTAATCATGATATTACCACCATGGGCCTTCTTATTAATGGAGTGGACCATTTCCTGCGTGATACTAATATTTTCAAAGATGCTTCTCCTTGGGATAAAAGCACCTTGTTCCCACGATATCATACGTGAAAGGAGACCTGTCAAGCAAGTAACAATAATCTTAGAGCAGATTTTATAAAACATGGAGCAGAAGTTGATAGGCCTAAACTTATCAAGACCAAAAGAATTAAGACAAGAAAAGAAGCTGTAAAAAATCTTGTAAGCTGTTTAGAAAAAAAGAAGAAGATATGGCTTCCAAGACAACCTCTTTCACCACCTCCCAACAACTTTTAAAAAAACCCGAACCAAACCCATCAAGTCTCGGAGTACTATTAGACGAAATAGAGGAAAGAGCTGAGAAGACTTCATCCATAGAAGGAACGAAGCACATAATAGAACTATTAGAATCTGAAATAATAGGTGAAATAAGAGTTGATAAATCAAGTAACAATCTAGTCGGCATGCCTTGCAGAAAGTTAGAAAAGAAATCCACGACCCCCTAATGAAGACTCTCCGACGAATTAAAAACCACCCCATTCGAAGACCTCATTTCCACCACTCTTTTACGCCGTTTATTGGCAAGGCAAGCATGGAAAAATTTTGTGTTACGATCAACTTCCATTTTCCATTTTAACTTTGACACTTGGGCCAATCTTGTATCTTCACGGCGAAGCCAATTATCCAATTCTGCAGATGAGACAAGAAGATCCCTCTCCATTACTTCATCCTAGCTTTGATGCAGCTTATTTTCAAGCTCCTCAATGTGACTCTCAAGAGAATTGATATGCATAGTGGTATGGCCAAAAATCTATTTATTCCATTCACGCAAAGCAACCTTAGTATTCTTCAATTTTACCACCAATTTAATAAGACCATGACCAACAACAGACACAAACCACGCCTAACAAACACACACTAAAAATTGCGGATGATCCACCCACATTTGTTGAAAACAAAAAGGCAAGGAGCCATAAGAGAAAGGATCCATTTTAAACTCAATAACCATAGGAGAGTAGTTGGACGTAGTGTGCAGAAGATAAGAACAGACTGCATTCAGAAAAGAAGAGTGCAAAGAAACATCCATGAAAACCCAATCTAGCTTAGCCTAAGACCGAGCAAGACCCGACTACCCATTGCACCAAGAGTAAGTTCTACCCTTCGATTTCATTTCAATCAAACCACCCTGTTGGACCCAGGCATTGAAATCCCCCATCATGGAATTGGGTCGTGGACAACCACCCCTTCTCTCTGAATTATTACGAATAATATTAAAGTCACTAGCAAAGAGGCAAGGCTCCGAGCCCATAAATTGAGAACTAAGGTCCTCCCACAAGCTTTTCCTCTTATACATGTTGTACTTAGCATATATAATGTTACACAAAAATTGATAAGACCCCATGTTCACACGAACGGAAATAAATTGCAAACTTGTCCGCACCATTTGAATATCAAGAGCATTGTCCCAAAAAATCCAGATTTTGCCACCAGCTACTACATTAGAAGTAAGTGAATCAAAATGTAAAGAATGCATCAATTGGAGAGCTTTGTCAAGAGTTTGGAATGGTTCCAAAACCGCTACAATCTTAGGCTTAAACTTACAAACTAAATTCTTTAAATGATGCCAAGAGATGTATCAATGCCACAGACATTCCAAACAAGAATGGAATCACTCATAAAGACGAGGTAGAGGTACGGGTAAGGACTTGAATGGAACTCCTCACTTTTTCAAACTTCTTTTTGTGATATTTCTTCTTAATAGTTTTGCCTTCAGAGTCAGAGTGGTAGTCCTTATCCTAAGGGAGAATTTTTGAAGGAATATCAGGGTCTGGCTTTGAAACAATATCATCTAGCAGAGGGTCCAAATCCATATTAACAAAATCAAAGGGGTAGGCTCTGCAAAACTAAAAGAAAACGTTTGATTCCAGTTAAGAGGTTCCCTGCATCCTTACTGGGCGCGAGCACCCCCCCCCCATCATCTGTCATGGCTGCCTCCATAGTATTAATCCCCTAGGAAGGGGACGGTGATGCTTTGTAGTCGGTTGTTCAAATGGTGCACCATTCGGTTCAACAACCTCGTTCTTGGGGGATATAGCAATGGGATTTAACGTCAAATCACCACCCTGCATGGTACCATAATTGGTTCCACCAGAATCTAATTCACCTTTCTTGCGGACATGATTTTTCTCTCCTTGCATGGATTTCCCCACACGACAGGTCTTGATATGGTGCCTCTGCATTTTACATTTTCCACAATATGTAGGCAGAGTCTCATAGAGAACCTCCTGCTTCCGACTTGTTGGCAATCCAGGAGTACCTATCCAGAAGTAAGGAATAGGTGCCTTGGCAGCATTCATCTCCAAACAAATTCTAGCTCCATCCGTCCGAGTCACACAATAGGTGCAGTGAAAATTCGTAGGAAGGATTCTTGGTAGAAGTTAGGAGCTAATCCAGGAAGCAAGATCCACACAGGGATGCTAGATGGTTCATGCTTCTCATTGAATTTTGGAGTCTAGTGAAAAGCACGGTAAGCCACTCCATTCACTTTGCAGGACTCACGGGAAAATTCTTTCACAAATTCAGCCTCCGTAGCTACCCTTACGAACACGTTGCAGGGGAGTTTCATGGATGAACCACCTAGGTAGAGGACAGGCCCTAGCAACTATGAATAAAGGTGCGGATTGCATCCAAATAGGGTCTCTGTTGAAGGAACTTGAGCATAATGGAGAAACAGAAAGGTTCAGCCGAACGAATGATTTCTTCTTTTGAAAATTGGAAAAAAAAATCTCCGTCCATGACCTTAGGCACACACTATGATGTCAGGAATGGGTTACAGAATCGCAACAGCCAGATCAACATAAGATTGATGGCCAGCGGCTGCCATGCAGCCTCACCGAAGCAGCAGCGACCAAACGAAAGAAACCCTACGATCAAACCCTAGCAGAGCACATTCGTTTCAGTTTTGGAAAGTTTTGCTAAAATGAGGACTTTGGTCTCAGCATAGTCTGAGTTTGGTGCATGAATATGGAAGAGGAAGAGTTGTCATGTCGTTGGGAGGGCTTTCATCTTACTGAAGGAGAGAATGAAGTCATTCAAGTTTTAGAAGATATAATTAAAGACTCAAACATAAGAGGAGAACATTGTTTGTTGGCTCTTCTTGCTTCTAGAAAAAGTTTTAATAAAGAAGCATTCAAGGCATCCATGTCTAAGTTGTGGAGAGTTCAAGGATGAGTGGTTTTTAAGGATGTTGGGTAGAACAAATTTATTATGGATTTTTAGTTACAATCTGATAAAGACAAAGTTATGCATGGCAAGCCATGGTTCTTTGATCGTTCTCTTATAGTGATGCAAGCTTTTGATGGTGGATTGGCAGTAAAAGGCATTCCTTTTTCTTATTAGCCCTTTTGGGTGCAAATTCATAATCGTCCATTAGCAGCTATGTCTCAAGAAGTTGGATTACAAGTTGGTAAGCGGCTAGGTATTTTACATGAAGTGGATGTAGACGGAGAAGGGCTGGGATGGGGAAGGTGCCTTCGGGTTAGAGTTGACATAGAATTATCAAAACCATTAATGAGAGGTACAATGCTCAGCATAGGAAGGAAGAAAACATGGTTTCCTTTTAAATATGAAAGGCTTCAGAACTTTTGTTTTAAGTGTGGGATTGTGAAGCATGTATAGAATGAATGTATTCAGGCTCAAAATTACTTTAAGCAGGTGCATGTATCTGCCCAACAGTATGGTCCTTGGATGAGAGCACAACCTATGAATTCTTCATTATTTGGTGTAAGGAAGTACAAAGGAGGAGGGGGCTCAGGCCACCAGCAACCGTTAGGTTCAAGGAGTGCAGACAGTGAAGTTCCAAAGAGGAAGGGTGGTTATCCAGAAGCGATTTTTGAGGAGAAAAACAAGGAGGCTTCTATAGATAATTCAGGTTTTTCAAATTCAAATTCCCAAAAGTCTTTGGCAGATAATATAGGCAGCTTTATTTTTAAAAGTAGAGATAAGGATAAGGGAGACTACTCCCTTAAAAATAGGAATGGTGTTAACGGGGCTGTTATTGTTAGTAATGATAAAGATGAAGGAAGAGTTACTGATTCTGTGGACAGCTTGAATGATCGGGATAAGGGAAATGAGATGAGCACAAGGGGTAGCGAATTGTTTTTGAATTTAAGAGATGAGGAGAACCAGATGCTTGTCGATGCTGAGTTAAGTTTAGCTAAACCCCACGTAGAAGTTTCTAAGAAGATTAATGCTGGATCTTTAAAAAAATGAGCAAGGGGAATTGTTAATAATGTTATTGAAGAATAACTAGGCAGTAAGGAGGGAAGAAAAATAGGAGTTGGATAGGCAAGTTCTCTGGTCCTAAGTCCAAAAGGGAAGAGAACAAAATCTATTTTTAATTCTGATTCATGTGATAGTTAGAATAAGTTGGTGGAGGCTGCTAAGCAACTCTACCAATAGTAATGAATTGTCTAAGTTGGAACTATCGAGGGTTTGGAAACTCTCGAACAATTCAAGAACTTCACCTTTGGATGAAAACAAAGAGCCTGGATTTTTTTTTTAATGGAAAAAAAATGCAAAAGAGATAAGGTGGAGATAGTGAGGAATAAATTGGGGTTTGAATGTAGCTTTATTGTGGATAGCAAGGGTCTTAGTGGAGGGTTAGCATTTTTATGGCATAGCTCTAGCAATTTGAGCTTGAATTCTTATTCTAGATTCCACATATCCATGAATCTAAGTTGTGATGTTAATAATAATCAGATTCAAATAACAGGATTCTATAGGAGTTCTTACACTGAACAAAAAGAGGGGAGTTGGAGATTGTTAAATGATCTAAAACCTATAGATGATAAAGCTTGGCTTTGTTTTGGTGATTTTAATGAGATCCTTCACCAAAATGAAAAGGAAGGGGTTGTAGTTAGATTATAACAGTAGATGGAGAGATTTAGAGAAGCTGTCGAGGGATGTAGGCTAAGTGATCTTGGGTATCAAGGAAACAAGTTTACATGGAGCAACAATAGGGAGTATAGTGCTTTCATTGAGGAGAGACAGGATAGAGGGTTTGCTAACCTAAATTTGGTTCTATTGTTTGAATTCCCTAGTGTTCTCACTTTGCCTTCTCAATCATCATATCACTCCCCCATTTTGATTAAATTGAGCCAGCACCAGTTTACCAATGTGCAAGGTAGTAAATTATTTAGTTATGAGGCATGCTGGAACAAGAGGGAAGATTGTGGTAAAATTGTAGAGGATGGCTGGAAAAGAAAAGGCCAATTCTACAATACTTTGCTATCTATCACTTATGGTTTGCAAATGTGCAAGAAGACACTAATTCAGTGGAACAAACAGCATGGCAGTAAGGGTAGAGGTTCAGTTGCAGAAAAGTTGAAAGAGATATCAAGGCTACAAGAGGTTAACATGGGGGAATATGCTATTGTTATAAAAATGAGACAGAAGGAAGTTAAGTGCTTATTGGAGAAAGAGAACACAAGGCGTGGAAGCAAAGAGCTAAGTAGAGATGGTTACAAGAAGGAGACAGAAACACAAAGTACTTTCACATGTGTGCTAACCATAGAAAGAAAAACAATAAGATCTGTGAGATTGAGGTTATGCTTGGAAGTTTTGTTTCACACAAAATTTTCATCTCTATCTCATCTCATCATTACAATTTTTTCAAATTCTCATACAAAATATAATAAACAATTCAACTTTTTCAAATCTCAATTCAACTTTTTCAAATCCCAATTCAACTTTTTTAAATTCTAAAATAATAATAATAATTTAAATTAATATTTTAAACTTTTATCTTAACACGATTCACAAAATTTTTAAAAATTCTCATCTCATCTCACCTACCAAGCATAACCTGAGAAGGGGGATGGCTCAATGACTACTTCACCTGCAGAGATTTCAACTTTGTTCTAAAGTTTCTACCAAGACCTTTTTTGCTCCTCCAATCCTACTAGCATTTCAAAATGCCTCAATGTTGTAAACCCTAAGATAGCAGAAGATATGAATGCAAAGCTTACAAAGGATTTCGTGGCAGAAGAGGTTAGAGCAGCTATTTTTCAAATGAATCCCATGAGTTCACCTAGGCCAGATGGCTTTAATACTAGTTTTTACCATACTCATTGGCACATAATGGGGCAGGAGGTTAGTAGAGTAGCTCTTGGTTTTCTAAACGACACAAAAGGAGATATGAACCTAATCAATGACATTTATATAGTGTTAATTCCAAAGAAAAAGCCTTCAAAATAGGTATCAAATTATAGACCTATCTCTCTATGTAATGTTATTTACAAAATAATCTCAAAAGTCTTGGCAACTAGACTAAAAAAATATTGCCTGAGATCATATCCCCTACTCAAAGTGCATTTATACCAGGAAGATTAATTATTGACAATGTCATGGTGGCTTATGAAACTATGCATTCAATGAATTCAAAGATGAAGGGAAAGACAGGTTACATGACTTTGAAGTTAGATATGAGTAAGGCTTATGATAGGGTGGAGTGGGAGTTTCTTAAAGTAGTTATGGCCAAGCTTGGGTTAAACCAGAAATTGATTGATTAGATTATAAGCTGTCTCAGTTCAGTTTCATATTCTATATTAATAAACGGCTCTCCTCAAATTAAATTTAAAGCTTCTAGAGGTTTGAGGCAAGGTAATCCATTATCACCATACCTCTTCATTCTTTGCTTTGAAGCTTTGAGTGCTTTGCTGAATCAAGCTGAGATGACAAAAGCTATCACTAGTTTTCCACTTGCTCGAGGACAGATTTGTATTAACCATTTGTTTTTTTGCAAATGATAGTTTGTTATTTTGCAAAGCTAATTCATTGGAATGGAGCAATATGATTAGCTTGTTGGACAGATAAGAAAAAGCATCAGGAGAAAGACTAAATAAGGAGAATGCTTCTATTCATTTCAGTAAAAACATAAGGAGTGAAGCCAGAGAGTTTATGTTGAACATAGCAGATGTAAGATCTTCTTCCTCTTATGAGAAATATTTGGGACTACCTGCCCTTATAGGTAGATCTCGATTTAAGGCTTTCTCTGAAATTTTGGATAAAGTTAAAAGTAGAGTGAGCTGTTGGAAAACAAACTTGTTGTCTAAAGCAGGAAAAGAGATAAACCAACATTGACCAACATTGACCTAGTCTTAAAGATCCTTTGCAAGTTTTAGATGGGCCAATTACAAGATCAAGAGCTCAAAAGATAAATGAAGTAATGCAAGGATTGGTACAATCCACTTGGATGAAACTAGCAAGAGCCCAACACACAAAATGGGCTTTAAAGAAGAAGAATGAAATGAATTCTCAACGGGTCTAGATTCTCCATCCATTAACTTAATTTTGACTTTCTTGAGTGAGTTAGCCTTACCTACCTACTGCATGGGGGTTTTTAAATTACCTAGATCTATTCTCCTTAAAATTAACCAGATTATGAGTCAGTTTTGGTGGAGCCAATAGGAGAATGGGAGGAAGGCTCATTGGGTGTCATGGGGTCAAATGGGAAAAGCCAAGTCCAATGGGGGTATGGGATTCAGGGATTTGGAAAGTTTTGATTTGGCTCTACTTGCAAAACAAGGTTGGAGGTTCCTGCAGAATCCAGAGTCCTTAGCTATTAAAGTTTTCAAGTTTAAATATTTTCCAACTACTTCTTTTCTAGAAGCAAAAATTAGGGCTAACCCATCCTTTATATGGAGAAGTCTATTTGCAGCAAAGAAGTTAGTGGAAGAGGGCTTATTATGGAGGATTGGGATAGGGAATCAGGTAAGGATATGACAAGATCGATGGATTCAACAGCCTAACTCTTTTAAGATTCAAACTATGTGTAAAAGCCTGCTAGAAATTCAATGATGAAATTTTTATTGGCTATAGGAACCCTAGTAAATCCTATATAGTTGGAATCCAACTAAGAACACACAAGCATGATGGAAATCGAAATCCTATGCGGTTTTATCCAAAACCTTATTGAATCAGTTTCTAGTATTGTGTTTAATCGCTTGATTAAATTACTTCCACATGTTATTAATCCTAAAAATTTATATTAGAACATCATTATTCAACCTTGTTAACCTTGGATATTTGATTGGGCTAAAAGAAATCAGATTTGGATTTGATAGCAACCCAAACCCTTTTAAAACTAAAAAATTGAGGCCCATTTGGTTTAAGCCCATTAAGGCCCATTAAGGCCCACGAATTTGGCCACCTTAGTATTGAGTTTGACTAAAATATTTCACCCTCCACATAGTTTATCAGATTTATTCAAGAGGACCTGAAATGTTTTTGAAGTAAATGACTAAGGGGACACCTCACTCTTTCAATTCTACACTTAACCTTGAGGAAATATCTTGTATATTTGGAAGAAAAGATCAACACTCAAGCTCCATTCTAGACTTATCATCTTCCAAAACCTGTATAAATAGCCCTCCAACTCCTTTCAATGAAAATCATCTCTCATTTACACTTTGCTTTGTTAGAATACAAAAGACACTCTCAGGCAATTTTTTTGAACTCTTTGCACGCCTGATCAGAAGCTTTTGTAAGTATTTTCTCACAAATTTTCCTTCATAAAAGTTGTTCCCTTTTTAATCTAATTTACTTGGATACCTTATTTGTTCTAATTGGAGATCATTTTATTAGTAAAATATTGTTTAAAATTCAAAAAGGTCATATTGGATGATAAACTGAAGAGTATGTCATATTTTGAAATTTTTGACAAAGCTAATGGATTGATTTTGGTCCAAAATTTTTCTGGAGTATTTTTAACATGGGTATATGATTATTTGTTGAGGATTTGTGGCATGACTAAAACTTTTGGTGAAAAATTTTCTTAGATTTAGAAACTTCCAATATGGAAGAGGAAAAATATTTTCTGTTTTGAGAAAGTTTAAATCTTTAATAGTCTAATCTTATTACAATGGTTTTGATATTTTTATTTGAAAATTCTAAGTCTCTTATATACATGTTAGAATGTTGTTTTAAAGATATTTAATGTTAGCTTCAAATATATAAAATTTGTATGCAAGGAGATATTCAGATAGGCCAAGTGATGATGTTCTTGGCTAAATTCATGTTTTGGTGATTTTTAACCATGTGATCTTGAATTTAAATCTTAGATCTATTTTAAAACACCTTTTTAAACCATGTGATATTTTGGTTTGAAGATCACATCTTTTTAAGTCATGAATTGAGAGATTGATCAAAACAAGTTAGCAACAAAAATAAAGAAAATAGCCTATATAAGTTTCAATTTTTATAGAGTTTTAATGGTTATATTTAGTTTTAAGTTTTTCTGAATTGATATTTGAGTTCAAAACAAAATTACATGAGGTATGGAAATTTTGATATTTTGGAGTTAGGATACAAAATTCTTAAGTTATGAGTAAAATGATTATTTTTCCACATGTAGAGGGTAAAATGGTAATTTTACTCTAAGTTAATATTTTTTCATATTTTTAATTATTAGTGATTAAGTTATAACTTTTGAAAATCATTACTTTCAGTTTATCATGATCTAGCTTGAGTTTTGCCTAAAAATGCGAAGACCAAAGTAAGTTATCTTTTAACTTATTAGCAGTTTACTATATATGGGTGATAAGTAAATGAATTACAGTATATGTATGTATGTTACTATATGTGTCATGTTAAGTCGTTACATATTTATATGTTACATAGAATTCATTCTGTCATGAATCATTCATCTATTATACAAGATATTCTGTCACAAATAATTTATCTGTTATATAAGATATTCTGTCACATATTTCTATACATTGCAAGTAGTGTGGATACGTACAATCTAAGGAGGTTCTGTCTAAAGAGATTAGAAATTCCAAATGTGTCCATTGTGACCCTCCAATCTTTCTTGAGAATCTTGAAGTTCTGTTTAGGAAATAATCTTTTCTGAAAACTTATTTAATGAGTACTATTCATTTCTACGGTAAAATCCATCAATACAATGTAAAAAAAAAATAGAATGTCATGTATGTCATGTAATGTAATATTCACTGTTGCTAGTATGTTATGTTTAGTATGTCATGTTGTGTTATGTCAAGACTTCTGTCTCTTCGTATTCAAGTCACGTTCTGTCTCAAATACAGTTTATGTATTTCGAGGACAATCATGTCAAGTTATTCGTGTCAATCATGAGCCTAAGTGCTAGGATGGAAAAATATCATAATAAAACTCCTTTATTTATGTTGGAGTGTCTAAATAGGGGTGAAATTCCTTAAGTTGACGAATTACAGTCAACAGGTTGTAAATGAGCCTTAACTAGCTGGTCACCGAAGCGTGCCAAGCACAAATGCCGATGGAGCCACATTTCATTTCAGTAATTCATGGGACCGCAACAACTGTAGAGCATGAAGTATGAGGTCACAACAATTGTGACACCTATAATACATGGGGCCACAACAATTGTGGAGTATGTATTAACGCACTTACAGCTAGTGCAGATACTTATGTTGTAATACGGTAATCAATAGTGACACATGGCTCTAGGGGACCCATGTAACACCCACATATTCATGTTTATCAAGTTAAATGAAAAAGAATCCAAATTTATGTTATATTCAAGTTCATGTTCATGTTATATTTCAAGTTCATGTCATGTTAAGTCAAGTCTCAGATCAAGTCCATAACAAGTAAGTTAAGTTCAGTTCATTCATGTTCATACTATATTTCAAGTTCAAAGTTCAAGTTATGTTATGCCGTATGTCAAGTTATGTTATGATTACTTACGACTTTGATTATGTATGCATGATTTTACTGTCATGCATACATTATTAATCCGTGTGTAGGTTTTATGTTAACTTGCTGAAATTTGATTATGGTAGTCCTAACTACCATTTGGGGGATCTTGTTATAGGATCTTGTTACAAGATCTAGAGAAGAATTAGGAAACAACCAACTTGACACAGTAGATTAAGCGAGAGTGCAGCTTCATGGTTAATATAGTAGTTAACTTAAATTATTATTTGTACTATGGAGTTACATCTCCAGTACTCTTTTGATCACAACTATTTTAGACTAATGTTATGATTTCTAATGTTTATTATATCTTTATGCATGAAGTATGTTTTAAGCATTTAGGATATTTTGAGT
Organism: Cyclocarya paliurus; assembly: GCA_029856935.1. NCBI lineage: Eukaryota > Viridiplantae > Streptophyta > Magnoliopsida > Fagales > Juglandaceae > Cyclocarya > Cyclocarya paliurus. The sequence goes on along the minus strand of CM056957.1, from coordinate 22,968,785 downwards.
TTAGTGCATAGTATTGCTAAAGAAAAAAATTATCCGCTATAAATATTGCTGAAATTAACCCTTGTGTAGGTTTTATGTTAACTTGCTAAAATTTGATTATGGTAGTCCTAACTACCATTTGGGGGATCTTGTTACGGGATCTAGAGAAGAATAAGAAACAACCAACTTGACACAGTCGATTAAACGACAATGCAACTTCATGATTAATATAGTAGTTAACTTAAATTACTATTTGTACTATGGAGTTACATCTTCAGTACTCTTTTGATCACAACTATTTTGGACTAATGTTATGATCTCTAATGTTTATTATATCTTTATGCATGAAGTATGTTTTAAGCATTTAGGATATTTTGAGTTTAGTGCATAGTATTACTAAAGAAAAAAATTATCCGCTATAAATATTGCATAATGCTATATGCATGTTAGGAACATTATATCTTATATGTAATGAATAGGGGAATGTAACCTTATGTTGCATGTCTCAATACTTCAAATGTTCATCCAATCCCAAGCAGAATTTGGGGGATTCACACTATGCCTATAGGTTTGGACTTAAAGACAAGAGTGAGTGTTATCATAGATCCAGATACCAAAACTTGAAATGCCAATTTGATTCAAGAGTGGTTCTCAAGTGAGGAAGGGGAATTGATCCTAAAATTGCCACTAAGTTGCTCAAACTACCCAGACAAGCTTGTTTGGAGATGTAGTCAAAAAGATATGTTTTTAGTTAGAAGTGCTTATTATTTGCAAAAGGAGTTGAATGATAGAGAGAGGGCAAGGTTTAAATCCTAATGCAGATAAACAAATTTGGTCTTTTTTATGGAAGTTAAATGTGCCTACTGCAATAAAGATCTTCATATGGAGAGCTTGTTTAGAGTCTCTACCAACAAACTCAAATATTTTTAAGAGGAGAGTTTTGAATTAACCACTATGTTCATTGTATCAGTTAGAGGAAGAATCAAGTATACATGTGATATGGGAATGTCCAGCTGTGAGGGATGTTTGGTGTATGGGATTTAAAAAATTGCAGAAGGCTGGCTTTCCAATAGGTTGGTTTCTGAAGTGGTTTGCAGCTATTATTGAATTGTTTGAACAAGAGCAAGTGGAGGAAATTGTAGTCACAGCTCAAAAGATATGGCATAGAAGAAATAATTTCCTGTTCAAAGGCTTTTTTACTCACCCAAAAAAAGTGATGGTATCAGTAGTTAAGGCAACAAATGAATTTAAAGATGCAAAGAAGAAGGAAAGTAAAGCCGAATGCAAATGTTGTTAATTGGGCTCCTCCTCCTTAGGGGGTTTAGAAAGTAAATTGGGATGCACCTTTGAGCAAGAGAAGCAGCAAGGCTAGAATTGGGATCATTGTGAGAGATCATGAAGGTTTTGTCATGACTACAAAGAGGATGAAGGTGAGTTATGCTCCAAACTCTCATGCAACTACATTATTCGGGGCTTATCATGTAGTACATTTGTATTGGAGATTGGTATTAGGAAGATAATCCTTGAGGGTGATGCTTTTTTTTTTTTTTTTATAGAAATGACAATTTCATTAATCAAATAGAAGCATGATTACAGACAATTATCAAGCCATGTGAGTTGAGAAATACAGTCTGGAATACAATCCTATCATAAAATAATACTTTCAACCATGAAAGCATTCCTAGCCAACTTATGAGCTACCATATTCCCCTCCTGATATACATGTGAAAAGTTACAAGAACCAAAACAATAAGATAGTTTCTTTATTTCATGGTATAAAACCCCTAACAAAGAATTATGCATACTACCATCTTGTAAGGCTTCAACAATGAGTAAACTATCACTTTCCACCACAAGTTTTGAAATTTCCATTTGAGCACAGAGTTGCATCCCACGAAAAATGGCCAAGAGCTCAATAGCCTCTGCCCCTTCAACTTCAGCTTCAGTCTTGCTTGCTACCATGAGCACCTTACCTGAAGAGTCCTACAGAACAGCACCAAGACCAGCCTTTCCCAACTCAGCAAACACGGCACCATCAACATTCAACTTCAAGCAGTCCACAGGAGGAGGTTGCCATCTAAAATGTAGTTTCAGTAAGGCCCTACTTTTCTGCCTCACTTGGCCGAAACTGTGTAGCAAAGTCAGTCTAGTTTTTGCAACCTACTTTGGAGAGAGTAAGAGTTGCTCATGCACAAATTTATTTCTTCGAAACCAAAAACTCCACATCAGAATAAAAAAGAGAGCCAACTTATCATGGAGCTATCTGTCACACATTTGTAAAGCCATATCCAAAACTGACTTCCGAGGGTCAATAGGGACTTCAGGTAAATACATCCCCCACATAGGCTGAATAGAGGGTTAGCTCATCACAGCATGTGAAAGGGTTTCAACATCCAGGCGACAAAGACTACAAGTACCATCGGATAAGACATGCTTCTGCTCTAACTTTTGCAGCTTGTAAACCATCTTTGCAGGCATGCCAAGCAAAGATTTTTACCTTATTTGGGACCCTCATCTCCCACGAACTTGAGGGTGATGCTTTAAATGTTGTCAACTATATAAAATAGGTAGATGATTCTTGCCATTACTCAAAGGCCATTATCTGGGATATGAAATAAGGTCTTGCTCAGTTAGATTATTGGGAAGTGATTCGTATAAAAAGGGGGTCAAACATTGTAGTAGATGCACTAGCAAAAAGTGCATTAAGCATTTCTGAAGATGTTGTTGAGTTAAAGAGTTGTCCCTCTTGTATTGTTTCCCTCATTTGAGGTACATTGATCAATGAAGAGTTTTTCTTCTTCTTTAAAAAAAAAAACTTTTCCACTTGGTCAATTATTATCATGATTCATCTAGTCATCAACTCTTACACTCCCCTTATTATTTAAATGACCATTTGTTGCATAAAAAGCCATTCGATTTTCAATTTCGTGAAAGGTCTTTCATGCAAGTTCTACACAAAAACTAAGATTGTTTTCTTTGTTCTTATCCTCTATATAATAAATTTAGGGTTTTTTGTTTCATGCTATATAACATATGTAACTTACTAGATTTTAATTGTTTATGCCTTAAAACTGATCAATAGATATAATATATCATACATATAATTTTGAAAATAAGACAGTACTTCAATTCATGGAGATTAATTACCATGCAACCACCTCGGTCATCAATTGTGTCGTTTAGTCACCTAATTAACTTTCTAATTTTTATTTGCTAAGTTCATTAATATACCACTAAATTCAATTTTATGTGGCTACCTCATTATATAGAAGTAATTCTAATTTCTATTTAGAATTTTGATAAATTTGTAATAATTAGATGAGATAAGATAAAATGATTTGTGTAAACAAACCAAGCCTTAATCTTCAGTTGTGGTATGAGAAGCCAATGACGAGGCAATGATGACAAGAGATCATCTACTAGAATTATTCTAGAAAAATGCTGAGTACAAGCGCCTCATGCAAGTGGCTTTCAAACGACTGTTGATGTGAAAAATTAAAAACGACACTGTTTTTGAGTTTATTATGTTTGCCCCATTTCAGCCCTCCATCTTTCTCTCCAAGTTAATTTCCTGTGTTTCTCCTTCCCCGAAGACCTCTTTGTGTTTTCTCCCCTTTCCTCTCCCAAAGGGCATCCCTTCCGTCCATCCTCATTGCTTCGTTCTTGCTCTTGGGAAGACCGGACGGCCGAGTTCTTGCTCTTGGAAGAATCTTTGTGTCTCGGTGAACCAGCACACGTAGCTGGCGGAGTGGCCATGAATGGTGACGGCATGAACCATGCCATCGCTGTCGAAGAAGTAGTAGCTAGTGATAGGTTCAAATAGAGGGTTGGCTCCGTTTCGGAGGTAAATGCAGTTAGGGGTGAGAATCAGTCGGTCCGGACCGAGAAAATCGGACCGGACCGGCCATTTTGGACCGGTCCGGTCCATTTTTATTTGGACCGAATACATTCGGTCCGGTCCACGGTCCGAGTGATTTTCGGACCGGACCGGACCGAATGTATTTCTATATATTTTTTATATATAATTAATTATAGATATAATTATACTATATTATAATTAAGTATAGACTATTAATACTATTATATATTTATATTATTATATAGTTATACTAATAATGGTTATATTAGTTGTTATATTAGTTTAGTTATACTATATTATAGTGATTTATTATAAGTTATAACTATATTATAAATTAGTATAAGTTATAATGATTTAGTATAGTTATAACTATTAACTATAGACTATAGTTTATTAGTTATACTTATACAATTAATATTCTACTTATACTAATATTATTAATATATAGCAATAGCTTATACTATAATACTATATTACTAATAGTCTAAATTCTAATACTTTATACTAATACTATTATATAGTTATACTAATAGTTATAGTAGTTTAGTTATACTATATTATAGTGATTTATTATAATTATATTATATATTAGTATAAGTTAAAATGATTTAGTATAGTTATAACTATTAACTATAGACTATAGTTTATTAGTTATACTTATACAATTAATATTATACTTATACTAATATTACTAATATATAGCTATAGCCTATACTATAATACTATATTACTAATAGTCTAATACTTTATACTAATACTATTATATAGTTATACTAATAGTTATATTAGTTTAGTTATACTATATTATAGTGATTTATTATAATTATATTATATATTAGTATAAGTTAAAATGATTTAGTATAGTTATAACTATTAACTATAGACTATAGTTTATTAGTTATACTTATACAATTAATTTTATACTTATACTAATATTACTAATATATAGCTATAGCCTATACTATAATACTATATTACTAATAGTCTAATACTTTATACTAATACTATTATATAGTTATAAACTTATACTAATAATTATACCATATTATAGTGATTTATTATATATAATGATTTAGTATAGTTATAACTATTAACTATAGACTATAGTTATATTTATACAACTATACTTATACTAATATAATAATATTACTAATATATAGCTATAGGCTCCTATAGCCTATACTATATTACTAATAGTCTAATACTTTATACTAATACTATTATATTGTTATACTAATAGACAATAGTTATATTAATTTAATTATACCATATTACAGTGATTTATTATAATTATATTATATATCAGTATAAGTTATAATGATTTAGTATAGTTATAACTATGAACTATAGACTATAATTTATTAGTTATACTTATACAATTAATATTATACTTCTACTAATATTACTAATATATAGCTATAGCCTATACTATAATACTATATTACTAATAGTCCGATACTTTATACTAATACTATTATATAGTTATACACTTATACTAATAGTTATACCATATTATAGTGATTTATTATAACTATATTATATATTAGTATAAGTTATAATGATTTAGTATAGTTATAACTATGAACTATAGACTATAGTTTATTAGTTATACTTATACAATTAATATTATACTTATACTAATATTATTAATAAATAGCTATAGCCTATACTATAATACTATATTACTAATAGTCTAAATTCTAATACTTTATACTAGTACTATTATATAGTTATACACTTATACTAATAGTTATATTAGTTTAGTTATACCATATTATATGATTATACTAATCATGATTCATAATAACTAATCATTATAAGTCTATCACTATATATATTTAGTATCAATGTATTAATATATTCTTTAATATATTACTAATACTATTAAGTATTAAGAGTTATAGTGTAAATTATAATATATGTATAACTTATAAATTTATAATAGTATGTATAATTAAATATTTTATTCTTATTTATAATAGTATGTTAAGTATGTATCTTTCTCAATTATGGATATAATATGTATGGATAATTAAATTATTCATGCTTATTGCTTCATAGTTCATATACAAAATATTAAAAGTTGTATATGGCTCATTATGTATTAACATACTTTAAGTTAGTAATAAAGTAATAATTAACATCATCAATAATGTAATTTTCATCTAATTTATTATCATTGACCATATAAAATATTTTTTTATTGAGTTTGTTACATAATCCATATTAATAAGTCACTTAGTTTAATTTAGTAATGTAAATAATTTTTTTTATTAATTGATTTAAAAATTAAAAAAAAAAAAGAAGAGGCCGAACCGAATGGACCGAACCGGACCGATAGCTACCGGTCCGGTCCGGTCCCCTTAAATGTTCGGTCCGGTCCGGTCCGGTCCAATCGATGGACCGAAAACCTTCGGTCCATCGCCGGACCGGACCGTGTGCAACCCTAAACGCAGTTGATGCAGCCGGGGATTGTGCTGGTGATCGGAAGTGAGTGCATAGCAAGTTGTTCGGGTATGGGAGCAAAATTTCCGGCAATCTGAACTCTTGGATCCAAGGTTTTGGGAAGTGGGTGTTGGCGCTCGAGCTAGAGCAACATACCTTCGACCATGTTCAAGGCCATGGTAGCAGCTCTTTGTAGCAAATTCCACTGTGGAGGAGCTTGATGGGTATTGAGTTGAACACAACTGTCAGGTCTCAAAATTAGTGATTGCTGGGAGCTCTGTTTTGGGAAACAAAAATGATAAGAGTAATGCTCTGTTTTAGGCTTATGCGAAGATAACAGACAACATGAAATGCGAAGAAGGTGGGTGGTATGGGTTTATTTGAAGATGAAATGCGAAGACGAGTTGGGCGGAATGGATTTCTCTGTATGCTTATGCAAAGACAAAGACCACATGAAATGCGAAGAAGGTGGGCAAATGTATTTCTCTGTAGGCTTATGTGAAGATGAAAACCACGTGAAATGCGAAGAAGGTGGGCGGATGGGTTTCTCTGAAGATGACATGTGAAGTCAAAATGGGTTTTTTTGAAAATGAAATGCGAAGTCAAAATGGGTTTCAAAATGGCTTCTCTGGCTTTTTGACGAAGCTTGAAGACGATGAAATGGAGAGACAATACGCAAAGTCGAAATGGTTTCAAAATGGGTTTCTCTGGCTTTTTTACGAAGCTTGAAGATGACGAAACTGAAGCATGTTTTTTTATTGAAATGATAAACGCAGAGTCCCATTATTTATTTATTATTATTTTTAATCTGACATAGCATCCCGACTGCACACCGACTACATAACCCAACTCTGTACTCAAATTTTAAAATTTAGCTTCCAAATTAAATAATGACATATAAGCGCTTCGCTATATATATCAGTGTTAACGTCGTGTTTTGCCTATAGGCCAAACTCCAGCGACTCGGATCTTCTGAGTTAGGTCTAAAAAAATGATACAGAAGAGAGGGGAGAGGACGACCTTGGGGGTTGAGGAGTCTCCGATACTTGAGTTAGTATGTATCTTTGTAAACTTGTGAATGAAGAGAGTTCAGAGAGCTGTCTCGTACCTGTGAGTTCACTATTTATATCTGGAGTCTCAATCAATTCAATAGATAACTTTTGTATACAGAAGAATGTTCAACAAAAACTGCCTAAATCAAGTTTTAAATTTGTATCCCTAATTATGCCACTTGATCTTATATACTTGGATCTTTATTAATGCAAGCTGAACTTTATAAAAGAACAAAAAAAAAAAACAACTACCTAAATCATTCTGCACAATGTTCAACAAAGACCATCTGACCTAAATGGATTTTATAGCTACTATTTAAGAACATGAGAAGGCCAGCCTCAGAAGAAGCATACTTAGTTCTCAGGTGATATAGGCACCAACTCATAACCAAGAATATTTATCTTCCACCTTAACTCACTTCTAGTTCCCAACTTGCACTTCAAATCGCCAATTTGCTCCCTCGCCTTAAGCACTTCGAAACCCCACCAATATTGGTACAAACTACATCCACTTGATACAGACTTGGCTAGGTTTGAATAGTGAAAGTGTTTGTGAATATTTGTGAATAGCAGTAAAAAAGAAATAAAAAAGTAATAAAATATTAAATAGTAGTAAAAAATAAATGAAAAGTAATGAATAATAGAAAAAGTAGGTAAAAAATAATAATAAAGTAAAGAATAGTAATAAGAGTGTTTAAGAGTACTCTCGGCTACCAAACCAGGTTAATCTGAACAAGGCAATTTAAACCAATTCCGTATCATTATCATTCTTCTACTCAACTCTCTTCCCCATTTTCCTGTTAATACTCTTAAGACTCAAATATTGGCATGTCTGACAACTACATTAAGGCCATGTCTCTAAACTCAGATATGGTTTTCGACTCAAAAGATATTTTTATTCCCATACAAACATCTACAATCTAGAACCCCTGAAAATTTTCAAAAGCAAATAATAATAATAAAAAAAAAACTTAAATATTAATAAATAAATAAATCAGATCAGGCCACTCCCACCACAAGTGGCTCAGATTGTGCCAGGGCTAAAGTTTTCAGATCACCACAAGCTGCCTGATCTAGGCCCCCCATGGTGGCGGCCAAAGTCTTTGGTCACATCTAAACATACTTTTAATGGGTCTCTCATTTTTTAAAAACTCTATCAAGACATCGTCTAAAAAATATTTCACAACTATTCACAAGCACTTTTACACTATTCATGAAATCTTCTTACATCTAAACATCACCTAAAGCAATCTGGCCTAGATGGTAATCATGCTTAGTTATAAAAAATACTAATCAGTATATATTACCCAGAATACCACATTCAAGCTAATAAACAGTCTTTTTTTTTTATCCAATCAAAGCACAAAAAACTACCCAAAGCAAATTTAATATGTTAGACCACAAAAATTGTCATCTTCTCTCACATAAGGATAAAAGACTCCTTCCTATCTTTTGCAATGTATAAATGTTATAAATGTTAAACAATAGTTGGCAGCAAACTAGATTGAAAACAGACGTCAACGAACATTTCCTTGTCTATCTTTGATCTCCGGGTCCCTGGAGTTGAATATATAATTAAAGGTGAGATGAATTCAAAAATTCAAGGGGAACTATTAAGATACATATATCCTGAGCCAGACCTCTGAACGTGATCGAGAATAAGAAGCCTTGGTCCAGGAGGGATTCGCACGTCTCTGAGCGCACTGAAACATGTCATGGCAAGTGAGGGCAATTACAACTTAAATACAAGGCTAAATATCATCATCCAGAAGAAGCGTAAAAAGTGTGTTAGGATATATGAAGCTACTTGCCTGTCAGTGAGCAGAGGCAACGTGCTGTCTGTCAACAAGCCTTTTCTGAAATTCTTCTCGTAATCCTGGAGGCCAAGCTTATACAACATGGATCTTGTTTTATCATAGAAAACATCTTCAACTGGCGGTTTAGAGAACTTTTCCCCTAACTGCATAACCGAAAGGTAAGTGCTCAGCATATATAAGTAAGCTCCAATAGAAAACAGTAACATATTAGGATTTTACATATATACAGATGGAAAATCAAAGCTGTGGTGTCCCCATTGTCAACCATTATTCTATACATCAAAACTCATGAGACCATGTTTTGATTCAAACCATTCACATCCATCCATATTGAGAATTAAATATTCTTAAGTTTTGCAAATCATTGTCATGTCAACAAAATAGATTGAAATCAGGGAGCCCGAGGAAATTCATTGATGAATGACATGTAGAACTTGTTTTGTTTTAATCGGTGAATGATATGGAAAACTCATTGCTGTGTTGTGTATGTAGAGTGCACAATATTTATAACTTTCATTTTTTTTTTTTTTATAGATAAGATGTAAATTTTATTGATACAAATGAAATAGGAGAAGCCCGTGTATTTATAACTTTCATAGCAGTTATTGAGAGTTAAGGACCACAATATAAGCATCCTGTGGAGCTTGAACGACTTTTGAAATGAAAAATTCAATCCTTAGTACGCACCTTGAAAAGCCCTCCTTGAACAAGAGCAAAAAAGAGGCCAGAAGTAACTGCATTTGCTGGCTGATTTGGGGCACCCATACCACTCACTAATGAAAACATGGCTCCAGAACCAAACGCTGCCACCATGCTGCAAAGAAAAACTCTATTTGTAAGGAAGTACATGAAGCAAAAAGGAGGATAGCACATAACTAAAATACCATGTTGACCGATGACCCCCAAATTAACAAATAAAAACTAGGTCAAGTCTATGACCCCAAAGCAATCTCCATGAAAAAAAGAGCCATTCCTACTTCCTCTTTCTGATACACACCGCAGTTTAATAGCAAGAATGATCCTTATCGCTATCCCAGCTTGCCTTCCAACATACATTTAAGATATTCTCATATCAATTTCAAATAAGCAGACTCCTCAATCTCCCTTGGAACTCATAAAACAAGATGACCACATCTTTATTTCTTCAAAATAAAAATATAATGTTATAGTTCATGCGTATTGATGTCCCTAAAAGTTATTAATAGAGACCCACATTCAGATATGCTGCCAGATATACATTAAAACTAGTGAGAGTATCCCCTTGCATTAATTCTAAAATATATTGGAACGTAGATTTTAAAAATATTGGTTTCCATGATTGCATCCTCATCAAAATTAAAAGGAGAGAGAAAGTTCTATTTGGAAAATGCATGCTACATGGAATTGCATGCTAAATGAAGGGCTTGCCAACACCATATTACATACTAGGATGGTGTATGATAACCAACAGTTTTGAGAGAGAGAGAGAGAGAGTTTGAAGCTCTTTGCCATTTCCAAAATCTCCTTAAGCAATCTACTCCTGTCTAGAATAACGATTTCTGGTAACAGGTAATATCAAATAGTGCAAAGGCTCAAATTTCTTTTCAATACAACAACTTAAAAAAAGAAAATACACGTAGCTGCTGCCATTAACGAGATCCCTAAAATCATCAGAAAAAAAAATCCACAGACGAGTGATATTAAAGGAGGATGGATATGCCTCCTATTAGCCCCTTTGAACAGCTTCTGATCTGAAGGTCATTATTTTCTTCATTGTACTTCTATTCTTTTTTCCTATTAATAAGTTTCATTGTACTTCTATTTTTTGAGATATTCTAATATATTTAATGATTTATCTGATACAAGAACTCATTTTATCAATATTTTATATAAATAAAATAAGCAATTAAATCATCATAACCAAGGATGGATGTACAGATTTTTCTTTGGAGTTTTTAAAGAAAATTTTTGTAGGACATTGGGATCTACACTAAATAACTGGGGGACAATGGGGGGCTCTTCCCCTTCATTCCCCCACAAAGCTCAAATGTAACATCTTTCCCTCACAATGGCCAAAATATGGGATATTTAGATCTGCAAAGCATAATGAGATCAGGACATTTCTGCAGCAAAAGGAATACCAACAATTATAAATTTTCCCAGGAAAATACAATGAACTATTCCACATGGGCTGCTTAAGGAATCCTTAATTACTTCAATGCAGCATTCCAGATTGAGCTTGTTAACACGTTCACAAAAGCCCAAATCCCACGCAATTGCAATTAGCATCTCCCAAAAATACAGCAGAAATAAACAGGAGAAGAAGGAAGCAGTAACTAAAGCTCACCTAGACTGGACATCCTCCTTTCCTCGCAGTCGCTTCATGAGACAGGATATGCCAGCATTGACACCTGTTATCACAGCAAAGTTGCGAGCTTGTGCCAACGGACCCCCAGCTAGAGCCTTTAATCAAAGTAAACGGTTTCCATTATAGTAGAGGAACCCATATCAATGCCAATGAATAATTAAATTTTGTGTCTTACAAGTAACTAGAAACTTGTTATTCATGTATAAAACTGTTAAAGACCCAACCGTTGATCCAAAAGCCTTAGAACTGGTGGATACTAATTTACTTAAGTTTTTAACCTTATCATAACATTCCACCACGCTTCCAAATCCGACGTCCATGACGGCCCTCTCTATCGACACTGACCCAATGGTAGCCCTTTCCTTTTTGACAGCTTCACTCATTTATAAGTATTCAATGACTTAACATCATGCCCATACATAGTACCAAGGCATTTTAATCCAGCTTATAGGTCGCCCCCTCCGTAACTTAAACTTGTAACATGGTAACCTGGCTCTGATACCAATTGTGAAAGACTCAACCATTGATTCAAAAGCTCTATAACTGTTGGATACTAATTTAGTTAAGCTTTTAACCCTAGGATCATGGCAAAAACCACAGTTCATAACATGGCCAAAACCATCTAACCCCAACGAAAAAAAAGAAATGCAAGATTTTCAATACACACCAACTATTTAAACTATAATCGTTCGGTGTCCTTTAACTTTACCCTAAGCTACCAGGTCAATAGCAATTTTTTACACGTCTCAAAAAAACAAAATTTATATGAAAAAGCGAAATAATGATAAGGGTAACAGAGGAAATGGATGAAGAGCAAAGCGAACCTGGGCTTGTTGGAAAGAGGCCATGGCTTGGGGATTGGCCTGGGGAGGAGGAGTCGGGAGAGGGGAAGACTTGTCGTTGGTGAGAGTGCCCATGAGAGCACCTATGGCAGCGCCCTGAGCGGAGCTGGTGAGGGTGACCATAGCCACCTCCACCGGCAGAGACTGCTTCGCCAACCAAGCCTTGAAGCCAGTCTCCAACTCCTTGAAGCGCGCCTGTATCTGCTCTATTGGGTTCTGCTGGGGACTCAGCTTCGCCACCACCACACCCTGTTTTCCTTGCTCCATTGTAGAGTGATTTTTCTTTCTTTCTTCCTCGTATTATCGTATATATAATTTGGTTCAGCTGCTTTTGGTGCCGCTGCTGTCTGCAGACCCTCTCTTTTGTGGATAAAGCACAAACCGTAACAGTAGGGCTTCGTCTATATATATATATATATATATATATGAAAAATTCACGTTTTCTCTTATAAAAATTTCACCTTCAAAGATAAGAAAAATATTATATCTTCTTTATAAAAAATTAATGATTATCATTTATTTTTTATTTTTAAACTCTCAATAATATATTTTAATAAATTTAATTAGATATAGTGTAACTTTTTAATAATTTGAGGTAATTTTCAAAATTAATAATTGATAATATAAAAAGAGAAATTATGAATTGAATAACGAAGGGTAGTTGAGATTGCAATCACCTTCGAAGATAATTCAAACAATTATAATATATCTTCTTTATAAAAATTTGAATGATTTGTTCAAAAAAAATATTTATTTTTTAAAAATCTAATAAGATATTTAATAAATTTACTACTTTTGCAATCACCGTGATCAAACAATTATAATATTATCTTCTTTATAAAAATCTAAATGAAAATTATTTATTTTTAAAAGTTTAATAAGATATTTAATAAATTTACTAAGATATATTGTAACTTTTTAAAAAATTATAAATGGTAGTTATAATTATAAAAAGAACTTTTTTTTTAAAAGTTTTTTTAGGCTGTAAAATTATGATTTTGCTGTACTAATTTCCTTCCCTCTCCACATCCATTTCTTCCTGCCTAAACGAGCAGAGTAACAGCAACTTTGCTGCAGTTCACAGACAGTAAGGCAAGGATCTCTCTCTCTCTCTCTCTCTTACGGTTGCGCACAGCACAACTATCTCCTACGTTTTCTGTACCGTTCTTCTTTTCCTCACTTCGAAATTACTCCATTTGTTGTTTCTCATGCTCTCCTTATTTCGATCGAACGCAAAAAATTTCTCGTCTCCGGGAAGATTAGGGATTTATTAGGTTTCGCATCGATATTAATTGCATTCTCAAAATTGTTGGCCGGTGACTGCTGCTTCCTTATTGTGTCCGTTTGTCATATCAATAACCTGGAATCGAACTTACAAAGTGTTGGTGTGATATATTAACAAGTGGTTTCAATTTTTGTGTTTATGATTGTTTTTTGCTTTATTTGATTTTGTTTTGGTCCACTTGTATTATTTTGAAGCAGGCACGGAGACCAGGCCGGAGTAATTGGTAGTGGTTTGACATAAAGGGCTGAAAGATGAGCAGTGCGAGGGAGGAATCTCCGGATTGGTTGCGTTCGTTCCAGGTATTGGAAAAATATATTTTTAGTGAACTTGTCACCGTTTGTCCTGGATTCATTGCCATTTAGGAACTTGTCAATGGTAAATTCGAACAATTAATTCACAAAAACAATTACATTCTAAAGTTGTAGCTGTGGATGTTGAGCATTGAGCTTCGGTCAATTTGTATATATATACTATGCAGTTCAGAAACATTGAAACCTTTTTCTTTGGAACAAATCATGTCTACTGATGCATTGAAAGTGCCATGGAGAGGCAAGTATCATGATCAAAATGTTTTTTCTGTTTGAAAGTGTCATGCTTGACGCCAAACTCGTAAGTTCATCGGCTGTGATATGATGATACAAGAAATATATGTAAGAGCCACCTTTAAAAACTTATTGGTGCAAGGTATTTTTGTAAATGTACTTGTCGGGTAGTACCTGTTTTGATGGGTAGCTCTTGAACAAGGTCTTGAGCTAAAACAAAATTTCAGCTTCAGATCTGATATGCCAAGATCTTTCTGGAATTATATTGTACCACATTTTTATCCCCGATTATTTGTATGAAATCCAAGTGTATTCACAGTTGCTCTTAGGCTTGCTAAATCTTTTTTTTTTTTTGATAAATAAGAAACTTATTGATCAAATGAAACTAGGCGAAGCCCATGTATACAGGAAGTATACAAAAGAGACACCTAATTACATTCTAGAAAGCTGAAAAGAAAATAAAAACTCATGAACATTCCTTCCCTTTAGTACAATAGCAGAAAACCACTAAACCAAAGAAGACACAAAAAAATCCCATATTTCCTCCACAGCTCGCTCCTTGTTGTTGAAGCACCTCTCACTCCTTTCCATTCATAAACACCATATTAAGCACAAAGGAATCATCCTCCACGCCACTACCAGTTGAGAACTATTATGATGCCTATTCCAATATGCTAGAAGCTCCACCACACTCTTTGGCATAACCCAGCTCTACTAAAAATGCCAACCCATAACTCCCTAGCCGCCTCACAATGCAGAAGTAGATGATCAATTGATTCACCATTTTTCTTACACATGAAACACTACTCTATTACAATCATCCCACGTTTTCTTAAATTATCAACCATCAAAATCTTCCCTAGAGCAGCTGTCCAAGTAAAAAAAGCAACTTTAGACAGCACAGAAACCCTCCAAATACTCTTCCATGGAAACAAGATATGTTGTTGATCTGTCAACACCTTATAAAATGATTTAACAGAAAACTTTTTGCTCCCCATATGTTTCCACAGCATTCGATCTCTCCCATTTCCTCCTATTTTCAGGGAATACAAAAAGCTGAAAAAACCTGCTATCTCATCAATTTCCCAATCCTGTGCATTTCTAGTAAAAATCACATTCCAATGCACAATCCCATTTCTTTGCACGACACAACACCTTTGAGACAGTAACCTGCTGATTTCCAACCAAGCTGAAGACATCCGGAAAAATAGTATGAAGAGCTCTCTCACCACATCATTCATCAAACCAGACACATATTCTTGCGCCCTCCCCAACCTCGAACTTAAAATGTTTTTCAAAAATGTTCCACCCATTTCTAATAAATTTCCAAAGGTTCACACCATAAGTCCCCCTACCCTCCTTGGAATGCCAACCCCCCCAATCACTTCCATACTTCCGATCAACAACCTCTCTCCACAACGAATCCCCTTCCAATTGATATCTCCACAACCCCTTTTCTAGTAGAGCTTTATTAAAAATGTTCAAAGTTCACACCCCCAAGCCTCCCAACACAATCGGACTGCTCACCCTTTGCCAACTCACAAGATGAAATTTATTCTCTTCCCCCATGCCACCCCACAAAAGAGCTTGCTAAATCTTTAGGTTGTAATCATCAAATTGTTTGGTTTTGTTCCACTTCATAGGCAAACCTTGATAATGATTAGACCAGTTAAACCAGGTTGTCACTGTTTTTTCCTCATGGTGTCAGTGCTAACTGAAAGAATCATACTTTGCTGACCAGGCACCAACTCATTCAACACTGACGTTATCATCAGATTCTGAGTCTTCGCTGAAAGGTAGCCCTTCAAGGGAGGACAGAGATGATCTTGAAGAGCCATCTCCAAATAAATCAGCTAAAATTGCAGAGGAACACAGGAATCAAGCTACAATTCTTGGTCAAAATGGTGCAGGGTCTCTATCCAATAAGCCATCAAAAGCAAAGTCTCCAAAAAAAAGGCTGAAAGTAGAAGATCAAACACCAAAACAAGAGAAAAATAAAGTCTACAAAAGGAGGAAAGAAGGTATGGTGGTGGTTTTGGATGACAATTTTTCGTTCCTCTAGAATGTTTGATTTAAACTTAGTAGCTTTAAAGGGATGATTCACAATCTCTGATAATCTAACAAAAGAAGATTATCAGCTTATAATGCTTATACTTTAAGCTTTTTTCAGTGATGTTAACAGCCTTTTTGCTTTGTATTTTATGATTCATTTATACCTATAATGTATTCCCTGTTCCATAATGTATTCTGATAATGATGCAGGGGACAGGAGTGACAGGATTGTCGTGAAAGAAGTAACATTTGAGAAGCATATAGAGCCTTGTGTAAGAATCATTATCCTGAAATTGCTTCATTTTCGAATTACCTTTCTTATTTAACGGTTTTCAGCCTCCTCAAGTTTTCTTTACGTGGTCAAAGGTCATCACTCTTCAAATTGGCTGAGCTCGATCCCCTTTCATTCTTCTTTTCAAATTTTTAATGATTAATAATAGAGATAGCTGAAGTTTAGGTGTTTGATGAAAAGGAAGTGAAATATTGATGTCAATAATAGTACATTTATGTACAAGGCATTTGTTGTTCCACTTGATCATACCTTCGGTTACTTTTTTTCTTTGTAAGAGAAGATATCTTTTAGTATTTTCCTTTTGACATGTGCTAGAAAGAACATGTTCACTCTCACCTGAATTATTATAATTATGAGAGAAATTAGTTGACGAGGATCCATAGAGCTGAACTCAATTTGATCAGGTGAAAGGCCTGGTGAAGTTTACTTAAGTTTATGGAAGACATTACTTGTGTGCTGAAGTTCATGGATGTGAAGGCAAAGGTAAAAAATATCGTTAACAAATTGTTTGATTGTGACTCGGGATCATCTCGTACATTTTGGACAGTAGAATGGGGAGTGGGGGAGTCGTGGCCATTCTCTGTCCGAACCCGTGCAAAAAATCAAAATTTAAGACCAAATATGATGGACTGACATATTAAAAAATACTGCCTGCAGAAAGTTTACTGGCTGCATAACAATTCATTCTTGTGTGTTGCATGTGGAGCCATGCCTCCTGAATAATCATAGTACAGCCGCTCATCTAATATCCAGTCAATGGTAGATCTCACTTCCCTTGTCCATACCATTGTGAAAGGGATGATGTATCTACAGAAGAGCGAGTGCGGGACCTCACCCTTATCATAGCTGCAAATTGTTTTTGTATCTGAGATCTTATTCATTTAAATCTGAGATGTTAAAATTTCAAGGACCGCCCGTCACTGATCGAATTATTTCACCAATTTTTTTTTATCTCTCTTCCTACTTGCTAATCGTGAGAAGTTCGTTTTCTTCTTTGCCTACATGCCCTTGGGAGAAACTATTGATGATTGCCAGTCGGATCTTCAAATGACAGTATGCTATTGGTTACATCCCGTCCTAATTTTCTTTCCCTGTTGTGGCTAAAATGCAGCCAAGAATTTTATGATCCTTGTGCCGATTTCCTATGTAGAAAAATAATAATTGTAATTTGGACAAAATCTGATTGATCAAGTAATGGGAATCATAATTAAGAATAAATTAACTAGTCTTTGTCCCACAGTTCATCTTGACGCATTATGTTGTTCTTCCAAAAATCTACAGTACATCTCTTGTCCATGCAAGTCCGATCATAATACTTTCTGAAAACCACCACTTGCAGTTGAAGTATGATTTTGTAGACTATATTAAACTACTGCTCAGTTTGTTTTACTAATAGGAAGTGCTTCAGAAGGCAAATTCCATGCATTCCGCTTTTGATATATAGGTAGAGCTCCTACAAATTTAGGGGGCCACAGTAAAGTACTCAAACTTTGAAAATATCTAGACCTCTACATGCATCAGAATAGAAATGGTGTTATAGCTTAACAAGTTTCTTTTAAATGTATGTCTAGCTTGCTTTCATTTTGTTTGCTGATGACAAGAATATATGTTATTGTACAGGAACCAAGTCATTCAGTTTTGGCATTATCGTCAGATTCTGAGTCAGGTCGTGATAATAGCACTGCAATAGAGGATAAAATTAATCATGGAGAATCTTCTGAAAAAAAAAATTCAGAGTTCCAAGGAGGAGATAAGTGTGATGATGTCGTACTTGTTTGCAGTGATGGAGAGTTTCCATCTAAGAAGGCTTCAAAAGAAAAATCTCCAAGGAAACGGCTAAAAGTTGAGGGTCACAAACCAACCAAAGAGCAAAAAATAAATGAGAACGTGGCAATAAAAGGTATGCAGGGGGCTTGTGCACAGGCATGATTGATTTTAGCTATAACGTAATACATTTTTTAACAGACTTTGTGAGGAGAGACATCAATTTGTATTAGGGACACAAAGATGAGACTCTCTGTATGTCTGTCTCTGCATCTACCCGCTTCTCTGTCTGTCTCTCTCTTCAAAGTTTTGATACTTGTGGTATTGTCAATGGCATAGGAAATGGTGGTGATGTGGAAGTTGCAGGTGAAGAAACTTCTGACAAGCATATTGTACCTAACGTAAGAGATATGATTAGTAGCTATAATTCATGGGCTATCTTAGTCATTGGCTTAATGAAATGCTTTGGCAATTTAAAATTTCCAGGTATCCTCCTCAAGTTTGCCTTTGGTGCTTTCTGAGAAAGTCCACCGCTCAAAGGTAGGACAGTGCTCATCTTGATTCTTTGCTTGGCTGTTTTGTCCTGGGATAGATAATAAGGTGCTGTTTCATAATGAATAACGATCACTGTTCTAATTATGCTCTGCGGTCACTTTTCTTACTATCTATTGTATATAATGGAGAAAATATACTCTGAGGTTTGACTGTCCAATGTGGGAGGACAATAATACTCTTGAGCAGTAGCTTGGTGCATTGCTGGTTGCCTTTCTAAAAGCCTAGGTGGATCCGCAAGCTTTTCTCGCAAAATATCTCTGTGCATGTTTTCTTTGTTCTCTATTGACTAGCGCTGCCTCCCCCCCACCCAAAAAAATATAAAAAAAAAAAAGGAAAAACCAGAATTATTAACCCAAAGCTCTGTCTTTATTGCAGGCACTTGTTGAATGTGAAGGGGATTCCATCGATTTGAGTGGTGATATGGGTGCTGTAGGGCGAATTATAATTTCAGATACTCCCGGAAATCAGGAAATGTATTTGGATTTAAAAGGTGGGTTTTGTTCAAGTGTGCAGGTCTCTTGGATCAATATGATCCATGGTTGTGCTTCTTCTTATGTTATATGCATTTATAATAATCTCTTGCTTTTTACAGTCAAACAATAATTTAGCTTCTCTGCCGTTCATTTTCTATTCAAATAATTTATTGCATATTAAAATATAAAACCTCAAAGACGTCATTTTGCACTAAATTTAGAAGAAACTACAGTGTATTTCTTAACTGCTTATATTGTTTTTTTTATAGGTAAATGTAAATTTTATTGAAATAACGATGGTAACAAAGAACACCAGAAGTATACAAATAGCTCATGAAACCTAACTGCATCTAGTTACTAGTGAGAGATACAAGCAGGTCATGAAAATTGTCCGTATTACAAATAATAGCCAAAGCCCAAGAAAATAAAGTATTGTAGAAGAATCGCTTCAGCTCCTCCAAAGAACGGTCCATGTCTTCAAAGCACCTCTTGTTCCTCTCTAGCCACAAGCACCACATAATGCAATGAGAGATCATTCTCCACACAGCCGCTATACGTGGATTCCCCTGATTCCTGTCCAACACCCCAGAATATCTCTAACTTTTCTCGGCATAGCTTAAGCCACCCGTCCTAAACTGCTTATATTGCTCATCTTCATGTGCTATGTCTCAGGTTTTATATCCTTATTCTGAGCAACCCAGTTAATATTTTGCCTATTCTATATGTAGCAGCCTTCTTCTGATTGGTTTAATTTTGGTTACTTTTTCAGGAACCATATACAAAACAACAATAGTTCCATCGAGGACATTTTGCATTGTATGTCATCAATCTTCACCTGAAATATTCTGTGGACATCATGGTCTCAAAAGTCCTTGCTAGTATAAATGTTCTGTGTAAACCACAAATCTATATCATGATGTACATAATAAACAAGTTTTCAAATTTTATACTTGAACAGTGACATTTTTGTGATTTTCTCTTCTTGTTCAGGTTGGCTTTGGTCAGTCAGAGGCAAAGGTGTGTTAATTGTTTGCTTAAGATCTTTCCTTAAGGTGGATGTATTTTCCCTTCCTCATTGGCACTGTCTCCCTAATTGTACATTTCTTGATCAGATAGAGGCCATCATGAATGACTTCATTCAGCTTAAACCACAGTCTAATGTTTATGAAGCTGAAACTATGGTTGAAGGTTTGGTACTTTTCCTAGGTTTTCCATTGTCGTTTTAATGTTTAATTGTTTAATTTTTTGAATAAAAAACTCCAGTTCCAGTCTTCCAGACATTACTCTTCCTTCACCTCCATCATTTTGTATTGAGCAGGAACACTGGATGGTTTCTCATTTGATTCAGAAGATGAGGCTGACAAGATTCCTAAAGCCGTTCCTCATCAAAATAACCAAAATGAGGATGTTGAAGAACAAACCAATAGTAAAAATAATGGGAAAACCAAACGGAAAGCTGAGAAAACATTGGTACGTTTCCAGACCTTCTCCACTACTTAGGAAAGCATCTTGAATCAATTCAAATTACACTGCTTTTGTTTCAATAAATTATGCCCCATTGCATGTATGCTTATTTGATGGAAGTTTGGATTCAGGGAATTGCTCGGAAGAGAGGTAAAACTGTGGGAGGAAAGATGCAAGCACCAAAAAAAGTAAGAAAGAAAAATCAAGTTTCAAAGAGAGGCAAGACCAAGAAATAGGAGACAAATTTAGGTTAATAATTTCTCGTATGACTATATTTCCTTTACTTATCAAAAATAATAATTTCTCGTACCAGCCAGAAGATATAGAAGAGTGGTGACTAGATATTAGTTCTGATGGTTGACAGGGGCAAGAGTGGCATAATTTGTATTAATTTCAGTGATAGATTGTAATATAGCAATGATCATTGATGCTTAAATTTTTAGAATCTAGGATTTTAGGCAGTACAGATTGTTATTATTTTCCTCGACTAGTTTTCTGCGGGGTGGTTAAAGAATGATTTGCCATATTCAAAATACACTTTCCCGCTCTTGTTTGCTAGGATTTAGTTAGCTGAGGAAGCTACATCATCAAACCTACAAGGAAAGTATTTTTTTTTTTCTTTTAGTTTTGTTTTTCTAATTCCTTTCTCAAACTATTATACTGGTCTGATCACCAGCTTGCCCACCAAATTTCCAATGATGTACATTTTAGACTGATTCAATTTGGGAAACTTGTGATATAAGTTGGGTTGTTCCATTCCTTCCAACACTATTACAAGCATAGTTTTAAATTTTGTTCCGTTCTGGTGTAGTATCTGGTATGCTATATTCTCTCGTTTCATTTCGCTTCAAATTTCAGTCCGTTCCGCCCATTCAGGTCAAATTTTGGCAATAATTGGCATTTCGGTTCCTATTCCCTTTCAAACTGTTTTTGTAATTTATTTATGCTTGAATGGTATTTTTGT
This sequence comes from Cyclocarya paliurus, assembly GCA_029856935.1. Lineage (NCBI taxonomy): Eukaryota > Viridiplantae > Streptophyta > Magnoliopsida > Fagales > Juglandaceae > Cyclocarya > Cyclocarya paliurus. The sequence continues at coordinate 22,947,053 of CM056957.1, read as the reverse complement.
AAATTTTAAATTCAGATGGTATTTAATTAATTCTAGAATATGAAATGTATTTATATAATTTTAATTTTTTTGTAACTTTGAATATGTCACATCATTCTCTCTTTTTTAAAATTTTATTATTTTTAATAATTTCTCTATTCTTTTATTATTTTTTTCTTTTTTTTTGTCTCAACTAAAGTTTGTGATTTTTACAACGTATATTCATTTTATAAATCTTCAATTCTTCCATATATATAAATATATACACACACACACACAAATATACATGATACACACTTACATATAAATGTATTATTCTATTAGTTGTTAGTTTATATACATATAAAATTTATATATAATATATAATTAATTCCAAAACGGTACACCGGAATACACCGGTCCCGAAATATTTCGTTCTAGTACTTAAATCAGAATGATCATCAAAACGGAATTTAAAACATTGATTACAAGTATTGTGACTTACTGAAATACAAGGTTAAGCACATATTGACAACAAAGCATGGATTCATGGATCAGCTACAATGTCCTTTGGTGAACTCATGAAGATCTTTATGCAATTTAAATTCCTCAACAAAACAATCCTTCTACTTCCAATTTGTTTCTCCGTTTTGCAGTCTCTCTCTGATTCAGTAAATGTTCCCCTCCAAATGGACATTTGAGGTTCTGTTGTAGAGTCAATTTATGCTGTCCAAGGCTGTAAACTAATATTCAGCGTTCAGAAGAATAAGCTTTAGGATGAGCAGAAAAACCAGAATCGGAAGAGGGAGGAAGATGTTTGACGAAGATGCAATCCCCACAACCTCCCTATTGCTCTGCTCTGGCATTGGAGGGATGAACATTGGATCATCTGGTTTTTTCACCCTGCATCACAAATTATTCTCAAATTTCAGGTTTCAAGGTGGGAGTTGCAGCATGTACATAAGTTGAATTTTAAGCAGCTGAATTAGTCAGAATGAGGTGAGGAATTGTACCCATCAACACCAGGGCAAAAAATAATGGCATATTCATTAGCCTTGCATGTAAAAGTGCTTGTGCCATCATCAAAAGCATAGCTATAAGCCCTTGGACAAGCCCTTTTAAAAATGGCCGAATAAAAGGAGGGCTGGCATGTTGTTGGGTTGGCAAACTCTCCACTGCAGCAGTACTGATCCATCCTAAAAGCCTCACATGCACTCTTGCATGCAACCACTCCTCCTTCCTCTGCTCCTCCTGCTACCTGAAGCTCCTTTGGGCAACCTATTTCATTCCATGGTTGCATTGATCATTCCTTTTGTTTAATCTCCGGTTAGAGTTGTAATCTTATTTATAACTTTAATAGTAAACTCTTACCCATGTTGATATTTGAAGCGCATCCTGTGGCGTTACATGCACCATACACCCCACTTGGTGCGGCAACAAGCGGCAAGTTGTAGCCATCTACAATGCTAACATCGTAGAAATCTTTCCCGTTGCCTGTTCCAAGGGTTATCTCAAAGAGGGATGCAGGTGGAGCAGCACCACTGCCATCACATTCCAGCCTTCCCCCACAGTCCCCAGTTTGACATATGCCAGCTCCCGACTCATCAAATTTGCATCCTGTCCTCGCCCATATCCGTCCCGACCATCCCGGTGTCGTTGGAATACTAACACTTTGGCCAGAAGTCAACTGAAATCCAGTCATTGAAAGTTGAGGCGTGCCCGACCCTGCAAGCGTGCCAGGCCATATAGTATAGGGGCAGCTGTTGGTTATGGTGAAAGTGGAAGCGTATGAGCAAGAGAAGAAAGAAATGACAGCAATAGACAAACTAGGAAACATCCAGGACGTCGGCATTGGCATTGTTGAGGATTATTCTTGTTGGTTCTGCTAGTCTATCTTCAGGTAGACAGGAAGGGGTTGAGAGAGTGTGTGCAATGACAACACAGAACCAAAGGTCGACCTTGCTTTTATGAAATTCCCAGCCACAATATCACCCTTTTGGGTTTAGTATTATCTTGGATGGCCTCTTTAAGAAGTAATTCCTTTCTTTAGCAATTGCATGGGACATCATATGTCACACACGATTAAAGCTAAATACTGTCTCTCTGACAACAAAATCTAAGCGGTTCCCTTTCAAATAATCAGTTTGGCAGTTCAGATTCGAGCTCATTAAATATAATCCACGGGATAGCCCTCAGGAAAGCGACCCAAGATTCTTTCCAAAAAATAGAAAATTACAAACTAGTTTGATCCCTTTTCGGTTTTAAACAAGTAAATATTCGGTTGTGGACGTGAAGGGAGAATTTTCTTTTAAGAGATGGTAAGCCACTTTCTATCATCCTAAATATGGAGGAAAGTATCAAATCTGATTTCACCTGGATTGGTAGTGCGGTGCTCTACAAGTGCATATGGGGGAAGCTTGGCATCAATTATTGTCACCACACAGAGACAGATGACAACGAGCCCCCCATCAGCATTGCCTTGGTGGGCCTCCAATCATGTCATTCATAAGAGGCTCCAGAGTCCAGTCCATGCATAAGGACATGCATGTTTTTCTTTTTCCTACACAGTATGCATGGCTAGAAACTAGAGCCAACTTGCCTTTCAAAATCTGGGTATTATAAACCTTTCCTATACATGTAATTTTACCACAAAATTACAGCAACGCATTAAAAAATCATCATTCGCAAGTAACAGGTAATTTTAGCAACGGACTGAACGACAAACCAACTGAAATTGTCTTCCACGCAGCAAACAACAGAAGTATTATAGAAAAGAACCAATGCATAGAGATGAAAAAAGCTGAGTGGTATTTATATGGGTCGCCGGTTACATGAACAAGGGACCCCAAATCGTGATTACCAAAACACCCATACTAGCTAACACAGCAACATCAATTTTAGAACAACGACAGAGAACTTCAAGCAGGGGACATAAAAGTGTAGGCCAATAAAACATTGCATCAAGGGATTTTAACAGAATACAATGCCAATAAAACTGACCACACTCAATTTAAAGGCCAATCACGGCCAAGAAGTACAGAAAAGATACCAACACAGAGATTGAATAGGCAGAGTGGCATGTATATGGGTCCCCATTTATATTAAAAAGGGCTAAAAAAGAACCAACCCTTCTTGATTCCACAAAACCATGAAACAAAAATATACACACAGTAAAACAACAATATCAGTTTCAACACTAATAAAATACAGCAGGAGACAGAATGTATATCGATAAAACATTGCATCAATAGATATTAGTAGCAACAGCATAGCAAAGCCAATAAAACTGCCTAAACCCAAATATACAAGCCAATCATGGCCAAGGATTTTCTATTTCCTACTAATTTTGATAATAAACTAACAATCGACAAGGGAAGCTCCTTTCCCCCATTTTAGGCTTTCAACTAGCTTCGTTTAGACCGGAACACAATAGATTTCCTAGGGCTTGAAAAGTAACAGCTATGTGACCCAATACCTTTGTGGTAGGGCTGGTTGAAAATGCTCTATAGCTAGTTCACAAGGTTGGAGCCAACACTTCCACCAACATTTGCGTGCTCATCAGCTAAAAGGATGGCGTCCTTTGCCAGCTAAATCCCAATGCCTTCAAGATAAACCAACTTCAGATGATTTTTCATGACCAGCATTGTCTGTCAGCACTCCATATATATCCTGGACAGAGAATTTCCCACCACAGAAGAGGAAGTAGCGAACCAAATGGATGAAGGTTGGATGGGACAGGATGGACCTCCTCGACTATCAAAGAACATACTTGAGCTAGCTCAAGCCCAATTTCAGGAGCCAGTGTGGTGATAACCACTTATAGATTACTTTAATGGTAAAATATATCCTTGCTCCATGTGATCCTAATAAAGGAAAACAAATGCTGTGTCTTCTTAGAATCACCATCAAGCAAAGCCAACTCAGTCAGCAAATTGTGATACCAGCAAAGAAAAAATAATTTTTAGCCAATAGATCAGGTGCGAGTGACATCACAAACAGAAAACTTGAACTATTGGGAAGCATATGGCATTCAGTGATTCTCCTTTACCAACATGGATGCAGAGGGGCTAACTCAGCAAACCAAATCATACTGGCTTTACGCTCAGTGGACTACACCAACCATGTTTCCACATTATACCCCCTCAAGCAAACCACGTGCTTGAATCCATCAGGCATGACACCATTTTCCTCAGGTCATCAGCAATTCCTGGTGCAGCTTTATCTCCACCAAGGACAAAAGGCAGGATTACCTACATAGCAAAGAAATAACAGTTACATATAAAAGATTTTTACTGGCACTCAAAACTTGTAGAACAGAAGAACCATTCATTAAAACAAAGAAGCATTTCTTTAACTCTCCTGTACTGAAACCTGCAAAATTAACATTTACTTCAGGAATCCATATTTAAACTCAAAGCTAGGAAAAGCAAAACTAATGAAAAGAATGAAAATCAGCTAACTCCTTTTCAACCTGCAAAACTCCGCAAAGTTGTGCAAAATAAACAGAGTTAGGTTTTCTGTAAGACAACAATCCCAAAGAGAATTGGGAAATTTTTGCTGCATGGATCAACTACCTATTAAAAGCAAAAATATTACAATCCATGTGTCAAAACAAAGGCAACCTTGTTGCCGAATACAATACATTGACTACAGCATCACGTCTCTTAAAATACAGACTAATAAATAATCACAGAGGTAGGAAACAAAATCAAATTTAAGTACAGACCATACATAAATACTGCAATTTTGAACCAAATGGAAGATCCAAGTCTTACAAAAGACCTGAAACCTCTAGGTATCAACAGGATTCCTTTCAAGTTTCATAAGCAGGTAAACAGAAACTGTTTAGCATCCCCATTAAATAGAGAAACTAGTGGAAGGGCTAAATTGCATTTAATCAGATTAGAAGTATATAATTCCGTAGGACACACCAGGCCCATCATTAAGCTACGCATACTGGGTTCAATTATCCATAACCGTCCCATGACAGAGAAGGAAAATATCAAAGGAACATATTAAGCAAAATGATAGTCGTCTTTTCAGTTATATCATGAATCTAGTTCACATCCATGCCATCCCCAACTTGGCTGCAGATTGGACTGACAGCAGAGAAGGATCTCTCAAAAGGAGAAGGATGGAGCTGTGCATCCCGCCTGCGCTTACGAGCACAGCTATCAGCAGTGGGGGAACTATCTGCCTCAAGCTTCCTTCGGACACCTCTCACTGCCTGTTCCTCTGCCGGTGTTAGGGGAAAAATTTGGCCGCTTGCTCTGCAAAGGGAGCTGTGATTATCATACAGAATTCTCTGGTTACAGTTTTTGTCACATATGTGAGTCAGTCCTGTTAGTTTGCAGCGGTACATATTTCCACAGACACGTTCATTTTCACATTTCCAGTCACATTTGTGGACTGGAATTGGCCCGTCTTGGCCTAGTATAGCAGACAGAAAAATAACATTTGTGGGTCCTGCTACCATGGATTTTCCATATACCTCCATCGCTTCAGCAAATCAACTTCACTTCTAAATCTCAAGTTTGATAGATTCCAAACTCCAACACCTCTGTGCCAAACACTCTGCAGAGCCCAACACAATATGGAAAATGCGTCAAGTGTTTGTTGATCTAAAGACATGACATTAAAATAATACCCATCTCTCTGCATTCTAGATGACGTTCTCTAACTATTTCGGATAAATGTCTTCCAGCTCTGGAAACTCTCTCACGTCACCTCCCTCTCTTTTACGTAAATCATAAAAATCATTAAGCAAACCGAATTGTCTGCCATTTCATATCCTTATATCAGAGGCTAATCTCCACTCAAAAACAAGAACGCTGCTTTAAAACATTTATCCACTTATCCATTTATATTTTTCTGCTCCTTTAGGACCCGAAATCAGATCGAATTTTGCTAAATATTAGCCTTAGAGAGGGGGCGATCATGTTCAGCACCATTAATAAAGCAGAACTGAAACATGCTTTTAGAGTTTCTCCCACATTTAAAAACTCAACTCATTCCATAAAGATAACTAACTATGGCATATAATTAAAACCTTTGACCAACGAATCACCATGTTCAAGCAACGGTAATTTTAAAACAGATCTGAACTACCACCAACAGGAATTACGTTTCCAAAACATAAACATGATAAATATAGAAAAAAAAAACCCATGGATTGTGACCTAATACGCTGAAAGAAAATGGGATAAAACTAGGATTTTTTCACTCCCACAGAACCATGAAACAAAAAATGCAACTGCACCAACAACAAAAACAGAAATATATAAACTTTGACACTGGAATAACGTCCAAAAGACATGCAAAAAATTATCTTTACAATAATAAATAATTGGGAAAAAAAAAAAACTCACTTGATTGTCGTTCAAACAGTGCAGCAGGAAAGCCTCCTCAGAACCTGTAGACAAAGACAAAAACAAAACCAAAACTAACCCTAACAATTCTCTCTCCCCCCTCCCCCTCTCCTCTCTCTCTCTCTCGCTGAAACTCTCTAAGAACAGTACCTAACTCGCAGAAGCTATAGGAGAGAAAACAATGAGAAAAAAGCGAGAGTGGATTGGGTATTTATAGAGAAATCAGAGAGACTATAGTGGGTGGGGTTGACATCCAACAGTGAGTTAGATAGGACACGGACATGAGAGAGAAAGAGTTAGGGAAAATGCAAATGAAATGTATGCGAAATTTCGTGTGAACGCAATTTTAATTTTCATTTAGGTGGTATAGATAATATGCGGAGCCAACGACTGTGACGGACTTCAGAGTTCAAACATAATGCATCTCCTTTCGACACGTCTCCCTTCTCTCTCTCTCTCTCTCCCTCCCTCTCCCTCTCCCGGTCGGTCTATGTTTGTCGTCTGCTACTTTTTGAACGTTTCAAACGAGCTATTTCTTCGAGGACAACGTAGACTTCAACCCAGCCTATCAACACTTGGCACGTGTATAACTATTACCGTCATCCTCGGTACGTATACCGTAGCGTTCGCCTTGGGCTCTCTAGGCTTAAAATTTACGCCATCTATGTGCTCGCACTAACGGATCCTTTTAGATATATAAACTATCATCTAATCCCATTATTATAATTTTTTAAAATTTTTATATAAAATATAATAAATAATTTAATTTTTTTTAATCTTAAAATAATAATAATATAAAAAATTATTTTTTAGTATTATTTTATTTAATTTATCTAAAATCATCTCATCTCATTTCACTATCTAAACGAGTTCTAAATTACTAATAATTTTTTTAGATTTTTTTGTTTAAAATAATGCTACTAAACGAATAACTTTTTGTAAAAATATAGGTCTCATAAAAAAAAAGTTAATTTTCCTTATTTTTCATAATGGGATCCATTTTATAAAAAGCTTACATAAAATTCATACATTTGAAATTTATATTTATCATTTCTCTTTTTATTTTTTGCAAATAGTGCTAGATGTATATATTTTGAGATCACTAGATAAGTGCCTAATGATAAATATGAATTTTAATATGCATATCAATTAAAGAACAAGTTGATAAATCTATAAAACTAATCATAAACCCATGCAATAAATTTTATAAATAATTGTAATTATTTTTGAAAAATATGAAGGAAACAAGATGTAAAATTATTGAACACATAACAAATCAAATGTTTAGAATTAACTAATCGGGGATTGCTACGTCCACCAAGAACTCTCACAGAGATGTGTAAAACTCTCTCTTTTTTGTTTTTTTCAAACATTTTTTTCAACCTTTTAAACATTTAAAAAAATCATTTAAAAAAGTTTCCTTAATAATCATTAAGTAAAAAATAAATAAAATGGGGATCCACTCTTAGTGGGTATTCTCAATAGGATTAGCATTTTCCTAACTAATTATATTGAAACCATAATAGGACATGCATTCCTCCACTCATTATAAGATCAATTAGACATGTACATGATGATGATGATAATAATAATTGAAAATAAAAGAAAATAATATTATTTTTAATTATTACAGAAAACTATATTGATGAAATGTAAAAATAGAGTATTAATTTAAAATCTATAAAAGCATAATGTTTTTTTTTTCAAATGAAAATAATATTAATTTTAAAATTGTTATTCAATATGATTCATTATTATCAGAAATAATATGGAGACCAATTGTTTTTTGAAACGATGTCCTCTAATCATAAACTATTTTTAAAAAAATTTAAAGACAATATTTTTTTTTTTTAAAACTTAAATATAATATTATTATTCTTTTCAAATTTGAAATTGCAATATCGATCTTTTTTTTATAAGTTCAATATGGATCTTCGAAAAGAAAAACATGTTTTTACCAAAATCATTTTTTAAAGGATAAAAAGTGTTATTCTTTGAATAGTAATTTTAAAAATGCATTACAAATAGATTAATATGAAATGTGTTACAGCAACAAATAAAATAGTGAATATGATAAATCAAAGACTAATTGCAACTGATGCATAAATTGGAATCTAAAAATAATAATTGCATTTTTTAAAATAAAAATATTATTAGTTTAATGACTATGATTTATTTTTATGAACACTATGAAAAATAATATGAAGATAATTGTTATTTTTCTCAAATACTATTATATGCAAAAATACTATTATTTTTAAATCTGATAAGAAATATAAAAACTCCTAAGTGGTTAATTTGTTCCACAAAAGCTTAATAAATAAAAATCTACAGTTGAGATTATTTTTTAGATATTAATATTTCATTATTATTATTATATTATAATTAATATTAAAATAAAAGAAAATTTAATTGTACTTATAATGATGACGTGGAAGACAAAACCTTAATTGTGCAAATGAGAATAGTGTAATCACAATTTCTAACGATTAACTTATCGTGTTGCTCAATTTTTTAGGGTTATTAAATTTTCTTTTTTTCTTTTTCCTGAAAGCGGGTCCTTAAATTTTTTATAGGCTATATTCAAAACGCAAAGAGACTTTTTTTTTTTTTTTTTTGAAAAATTAAGGGAAAATAGGTTGTAATGTATATAGCTTCATTGGACAACGTTGTTACTGGGTATTTTGACAGGAATTTCTATTGGTCCGTTCGAACAAGCGCCAGAGTGTAGGGTATCGGCGATCTTAGATATGGTGCCACGACCCAGCCAATAGGCCAGGTTCAATTACCTAAAAAATCATATTTTTTTTATTTTTCATTTTGGCTCAGTTTGGATGGAGAGTTATTTTAATCCGTCTCATTTTATTATTATAATTTTTATAAATTTTTATATAAAATATAATAAATAATTTAATTTTTTAAATATTAAAAAATAATATTCTAATAATATTTTTTTTAATTTTTAATTTTCATCTCAATTTATCTCATCTTATCTCAATTCAAAATGTGTACGTAGGATTTACATCTCCAATGAGAGGGTGACACACATGTAGTCTAGCATAATTATGATATGAACGATTACATCAAAACAAATCCAGCTTAACTCTCAGTTTGCTCTCTCTACTCTTGGCCGAATCTAATGTCCATTTTGTCCCTCTCTCTCTCTCTCTCTCACTCCTCGAGTCGAAATTGAGACCCTTTTTCTTAACAACTGCAGGATTATTTTTAACAAGTAACTTCTGTCAATGACTCAAGTATCTTCAAGAATTTATTTGTAAAACATGTTGACCAACTTGTTGTAATAATGACCAATAGAGAGGTATATGTTGCGAAATACCTATACGCCCTCAGAAGAAGATCCACCTAAATGAGCACAGAGCTTAGCTTGCAAATATTCTAGTTGTTGTCGAATTTTTAGGCGTCTCATTCGACATTAGATCTCTATTGCTTTTTTAATGATAAAACAAAGAATTTATATACATGACACATTCACAGTCGAAACAACTTTTGTTTGCATCTCTCAAAGATGAAAAGGAACTAAAAAAGAAAAAGAAATGATATGACACACTATAGATGATCAGGCTGCAGGTCTTGCATCTTCAAAAGAAACTACAAGTTGTTTGAGCCTAAAATTAGAAAAGGAATAAAATTGTATTTACTCAAGTTTGCTTATTCCTTTTACTTTGATTCTATTTGTAAATAATTCTTATTCTTTTTATTTTTAGCTAGCTCTACTTTTAGTATAGAAACGATTAGTTTGTTACACAGAGGTGTATATGTAGAACAGATTGTACAATGCTCAATACACAAAGAATATTCAAAAAATCTTCTTTCATCCTTTGTGCAATTGCTCTCTGTTTTTCTTCTTCTTCTTCTTCTTTGAAATCTTACATGGCATTAGAGCTCTGAGCGCAACATCCATGGAGGATTTTGAAGGTTCTGATAGCTCATCAAACAGTTCCTCTGTCCGTTTAGGCAAAACCTCAAACACCCCTCATGCCACATACATGGCCAAATACTCGAACCTTGCCAACCCCAACAACCCCTTCCGCTTGGATACTAGCGACAATCCTACCATTGTCTTGGTCACCGACCTGCTCCCCAGTGACAATTGTCACTTGGTCCCGCGCGATGAGAATGCGCTCTGTGCCAAAAAAAAGTTGGGATTCATCACCAGTTCAATCTCTCAATCCACCGACCTAGACGACCCTCTTCTTGACATCTGGAAGTGTTGCAACGATACGGTTGTCTCATGGCTTCACAACTCTATCAGCTCATCCATCAGATCCAGCGTTGCCTTCATTGATGATGCTCACGCCATTTGGCTCAACCTCCAAGATCGATTCTCCCACCAGAATGCACCTCGCATCTACTAGCTCAAAAGGACCCTCGTCAGCCTCCTTCAAGATTTTGACTCTGTAAATGTGTACTACAGCAACCTTATAACTATTTGGGATGAATTACTCATTTACGATCTCATTCTCATTTGTGCTTGTGGTTCAATGAAAACCCTCTCAGACCGTTACCAACGTGATTGTGTGTTTCAATTTTTGATGGGTTTAAACGCCACTTATTCCTTTGTTCGAGACCAAATCATGCTCTTAGATCCTCTCCCTCCCATCACAAAAGCGTTTTCCCTCATTCAACAGCAAGAATGCCATCACCAACTTACCCATAATTCCAGCCCATCTAACTCAATGGCTTTTGCCATTCAAAAACCTTTCCAATACTCTACCAGAAACTAGCCCCAACCCAAATCCAAGAAAGAAAGAGCTTATTGCTTATTGCAAAATCACAGGTCATTCATTTGAAAACTATTTTAAGGCCGGTAATGCTGAGGTACCCATTTGTTCTCATTGTCACATGACTGGACACACCATGGAGAAATGTTAAAAGCTCCATGGCTACCCCCTAGACACAAACTCTTTAATAAGTCTCAGGAATCTGATGCTCTTGTTGCTCAAATTGCTCATGACCTTGAGGACATCAGTGATGATCGAGTAGGTTTTACTAAGTCTCAGTACCAGCAATTAATGGCTTTACTTCTACCAAGGAAGTCTTCCACCACTATTTAGCCCTCTGCCAACCAGATCTAGTCTAATATTCCTTCTACTTCGACTGCCCACATATCTAATATCCCTCTTTGTTTATCCACATGCACACACAATTCCTTGTTATCTGAAAATGTTCCTTGGATAATTGATACTGGTGCAACTAACCATATGGTCTATTGCACCACCTTCTTCACTACCATTACAACCACTGTATCTCACTCTATTAAATTACCAAATTGCACAAATGTTCCTGTTACACACACTAGCACAATCCACTTAACACCCTCCATTTGTCTCATAGAAGTCGTGTGTTCCATTTTTCAATTTTAATTTAATTTCGGCCAAAAAGTTGGCTTCCAATCTCACTTGTTGCCTAGTATTTTTCTTTGATTTTTGTCTAATTCATGACCTTTTATCTTTGACAATGATTGGGAAGGGTGAAGTGAAGAATGGCTTATATCACCTACTTAACATTGTTGTCTCTCCCTCTACATTGGTCACCACACTTTCACACTTATCCAATGTCAAGAAATCTACTACAGCTTCTGTTTTACATACTGAAAATGTTACTGACCTATGGCATTGTCGCTTAGGTCACCTTTCATTTCCTGTTTTAAATATGATTTTAGATCCCATTGTAAAGCAAAGCATTTCTACTTCTAATATAAAGCCTTATTACATATGTCCATTGGCCAAATTTCATAGACTTCCCTTTTCTCATAGCACGCATAAAACATCAAGACCCTTTGAAATTGTGCACTGTGATCTCTAGGGGGCCTTGTTCAGTCCCTACTTATGATGGTTCAAAATATTTCTTGACATTAGTTGATGACTTCACTCAAAGTACATGGCTATATCTCCTCCATACTAGAGCAGAAACTAGAAACAACATTGAATCCTTTGCCAATATGGTTGAAACTCAATTTAACATTAAAATCAAAATCAAAATTTTAAGAAGTGATAATGGAGGAGAATTCCAAATGCAAACTTTTTTTCACACCAAAGGAATTATTCATCAAACTCGTTGTGTTGCCACTCCACAGCAAAATGGAGTTGTGGAGAGAAAACACCAACACTTACTTAATGTGGCTCGTGCCTTAAAATTTCAAGCCGGTCTCCCTCTTGAATATTGGAATAATTGTGTCTTGACAGCCACATATCTCATAAATAAGACTCCTTGTCCTTTACTTCAAAATGAGACACCATTTGAACTCTTATTTAAGTCCCCACCCACTTATTCTCACTTAAAAAAAATTTTGGATCTCTTTGTTTTGCTGCCACACTTTCCCAAGGTAGGAAAAAATTTGATCCTCGAGATCGCATGTACATTTTTCTTGGGTACCCCTTTGGCACCAAAGATTATAAATTACTTGACCTTGAATCCAAAACCACTTTCATCTATCGAGATGTGCTTTTCCATGAGACCATATTTCCCTTCCAATCCTTGCCCCATCTCTCACCAACTCCCTCTTAAAACTCATCCCCTGTCTTTACACAACCCTTGTCTAATTCTCTTGATTTTCCTACCACATCTTTCCCTTTAAATCTGCCACTTCTTTTCCCCACCACCCAGCCACTTCACCTTCCATTTTAGTTCCAAACTTATCACACCAACCTGTCACTACATTCCACAATTCCCTCCCCCCTTCCCATCATGATAACCCTTCCATTTTCACCCATGGTTCCCCTTCTTCTCCTCCTCTTCGCAAGTCAAATAGGGTAAGGAGTGCTCCACAATACTTGCAGGAATTTCACTGCCACCAGACTTCACTTCCAGCCCCTTCTCAATTGCTGTCCAGGTTTCCATCATCCTCTACTGGTAATCCTTGTTCCTTAGCCAATTTTCTAACATACCAAAATTTTTCCCCATCTTTTACTGCTTTTTCCAACTCCATTTCCATTTTTTCTGACCCAACAACTTACAAACAAGCTGTCAAATACCCTGGTTGGTGTCAAGCCATGAAAAATGAACTGTCAGCCTTAGAACAGAACCAGAATTGGTCTATCACTAACTTTCCTCCTGGAAAAGAGGCAATTGACTATAAATACATCTACAAAACCAAATTTGATGTTGATGGGTCCGTAGAAAGGTTGAAAGCAAGGTTTGTTGCCAAGTGTTTCAGATAACAAGAAAGGATAGAGTATACGTAGATCTTCTTTCCAGTAGCCAAGCTGGTTACTGTCAGAGTTTTGTTATCTGTGGCAGTAGTACAAGGCTGGTCACTTCTCCAATTTGATGTTAATAACGTCTTTCTCCATGGCGATTTGGATGAGAAAATATATATGCGAAAACCTCCTGGTTATAACAAAGGAGGACCCACTCAAGTATGCAAGCTTCTCAAGAGTCTTTATAGCCTTAAACAAGTTTCAAAATAATGGTATTCTAAATTTTCTTCTTCTCTTATTGCCTTTGGATTTGAGCAATATAAAACTAATTATAGCTTATTTACTAAACTAGATGGTTCATCTTTCACTGCCTTACTAGTTTATGTAGATGATATTATTGTGGTTGGTAATCGTCCTCCATCACTCAAATCTTTTCTTAACACTTAGTTTAAGATCAAAGATCTTGGTTGTTTGTGTTATTTTCTTGGTTTGGAAGTTGCAAGGTCTTCCAAAGGTATTCACTTGTGCCAAAGAAAAATACCTTGGACATCTTGGCTGACTCAAGGACACTTGGTAGAAAACCTCTCAAGCTGCCACTTGAGCAAAATTTTAAGCTAAGAAAATCTTCTGGTGCTCCACTCTCAGAACCGAGCTCTTATATAAGACTTGTTGGCAGTTTGTTATATCTAACCATCACTAGGCTTGATATTTGTTATGCTGTCCAGCTCCTTAGTCAATTTATGGATCATCCCATGACTTCACATTTGGCTGCAGCTCATAAAATACTTCAGTACATCAAAGCAGCACCTGGACAAGGCATCTTGCTATCATCTTCCTCTAAACTTCAACTCAAGGTCTATTGTGATTCTAATTGGGTCTCGTGTCCTAACACACGTAATTTCGTTACTGGGTATTGCATTTTTCTTGGAGAATCACTTATTTCTTGGAAATCCAAGAAACAATATGTGGTGTCTTGTTCTTCAGCCAAGGCTGAGCATCGCTTTATGGCCTCCACATATTCTGAGCTCAATTGGCTTCGCTATTTGCTTCTTGATCTTCAGGTTTCTTATCCTCAGGCTGCATTACTTTACTGTGACAATCAAGCAGCCCTCCACATCGCTGCCAACCCAGTCTTCCACAAACGTACAAAGCATATCGAGTTAGATTGTCACTTAGTTAGAGACAAGATCCAAGAGGGCAACATCATCACATCCCATGTTTCCTCAAAATGTCAATTGGTTGATATATTTACAAAGGCTTTGCCTTCATTTATTCTTCAATTACATTTGTTCAAGATGGGAATAGTAAACCTCTATTCTCCATCTTTTAGGGGTTATTACACACTACAAATGATCAAGCTACAGGTCGTGCATCTTCAAAAGAAACTACAAGTCGTTTGAGCCTAAAGTTAGAAAAGGGATAAAATTGTATTTACTCAAGTTTGCTTATTCCTTTTACTTTGATTCTATTTGTAAATAATTCTTATTCTTTTTATTTTTAGCTAGCTGCTACTTTTAGTATAGAAATAGTTAGTTTGTTACACGGAGGTATATATGTAGGACAAACTGTACAGTGCTCAATACACAGAGAATATTCAGAAAATCTTCTTTCATCATTCGTGCAATTGCTCTCTTTTCTTCTTCTTCTTCTTTGAAATCTTACAAATAATGAATGAATGATAGATAGAAATAAAGAAGAGTCAATCTAGACGAGCTTATTTTGGATGTTGTGGGCATGATTTGAAATGAAAAAGAGGTGACGAAATTGACTCACAAAAGGCTTCAGGCTTAGGGGAAGAGAGGGGCAATGAGTTTGAGATGAGATAGAGAAAGTGATTGATGGAAAGGGAGAGGAGAGTTAAGGGGTGGATTATTTGCTCCAATCGATTCTACTGTGAAAAATGGAGACCGTCCACATGTCTATTATTTATTAAAAGGTGTAAAATAAAACTTCACACCTCATTCGTTTTTAAGTTTTTCCCTTTTTGTTTTTCTTTTAGGATAGTTCTACCCATCACTTACCTCTTGCGCGTAGTTGGTAGTACTTCGCCCCTTCTGGGTCTCTTTCTCCCAACCCCCCCCCCCCCCCGACCACCGCTGTTTTTATCATTGTCGATTGCAACACCAAGCCGACAAGTCTTCCACCTGTCTCTCTCTTGCTCATGCGTGCGCTCATTCTCTCCCACTCGCGATCTCTCTCTCTCTAGCTCTCCGCCGGCGTTGTAGTGTCTTTGTGTTAGGCTGACTACGGTGACCAAAAAAGGTCGTCGGACCCAGTGCCCTGCCACACGTCACCAATGTATGTCTTGATATATCTCCCCCGCTCGTTTGCCTTGGTCACTCTCTCTTCCATCTCGGCTTTCCCCTCTCCCACTCAGTCCGAGTTTGTTCTCCCACTGTGTGTTTCCTCATCATCTCAAGAATCAATTTTGATGTTATTTTCAATTTCATAGAGCATAAAGAACTTCAATAGAAAATACTGTCACGCCCTTAATTTGACTGGTCGTCACTCCAAGATTTGGTAAAGTACTCTCGAACTTTAGCCTCATAACCATAATCAAATTCATGGCCCTTGTATTTGTGCCTACTAGAAGTTGAATTGTCTCGGTTTTGTATGTTAGATGTTGGGATTTGTAGTTTAGTGATTTCATAACTATTTGACGTTCGGAGGGTCCCTCATTTATATTGTCGTGGTCAGAGAAGGGAAATAAATGTAAAAATGTGAGTTGGTGTTATGATGTGTCTGGAATTTTTCTTCTACATGTTCATTAAGTTTTAAAAACTCTAAACATCTCAGAGATAGATAGAGAGGTAGGAATTTATCGAACGAACTGCACTCCATATATGTAAGGAGTCTATTGATGAGAATGGACTAGGGAAAGCTTGAAACTAATTTCGATGGTGATGAATATAAGCGCAATTGAAATTCCTAGGGAGTTATACATTTGTGTCTTGATAAGACCTTTTATTATTTATAGAAGCTTGATCTCTCCCTCGGATGAACCTTACAGTCAAAAGAAATCATGAACCATAGGGATGTAAATTTAGACTGAAAAATCGGACCGGACATGACCAGTTGGCCCGGTTTTGAACCATTTCAGTCCAGGACCGGTTCTTATATTAGGAAAATTGGCCGGAACCAGTCTGGTTACGGTCCTAAGATTTCTCGGACCAGATCGGACCTGTCGGGGAAATATATATATATAAATTAATATTTTATATATAAATTTTATACAAAATTAATATTATACAAAATATTTTATATATATAAGTTTTATATATAATATATAATTATATGTGAAAGTTGTATATATAATATATATAATTATATATCATATATGAAATAATTTCTTATTATAATTTATAAATTATAACATAAAATGTAAATCTTAAATATGAACATTGTTATATTTGTAATTTATTTGATCATATGTTATTAATATAAATTATAATTATATATAAGATAATGTTATATAATTTACAAAATAGAAGTTTAATTTTAAAGATAAAATTTTTATTAATCATATGCTTTAAACATAAAAAATATATATAATTATATTATATATAGTCTACTATATTATATAGCTATACTAATATAATAATATATATGTTTATAACTAATACTAATAGTCTAATATAGACTATAGTTATAGTTGTACTAAAATAGCTCTACAGTATACTAAATCACTATAAGTTTATAACTAATACTAATATATAAGTTTATAACTATACTATACTAAAAGTATAATATTAATACTATTATATAGTCTAATATATTATATAGCTATACTAATATAGTAATATATAAGTTTATAACTGATACTAATAGTCTAATATAAACTATAATTATACTTATACTTTTTTTTTTACCACAAAATTATACTTATACTAATGTAGTTATACCGTATACTAAATTATTATAAGTTTATAACTAATACTAATATATAACTATACTAATAGTATAATATTAATATTAATATATAATCTAATATATTATATAGCTATACTAAATCACTATAAGTTTATAACTAAAAGTCTAATATAGACTATAGTTATAGTTATATTAATATAGTTATATTAAATCACTATAAAGTTTATATAAATTATAATTATCATTTAAAAAAAAGAAAAAAAAAAGAAGAACCATCTACATAGAAGAAACCAACAGGAAACGGCGCCGTTTCCTCTATATCAATAGGAAACGGCGCCGTTTAGGCTTCCAGAAGGCATTTATGATTAATGCCAATAATCCCTAAAATCGATCCTCACTCTCGTCTCTTCCTCGCCTCCCTGCCGAGTGCCGACTGCCTCACTCTTGTCTCTGCCTCGCCTCTCGCCTCTGCCTCTCTGCCTCACCTCTCGCCTCTGCCTCGCCAGTCGCCGCCTCGCCTCTCTTCCTCGCCGCACAGACCTTCGGCCTCACCTCACGGTAATGTTTCTCCATTTTTTTTTTTCATTTCATTACTTGTTAGATTTAGTCTTTCAGATACATACCTGAATCATTTCGGCCATGTGACAGAGAACTAAGACCTAATCGAACCTGGGTTCAGGGGCAGAGTAAGGGGGAAGGAAAAAAAAAGAGTAGAATGATTATGGATTTGCTTGTAAGAACTTATTATGGCATGTAGATCATTCAAATGTTTTATTAGGATTTTTGTGATTGTTATTCATTTCCATTCCATTTCCTACAACATTCCAGCCGTAAATACATCATTCCCCATATACATTCAATAATCACATCACCATCACAATAGGAACCTAAAATAGAACTTCATTATCAGATTTATCAGAGTTATGGCATGTAGATCATTCAAATGTTTTATTAGGATTTTTGTGATTGTGTCTGTGTAATCTGTAATCTGTAATGGGATAATTGCATCTGGTTTGCCTCACGTTTTCTGCTTCTCCAAGAACAAAAATATTAAAGGTTTGGTTTTGGAATGGTGGTCAGTGTGATCATTAATAAAACAACCCATAATTCATCATTATCTTACATTTTAAAAAAGTATAAACAGATTTTTTTAAATCAGTTTTTTTTTAATAACAGATTTTTAATGACAAACTGTCGAACTTACGTTTAAAAAAAATCAAAAAATCGGACCGGAAATCGATAAAACTGGAAGTACCGGTTAGAAGGGTAATCGGTACGTAATCGGTTTTGGAAAATACAAAACCAGTACATACCGGTCTGGTCTTAAATTTTGTTCAAAACCGGACCGAACCGGACCCATTACACGCCTAATTATTGAACCAGAATAGAAGAGCTTGCCCACCCTTGGAATAATGGAAATGGATATTTAGGATATGGTTGTAAATTGTGACGTACGTTGGGGTGAAATTCAAGCGAATCCATGGAGATTGGGTCAATCTATTGGTGGAGGATTGCATGGATGTTGTACCTGGGTCATTATAAACCCAAGGCACCATAATGGACCAATTTGTTTATGAATAATTTTTCTCATTAGCTACTAATCACTATCACACACCCCATACCCTATAAAAAACACCCCACACTCTATAGAAAAAACAACTGTTAGGTGTGGAGTGTGAGGGTGAATAGTGATTGATGTATAGCAAAACCCTTTGTTCATGGGCTCACTTTGAGCTATAATTTTGGGTTAGAGTGTAAGGGGCCAGACCCACGAGAATGCTCAGCCCACCGAAGGAAGGAAAACTACATTGTTTCCTTTTGGGGTGGGTATTTTCTCTTTTGCCTCTCGTTCCCCATGTCCTCCAACAGTTTCCCCCATCTGATTTTCTCTCCTCCCCGTTTCTACCTTCTCCCACGTCGAGGGGTATGTTTGGATAGTAAAAGTGTTTGAGAATGTTTATGAATAGTAGTGAAAAAGTAATGAAGAAGTAATAATAAAATATTAAATAATAATAAATAATAAATATTAATAAAAAGTAAGTAAAAAAATAAAAAAAAAAAAATAGTAGCTAGATATTCTTAAAGTAGAACGTACCCACTATCTCAAACTCTCTCCCTCTTCTACGAGTTTCCTTGTCGTTGGTGCTGCAATTTCGTGGGTTCCCGGATTTCGTCGCCACCCACTACCTGAGCAACGCTGGTAAGCGGCTTTGCCGTTCCTCTCACCCCCCTCTCTCTCCCTAAATTGTTAGATCTCTCTCTGCTCTTTGTTCTCTGTCTTGCTGTATTTCCTTACCCCTTACCCCACCCTCTCACGCTGATACTAGACCACTACGAGCCACCGTCGTTTAGCCCACCGAGCATCTCGGTTTTTCCCTCCTTCCTCGATTTCTCTCTCCCTCTCATTAGTTTCTCACTCCATTATTTTTCTCAATATTCCGTCTGTTAGGGTTGCCATTACTCATCACTGTTGCAGCTTCGAGGGTCTGTCACCGACGAGTCCAATCGCCGAGCTCAATGCCTGTAAGAGCTTCCACTGCCCCTCTCACTCTCTCTATGCTCTCTTCCTCTCTGCTCTCCCCACCCTCACGAATTCTCTCTCTCACAAAGCATCCCCACCTCTTCCCTGTCGTGCATCACCGTTGGTTGAGCTGTCGATGATCACCCCCTCACCACGCAGGTAAACCCTTGCTGCCTCTACTTCTCTTTCTTAGGATTACCTGCCTCTTGTACTCTCGTTCTCTCTTATTTGTTTCTCGGTTCAGTGGGTTGTTAGAATATAATTTTTTAACATAATTTTTGTTTTGTGATTTGAAAAAGTTGTAGTGATTATATGAGATGAGATTCATCTTGGTAACCAAACCAAGCCGCACTCTCTCTCTTGCTCTCTGTGTGTTCTCTGTCTTCCTGTGAGCGACTTTCCCCCAAATTTTGGAATTTAATTTCTGATTGGGTTGTTGAATACTGATCCAGGTTAGTAATCTTGTCCTAGGCAGCGTTGCTTACTCACGAAACCAGTCGATCACCACTCCGATATTGTGAAATGTACCCACGAATGTTAGCCTCATAGCCATCGTTTATGTTGGTAACTCTTTTATACATGTCTGTTGGAAGATTTGTGCTGCCACTGTTTGCATGAGTGAATTGATAATTTTTATGAATTATGGTGGTGATGTTGGGTTGTTTGGGATTGTTGTGGCTGTTTGGTTATTTTGGAATGACGTTGGCTATTTGTGGGTTGATATGTAGCTTTCCGGTGGTTTTATGGCTGTTTGTTGGATGATATGTGTGTTGGGCTGGTTGTGTTACATTGCCCTTATTTAACTTGAATTGCTTGTTCTGACAAGATGAGTGTGTGGAATGGTAGGTAAAGAAGGATCATCATGGTGGGATTCAAAAACAGGTACCTGATAATGGAAGTTTTTTTGGATCCTAATAGAGGTCTTGTTGGGGATGATCCCATTATCATAACCCAATTCAATGTCTCAAAAGCAATCAAAGACAGCATTCTTGTAAATTTTGGAGAGTGTGGTCTTGCTTCAACGCTTGGATCCTTCCAAGGTAAGTGCTTTTCTTTTTATAGATGCAGTGTCTATAATGTCTTTCAATTTATCCTTGAACTTTTGGTGGTTTTTGTGCAGTAAAGTATGTGAACCCCATCACAAAGCTATGCAT
Organism: Cyclocarya paliurus; assembly: GCA_029856935.1. Classification (NCBI taxonomy): domain Eukaryota; kingdom Viridiplantae; phylum Streptophyta; class Magnoliopsida; order Fagales; family Juglandaceae; genus Cyclocarya; species Cyclocarya paliurus. The sequence goes on along the minus strand of CM056957.1, from coordinate 22,926,022 downwards.
CATTAGAGCGTCGAGGGAGGAGTACCAAAAGGTTTGGTCTGCAATTACCATGGTTAGGAGCATTGGAAATTGTCCGGTACTATTAAACTTATTAGACTTAAGTGGTAAGTCAAACAATTATCGTATAGCAACTCCAATGGCCTGCTTATATCCTTATATATGACATTGGCTATCTTTGATCCTTGCGATTGTATTTGACTGTTTTCCCGCACTTTTCTGTTGTACTTGTGTTCAATTTCTGCTGTTTTAATATTAGTTTAACCTTTGTAATAGCAAAGGGTTGTGTAGTTGTCCTTGGGCGAGTCCATATAAAATGGGCATCCTAAGTTTGAAACACTGCATTCACACTCTTAGGGCTATCGGACTAGAGAAATTTCCACTTGAATTGCCTGAGGTGCACTTGCTGGAAATGCTTTGCCGAGGGCCTTTGCACACTTGGGATTAGTCTGGACTTTGTCTCAGACACCCAGTGCGAATAAAAAAAAAGTTTCACATTCGTCTGTGGAACCATGAAGTTTGAAGAATCTGTGAACTCTTAAGCTTTTTTGCTGTTTGAAAGTGCAAATTGTGTTTAGTGTATTACATTATATTTCATAACCTAGGCATCTTAGCATGCTATTTCTCTTGATTTATTTAAGCAGCACACTGTTTTGATAAGCAAGCGTCATACTTTATTTTCATGATGTCATAATTTTCAATGATGAGCACAATGCTTTTCTTGATATTCATCAGAAGATTTGTAATAGATCGGATGATTCTATGTTTTGTGTATCTATTTGAATAACTTACATCACCATGTGTACTTGGCTATGCCTATCGATATTAATAAGTTTCTACTTTGAAAAAAAAACTTACACCATCCTTCCTGTTACCATAACAAGGATGCAAGCCTAATTTTGATAATTCTGGCACACTGAATTGTTATATCATCTGAACTGAACCTTTAACAACAGTTTCTTTCTTTATATTAGGGAGTATAAAGGCTTGTAGAAGTGCAGCCTTGAAGTGTGATGAACTAAAATTTGAGCAGTACAAACTTGTTGTTGGGGCTCGTCTCTCAGCTGATGCTATGAATCAGATGCAAAACTATCTCGAAAAGATAAAAATTTTGGAGCACTAAAGTACTGTATCTGTGCCGACCTCCAGCAAAGTCATGGTGGTATTATAATATGTGCCTTTTGATTTAAAATTGCTTTTGCTTTCTGATTATGTTTGCAGTCTCTCTTTTTATTCCTCCGTCCTGCAAGAGCTTTCGAGTTATCTGGTCTTCATTTTCCAGACTATTCTAGAAGTTGCTTCATTATCCTGTTTTTCCATTGTTTCTAGCTGCATTCTGATTTTCCCGAATGATATGCCTCACGGGCATTGGGAAGTATATAATTTATGGAAGAGAGCTCTTACTTAAAGTCCTGTAGTGACAAAGGGAAAAAAAGGAGATGAAGAAAAAGGAGAGAGAAGAGGAGAGGGAGCGGGAAGGAATGGAGAAGCCGAACTTCTATTTCTTTCTAGTGATGTCACTGCAACTAGTGGAGTGAGGTTTCTGAAGAGGGGTTTCGAGAAGAAAGATTTTATAATAAATAGGATTCTACTGCATTCTTTTCCTTAGAGATACATTCCCTCCTTTGCCTACTCTGGTCCATGTGTTATCATAAATCATTCTTCTCAATTGGAAAGTGTTGCTTATTTCCCTTTAAGAATGCAGTCAAATCGAAGGAGTTTGAACTTATTAGAATGGTGTGTTACTTGCCAGAGGAAAAATATCAACTTTCTTTCTAAAATATTACTTGTTGAAACTCATTTCCTTTCTTTCAGGTTTACTCTTGATTTTAAGATGGTTATCTTTATTCCTATATCAGTATGTCTCAAATTATTGTTTTGTGGCAACAAAACCCTCTTTATTGCACCTTTCTTTATGGTCTCTTCATGGCAATTTGGAATGACAATTTGACTTCTTCCTCGACAGATAGCTTGCAGCTGGCTTCCTCGACTGTTGTTTTCAAAGAGAACAGGTTTATTGCACTTGCCTGATTTACGACCCTACAGGTCATTGGCAAGTCTTCTTTTTGGTAAATTTTTTGCAATCGATGAATCCCTTCATCTTGTGAAGCATCTTGAAGGGTTTGCGAGCTTAAGCAGAGAGAGTTTATAGGATGTCCATTTTTTTTTTCTATTTTTTTTGTAAAATTTAAAACCTACTTTTGTTGTTAAAATTTTGTTGATCTTTTCATCTGGAGAGACAGGTTATATCAACTAATTAAATAGATAGAAATGAGTGGATGAGGGACTCCAACTAACACTTCAAAAAAAAAAAAAAACAAAAGCATTACGGCGTAGAAAAGAAAACAATCTACTAAATGAATCTAACAAGTTGGTCCAGTCCCATCGATTCTTGGCCGAAGAACAAAATAAAAGGGTGGTTACAAAGACGAGCAATAGTCTAGTGAATGGGGTGTACATGGCTTCGATTGCGTTGAGACGGTTGCCCAAAGATCTTCACTCCCATGGATAAGGGAGCTTGAGTTCCCACAAAAAGAGCAGATACGTCCCCCTTCCCTTGGAAGTAGGAATTTGATCTGCTTCTTGAATGATGGATGAAGGAGTTGGGTTGACGATGTGTGTGAGACTGTCTGCATTTGGAGGTAATACTAGTGGTGGGGCGACGCAGAAAAAAGAGAAGGGAAAGAAATGATAAGAGAGAGGTAGGGAGGCAGTTTAGGGGGTGGACGAGGAATACTATTTTCTTGGGACAGTTTAGGGGGAGAAACTATCAGATAAATTGAAATGTTTATTATTATTATTATTATTATTAGTATTATTATTATTTCATCGTTCATCTGTGGATTAAATGCTGTATAATTCAGTACTAAAATATTTCTATATACATCAAGCACTGAATAAAAAGGACGACTTTAATGAAATCCTCCATTAAACACAGTGGATGCTTGATCTCCACAAACTAGCACACGATGAAATCATGAAGACGGCTCGAGACTCCATGGTTTGAAAGCACAAGTTCCCAATGGGATTAATTAAGGGATTATATTGTTGAAGTTTCTGAGTCAGGACTGAGAAGATAATCTTAATTAGGCATAAAACTATGCACAAAGAATAAACTATGGGATCTCCATAAATTAGAAACCCATAAAGTCAAATATGGGCACAATAGTCTTTCTGGGTGGGTGTGTGATTATAGGGGTGCTCGATGCCCACTGACTATTTGAGATTTTTAATACCTTACCAATGCCACCATGATTAATGAGATTTTTGTTCGAGCTTCACCCTTTTTATCTCTTTGCTCGTTTGGATAATGAGATGAGATAAGATAATTTTAGATGATTTGAATAAAATATTATTAGAATATTATTTTTAGATGAGATGAAGTGAGATTGTTTCTATATTCAAATGAGCTAAGATTCTTATAAAAATTGATTACTTTTTGTACCCTTGGATTATTAGCCCATCTGTAAGATGGATTCTGAATTATATACAAGTTAGCTCTAAATTACCAAATAAATATGATGTATTTTCTCAATTAGTCACAAATGTGACTATTATGAGAGATTTATTAACCAAAAGTGTACTTTGGTAATTTAAATATAGTGATTGGGATCTTCTTTAACAGTCTTTGTGAGATGGAATTTGAAGAGACAAAAACACATAATGTGTGTTTGGTACATTTAAATACTATTTGTGTTGATCTTTGAGGTAATGTAGGCTCGACATTTAAATACAATTTGATCATCCAATTCAAACAGATAACAGAATACCAAATACATTACTTGCATCGGTAGGACGCTCATTATCCAAATTCAGTCATAAAACTCTACTCGAGAGAGTTCATTCAACTTAAAAGGAAAATTACTATCATTGGTTTGGGCATAGACAGATGAATCCCTAGAGTTCAAAACATCAAAAATTGATCCTCAAGATAATATTTGGTTATTAGATTGGTCACTCTGTTTACTTTCTGGATGGAAACCATTGACATATAGGTTATTTCTATGTCCTTTCTCTTATGGTGTAGATACTTGTCTTAAAACCTAAAATATAAAAGATTAGTCTATTATAGGAAGAGAAATGCTTTAGCTATAAAAAAACATTTCACAAAAGTAAATCTACAAACTGATGTGACTTGCTATGACACGTTAATTGTAAAACTACTTTTATTGTAAAGTAGATTTAACATATCGTATAAAGTAATGTTAATTTGTGAGTTTACTTTTGTGGTATCTTTTTGTGGTTGTAGTATTTTTAAAATTGGAAAAAAATAAAAAATAAAAATCTCTCGCGTGTTGCATATCTTGATACGATCACGTGCTTGGATATGTATTCATCTTTTTTCTTTTTCAACAGACCTCAAGTATCAACCAGATATGATAATACTATGATGGTTTTGGATCGCAACTTCAATATCATTGTTGCTTCCAACATATAGGCATACTTGTTTTAGAAAATTCTTGTATTGGACAGCTAGGCTGACTAAATTGCAACTGAGTTTTATTTGTTTCGTGGGGGAAATGCACTCATATTTGCACGCTTTTCTGCATTAATATGAATTGTACATGGCTAAAAAGGAACATCCTGGGGATATTGGATCTGCCTAGAATATGCTCAAAGCCACAAAAAAATCTATTCACTTAATCTATTAGCTTCGTGCCTTAAATCGTTTTAACGACAAAAGAAAGTATTTTTGAAGACTTGCTTGAGAATGGATTCGTTTGTTTTATAGTTAAGAGCTTAAAAGATTGAAAGCATGGTGACCTAATTTGGGGAATGAGGGTCCCATTCATCAGCTTTATGAGAGGGCTATGACTATGGATTCTCCACTTACTCACGTTACAATGGAATGGAACATGGGAGGGTTTCAGATTTCGGCTCTACAAGAGGGGCCATAAATGAATGCCACGTGGTTGTTTACCATGTTCTATTTAGCACATGATATGACAGTGTGAAAAGAAAGAACTATAGTTGTAGTTGAGAAATGTTATTCATCATCTTTTATGCAACGTTCAATAAGTTATTGTTTTTTAGATTAAAAAGATGAAAACTTTTTTAAATTATAAATTTTGAGACATCAAGTTACACAATGGAAATCATTGCAACTGGGTGTGTACATATCAGACCTGGCCTGTATCTCAAAGGAGAGCCCTTAACAGTCAAGATTAATTCAAAGTGGGGGGGGGGGGGGGGGGGCACAAGCCACAAAAGCAGTAGCCATTATTATAATTATTAGGCAGTAAGCACTAATTGTTAAGTAAAAGGTAAAAAAAAGAGCACACTCAACCATACTCACAGGGATCCTGCAGCCTCAATTAATTAACAAAAATAGACATATGGTTGTTGGGGGTGAGGTAATAGTGGGTTCGGTGTGGCTCAAAGCAACAGACACCCGACTCTCTCTCTCTCTCTCTCTCTCTCTCTCCGTGGATCCCATTCAAGCCCTCCCTCTCTTCACATGTATAAATAATAAGGAAAATAATATTCACTTTATCGCTCTGAATAGTCCGCTAGCTTAATATATGGAAGTGTCATATTAAAAAGAAAAAGTGACAATCCTATTTTTTTTAATTCAAGTTTCAAATTATAAGTATAGATGTATTTTTCTAAAACAACAAAACGTAATACTTGGTTTTTTTTCCTAATTATTGTGAGGTCATTTTCCTCATGCTATTTTTTAATAATAGCAATGGCTATAAAGCAAAGACCATCAACCGTAGGTTGTGATATTTCTTGACACAATATAATAGAAATGAGATTTAGGGATCATGATTTTAGAAACAAAGGAGATTGATCGAAACTTTTGATAGTATTATTATTTGGTAATGAACTGAATGATATATTTTGAGAGTTTATTAAGGGATTTGATAATCGTTTGTAGTCAGTAAATCATTTTGCAGATACTTGTCATCAAGATAACAAATTATTAATTCTAATGGTAATAATTTTTTTAAAATATCATCTAATGTCATATTTTTTTTAAAAATAGGTGGTGAATAGATTTTTTCTAATTCTTATAACACCCGTATCACACTTGGACTCTCCCCCCCTCGCTAGCTCTCTCTCTCATCTCCGCCCTTCAACAACAAACAAAAGAATCGGTTCTGCAGAGAGACAAGGGCGAAGGATCCCCACGTACACGGTCGAGACGTAGTTTTCGAGCTATATCGATGGAGGAAAAAGTTCTTGATTACGTATTAGTTCCTGCAGGTCTTGCTCTAATGATGGCATATCACTTCTGGCTCCTTCATCGTGTTATGAAGCACCCCAACAAGACTGTCATCGGCATCAATGCCGTCAATCGCCGTTTCTGGGTCCGCGCTATGATGGAGGTAATAAAATTCATCTTCTCCTTTTCCGTGATTTCTCTTTCTTTGTTACATGCGAAATGGGATCAATTAATCGGTTTCAAATCAATATATATATATATATATATATATATATATTAAAGTGATGCAAATTTCATGCATGATAATGATGCAAGCGTGTGTGTACGTGGCTATGCGCGCAGGACGTGTCCAAGAATGGCGTTCTTGCTGTGCAGACACTCAGAAACAATATAATGGCATCGACCCTATTGGCTTCTACTGCAATAATGCTCAGCTCTCTCATTGCCATCTTGATGACAAGCGGTAGCTGGGACAGATCGGCATTTCTTGTGTTTGGAGACAGAAGCGAGCTTGGCTTCTCCATAAAGTTTTTCTCCATATTGGTCTGCTTCTTGGTTGCTTTCCTATTCAACGTGCAGTCAATAAGGTACTACAGCCATGCAAGCATCCTCATCAACGTGCCCTTCAGGAAGATGTCATCAGATAAGCACTATCAGAATCTCACAGCCGAGTATGTAGCCAGGACCGTCAATAGGGGCAGCTATTTCTGGTCTTTAGGCTTGCGAGCCTTCTACTTCTCTTTCCCTCTGTTTTTGTGGATCTTTGGTCCCATCCCCATGTTGCTTTCCTGCTTTGTCCTGGTTTTCTTGTTCTATTTCCTGGATGTCACCTATGAATTAGGGCGGCCTCTTGCTGTTTCCGACAAAGACCACCTCAAGGACGAGGAACTTGGGAGCTATTGAATAAACTTGGCAATATTGGTCATTGTCATTGACGGGCTGGCATGGGTCTGTGGTGAAATCTCTAAGCAACTTGGTATACAAGAGATCAGGATAGCCTAGCATAGCTAGTTTATAGGAAATAAATAAAGAGCAATCCAAATTCAACTCAAGTTGAATGATGTTGCACATCCATGTTGTTATTGCTTGTATTAGGATCTTAAACAAGCGTATGATTTTAGCATGCTTTTTTAATTTAGTGCCTTTCTTTCATTTTATGTTCAGTTTTTGTCCCTTTTCCAGTTGGATTGTTGCATCAAAAAGGAAACGTTCGGTTAGACAAAAAAATGAAGAACCCCCATCATGGTCCCTCCCCTTTTTCCTTCCAGATGAGTACCTTCACTCTAATGGATATTACTTGATTCCGCAGGAACATTCTTTTGCAAACATTTGTAGACAGGAAATATATAAATGAATGCTACTCTTCATCCTAAATTTTCTCTGTTTTAGATATTATGCTAATATGGTATATTACAAGTAGCTTTGTATATATGAACAGAACAACCACTTAAAATATGATCAGAAAGTATAATTTAAAATGAAAAACTGCATTTCTCATATATATATATATATATATATATATATACTGGCAAATTCCTGAACTAGTCAATTTCATGCCCCTGGTTATGATGAGGGTATCCTAGCCACTCAAAAGCTAGCACTAAGCACCTCGAAGTTTCTTAGCAGTTGCAGTGGCAATTAGGAGATAAATTAACTTGAAAATCTTACCCAGATTACCATTTGTAATTGTCATTTCCTAGAGCTTAGTGGCAGAATGTCCATTAATACCGATCATTCAATATATTTGGTGGGTGGGTTGGACCATCTGGGGAATTGGATCATGAAAAAAGTGAGAAAGTCTCGAGTAAATTAATGTTTAAGAAGCGAAGTCAAGACGAAGATATATAATGGCAGACAGGGATCGTCTCCACTAGCTAATAAGCTGTGTGAACCATCTTATGCATTGAGTTGGCTGTGATCAAATTGTACACGATTTAGTTTCCAAAAATCGTGTCGTAGAACTCTAGTTCCAGTTTTTCTTTTCCTCTGAGAACAATATTGAGATTAGCTGTATCCAACATGCACGAAAAGTTGATTTTCAGTAAAGATTTGACCATCCCGGCCAATGCAGCAAATTTTCAGGATCTGCTGTCGAAAACACCATATATCAAACAAGATATAATCAATGATCATTTGAACACAAGCAATTAAGATAAATGGTATAGCATTTCTTTATTCATGTGACAGCTCGCTCGGCCGTTGCTTGTTAGCTTACTAACGCGTAGCCGTTTTCTTGCTCTATCTTTCCCCTGGCTCTATTGCTGAAAAGAGATCAGAAGAGGGAGTTACGAGAAAGAGAGATTCTGAGGGCTACATCTTTCTTATTCTCAACTGTAATTAAATATAAGGCATATCCCAACTTGTTCCCTTGAAAGCTCGGTTTAACCAGTGTTGGTAAGACTCAAAGTCGTTTTCGTTGGCATCTGGAAGGAAGGCCTTTTTGGCCTTTTCGATTATATGTTCTTTAGATTGTCTATTATCAAACTAAACTGTAAATTATGTTCCATAATGTTAAGATATAAAATAAATAATAAAAATCTACATCTTTTCATTAGCTTAAATTTTTAAGACAAGTGATAATTTCACATGATATTACAGCAGATGTCTTGAGTTCGAATTCTAACTCTACACTTATACCCAATTAATTATCTACGTGTTGGGCCCTCTCATTGAGAGGGAGTTTGGCCCACAAGTGAGTGGAGTGTTAAGATATAAAATAAATAATAAAAATCAACTTCTTCCCATCAGCTTAAACTTTTGAGACAAATGGTGATTTTACACACAAAAGTATAACTTGCACCATATCTTTAGCATCTCCAAGATGTCACGGTTCAAATCATTGTTGTCTTCACCAGCATCTGGGTTTGCATTGCTGAGGATATCTTTACACTCTCGACTTGTTCTTTTCATTTTTGAGAATTCACATTTCAATTTCAGAGTGCTTCTGGTCCTGTCTAACAGTTGATTTTCCAATGGTTCCTCTTATTGAATAAATGTTCTGTGGTGATAAAACTTACCAGCCAGATCACTATATTCTGCCTATGAACTTTTCATTAGATTAGGGTACATCCTTGTAAGAAAGGGGCACGCATAGTGGGCACCCCTTGGCCTTCTCTTGAAGGTTATGAAGTGGTTTAAGAACCACTTCATGAGACTTGATGGCTGGCCATTAAGGGCCAGCCGGGGGTTACAATTAGAAGGGCTATTTACATAGCTCTTCACCTCTTTGAATTACGAACTTGCACCAAGAACAATCTCTCTCTCAAATGATTCTCTCTAGTCATGACATCTAGGCTGTGGAACATGTGAGTGTTGCTCTGGTATTACCACGTAGCACACTCCACCATCGATGTGAAGATCGTGGACGAATAATGACGCTGGAGAATCCGTGGAACAACCGCACTAGATCCGAAATATTTCCAACGAGGTAATATCGCTTCCGCTGTGCATTCTGATCTAGTATTTCTAACAATCCTAAACATCATTCATTGACAGGAGAAATGTTCTTTGAGAACATGAAATATATCATCCTTACACATTCATTTCAAGTGGCCAGAGAAGTGGACAAAGACCGGAACAAGGACTGTTCATCTCCAGCATCAGCAAAACCAGCATTAAACCAAGGGAATTTCACATATTCAAAAAGCTTAAACGAAAAGACCTGCAACAATAAAGAAATGACCATTACAGTGTTTAGTAGAATACAAATCTCAAATTGAGAAAAGAAAAATATTAACACGAGGAAAGAAAAAGAGCAGAATGTTTACTTGAAGTCTTCAACTTCTTCCCTAACTAAACTTATTTGTATCATTCATGAGCCACATGGTGCATATGTCTCGTTTGTTTTTAGAAATGAGATGAGATGAGATAAGATGAGATGAGATAAGATTAAAGTTGAAAAGTTGAATAAAATATTGTTAGAATATATTTTTTAATATTATATTTGTATTGAAATTTTAAATTTTAAAATTGTTTATTTTATTTTGTATGAGAATTTGAAAAAATTGTAATGATGAGATGTGAGATTTTCAAAATTTTCAAAATTTTGAATTTTAGTCTTGAAAACAAACAAGCCCGGATTGCACAAAGTTTTTTTTTTTTTTTTTTGATGGAGTTGCACAAAGTTCTTATCATCAACATATAGAGAAAATTCAGTCAGGAAGTCAAGGGCAAACTTGTTATGTGTTGTCAGAAGTTAGATCTTAGGTTTAATATTTTAATTCTCGAAAGTCTCCACCTAACTCTATGACAAACTTGTTTGTATTTCTCATAAGTACGTGAACTTAAGCTTAGCGTAAACGTCTAAATATCAAGTGATTCAGATTGAGGAAAGGGAAAAATATAGAAACAACATGCAATAAGCTCGCATCATCATGTCTTGTGAGGCCTTATTTATAATTCGATGGGCATTTAAGAAGAACTAAATCATAGTTTCCAATTCAAAAGTTTCTATCAAATGGTTTACCCGTCGGTATTAGCGCCAGTATAACCAAAACTCGAGTTTTATGATTTATAAAAAAATTCAACAAGAACTGGTTGAGCTTGTTTCTGTGCAATAACCTGACATCCAGAAGGGTGTTTCCCTTGAGAGAAATGATCTCCTCTGATATGAGATGCATGATAACAAATGAAAAATTCACAAGGCAACTGGTAACATAATTCCAACCCATATTAAAAAAATCTTGCCTGCATTTCCGAGGTTAAGAACTATATATGTTAATTCTCCTTTTTCTGCCATACTCTCGCCCTGCTTTTTTTCACCTGATTTTCTGAGGGAAGAAAACTATTGATATATGAACCATCAACGCTATACTTAAGTGAGAACTTTATGGAATAATGACTAGTAGAACCTGAAAATATTTTCTTGTTCAACATCAATGGTCTACTAGCAGTCTGTTAACATAAATACATGCAATTCATGCAAAGGAACTCTTTATTAGCTCTAATCACTCAACTCATTAACCCACAAAATCAGAGGACTTACCAACCATGTCACATGCAACGGCTGCATGTTCTCCACCAAAGGAAAGTGGATCACCTTCGAACGGCTCCCAACGTACAACTCCCCTTCCAAAAGGAAAGTACAGCTCATCTTCTAAAAGGAAAGTAGACCACCTGCATCAATCAAATCTGCGAAAGTACAGCTCATCCTCCAAAAGGAAAGTAGACCACTTGCATCAAACAGCTAACTCTTCCCACAAAGGCAAGTTTGCCAACATCTAGCTAGTCTTCCAAAAGGAAAGTAGACCACCTGCAGCTATAAGTTAGCTTTTTTAGTTCATATCTTCTTCATGATATCAGAGACTGTGTGAGTGAAGAGAGTCTTCCTCCACGACCACCATTGCACTCAATGTGGGGAGTTTTGTTACCCTACAACTCAACAACATCAACTATACCCTTTGGTGTGAGCAACTGCTAGCCTTGGCTGAGAGCCAAGAATTAGTAGATCACCTCCTCCGTGAGGACTCTGCCCCTCTTGAATTTGACACCCCTCTTGATGGAGCATCAGGATAAGATAAGTTAGAACAAATACAAGTCTACATTCAATGGCAAAAATTCGACCGTTTGTTAACAGGGTGGATCATCGGTACCCTCTTGGAAAAGGGCCTTGGCCTTGTTATTTGGATTCTACCCATTACATCTGGGTGGCGGTCAAGGCATCATCTGCATATGACTCTCAAGAGCGAGAGTTTCACCTCACACAACAACTCACCTACCTCAAGAAGGACCCTATGACGCCTCTCACAAATAATCTCCGCACCTTCAAAAATATGTGCAATAGCTTGGCTTCAATTGGACGACTGGTTGCTAACAAGATGAAGGTGTTTTCTCTGTTGAATAGCCTTGGTGCTCGCTATGAGCCGTTCACCACCTCAATGCTCAAACCTCCCATGCCATCTTATGTGGAGATTCTTCCACTGCTGCAAGGGTATGAAATCTGAACTAATCTTCATGATTCTAACACATCTTTCGCCTTCTATGGAAATCGGATAGGTGTGCCAGCCTCTGAGGACTATCATGGTGGTGAGCATTCGCAGCAGAGAGCAGTCTCCTCTTGTGGTCGTGGCTTCCATCCAGCAAACCAATTTGGTCGTGATTCTGGAACAATGGCCTCATCAGCCCCCTCTTCTACCCATGAGGCAATCAAGAGGCCCATCCTTACTAAGGCCCTTGACCCACCAGATGTATGTCAAATCAGTGGAAAAAAGGGCCACATTGCTCTTAAGTGCTGGAACAGATTTAATCACTCGTTCCAGCCTGATGATATTCCTCAAGCACTGGCTGCAATGATGTTGGAAAATTTTTCTCTTGATAATGAATGGATTGCAGAAACTGGAGCATCTGCCCACTTGATAAGTAATCCAGGTATGCTTGAAAATTTACACTGTTACTTTGGTACTGATGTTGTAATTATTGGCGATGGTAGTTTGCATGCTATTACTCATGTTAGAGATACATATATAAATAATGAAATTGCATTATGTTACGTGATATTCTTTTAGTACCGATGCTTGCAAAAAATTTGTTATCTATTGGACAACTTACTAATGATTATCCATATAATTGTGAATTTTATGGTGTTGGTTTTGTTGTTAAGGAATGGGAGACTAACCGCGTCCTAATGAGCGGACAACAGAAAGGTAATCTTTACACCCTATCAGCACCTTACGAAGCGTATTTTTCCACCCATTTTCAGACTATCTCTGAAGACACGTGGCATCAACGTTTGGGACATCCTCAGACATCTGTTATCCAAGTCCTCAAATCTAAAGGACTTATTCAAATTGTTGGCGCCAATAAAGCTCAGTCTATTTATGAAAGTTGCTAGTTAAGCAAACTGAGCAAATTTCCTTTTTTACCCTCTTCTAGTTTAACTCATGATATTTTTTATAAAATTTATTGTGACTTGTGGGGACCTACTCCTGTTATTTTTGTTGGTAGACTTCATTACTATGCATGCTTGGTTGATACTTTTTCTAAATTTATGTGGTTCATTCCACTTTGAAAAAAATCTGATTTTTTCTCAGCTTTTTTATTATTTGAAAAATATGTTGTACGACAATTCAATAAAAAAATAATTTTTTTTTGAAACTGATGAGGGTGATGAATTCGCTAACACCCAGTTTACCTCTCATTTAAAAAACCAAAGAATTATTCACCAGTTTTCTTGTCCTTATACTCCTGAACAAAATGATGTTGTGGAAGGACGTCACTGTACCATTTGCACAATGTTCTTTCATTGTAATGTTCCAAAATATTTTGGGTTAAAAGCTTTTGCCACTGCTACTTTTTTAATTAATCGTCTTCCCACAAAAACTCTTGATTTATAATCCCCATTTTCAATTCTTTATGGAATCTTCCCTAATTATCGATCCTTACGTGTTTTTGGCTCCAAATGTTATCCATAGACTTGGAACACCAAAAATAATAAATTTGATCCAAAAACCTTATCCTTTGTCTTTTTAGGCTATAGTGATCAGCATCGTAGGTACACATGCTATCACCCACCTACTTGCCTTTCTTACATTTTTCGTCATGTTGTTTTTTATGAACTTAATTTTCTTTATAAACATCCTAGGAATCTTCATCTACCCTCACCATCTGAACCAATTTTATCAATATTTGACTTTTGGGTTACCCCACCCTCGAACCATCCCCTACCCCTCCTGTCGCTATACTAGAACTAAATATTCCCTTAAACTTCACTATTCCCACCACAGAAACACCTCCTTCCCTCCCTATCCTCTCCACTCCTATAACTCTTCACCTCCCTCCACTCCACCTCCGCCCATTACCCATACTATGATTACTCGCTCTCGCGTCGTGTTCACAAACCCAATCCTAAATATGCCAACCTCCATGCTATCTCCACCATACCCAAAGAGTCGAAAACCATCCGCTCCGCTCTCAATCAACCTGGTTGAACTCAAGCTATGCTTGATGAATTACAAGCTTTGCATGCTAACAATACTTGGACCCTTATTTCTCGTGATTCGTCTATGGCTGTTATTGGATTTTTAAAACCAAACTCAATGCGGATGGTTCTCTTGATCGATTGAAAACACGCTTAGTAGCTGATGGGTTTCATCGAATAGATGGGGTTAATTACCATGAAACAATCTCACCGGTGATCCGACCCAACATTATTCGGATTGTGCTCTCTCTTGCACTAATAAAACATTGAGACACTCGTCAACTGGATGTCAAGAAGTCTTTCTCCACGGTGATCTTCACGAGTCTGTCTACATAGAACAACCACCAGGTTTTATCCATATGACTCACTCTTCACATATTTGTAAATTAAATAAAGCATTGTATGACTTAAAATAAGCGCCTCGCGCATGGTTTGATAAGTTTAGTAGTAGCAGTGTTGATTATTCCTTATTCATTTTCCATTCATCATGTAGTTGTCTTATATTACTCCTATATGTCGATGTATTTTACTCAATGGTTCTTCTACAGATTTTCTTCATGAATTTATTTATACTCTTAGTACACAGTTGGCCATGAAAGACTTGGGCCCTCTTCACTATTTTTTGGGTATTCAGATTGTCCAAACCTCTGATGACTTTAAACTTACTCAAACTAAATATGCTCTTGATATTTTAGAACGAGTACAAATGACTGACTGTAAGCCCATAGGCACTCCAATGATGGCTAAGACCAAAGGCCTTACGTCCACAACACCTTTTAACAACCCAGTCCATTATCATAGTCTTGTTGGTGCTCTCAAGTATCTCACCCTCACTCGTCCTGACCTTGCATACAGTGTTAATTTTGTGTCTCAATTTATGCACTCTCCTACTGAAACTCATTTTAAAATGGTCAAACATATCCTTAGATATGTAAAAGGTACGGTTAATTTTGGACTTCATTTTAGTTCCAACTCTACCCTTGATCTTTATGCCTTCTCTAATGCATATTGGGCTGGTTGATCCATCACCAGACGCTCAAAGACATGATATTGTGTTTTTCTTGGTAGTAACTGTGTCTTTTGGTCTGCAAAGAAGCAACATACTGTCTCTCACTCAAGTATTGAAGTTGAGTATATAGCTATGACTCAAACTCCTGCTAAGCTTACTTGGGTATCTTATCTTCTCTGCGATCTCGGCATTAAGTTAAACACACCACCTTTATTACTTTGTGATAATCTTAATGCCCTTTATATGACTATTAACCCAATGTTTCATATTCAAAGTAAACACATTGAGATTGACTGTCACTGTGTACGTGAACACATTACTCTTGGTCTACTTCGCACCCATCATGTCCCAGCCACTATACAACTTACCGATCTCTTTACCAAACAAGCACCCAAATCTTTTTCAGCTTTGCACCAAACTTGGCCTCGTACCTTAGCACTAATCACTCAACTCATCAACCCACAAAATCATAGGACTCACCAACTATGTCACATGCAACAACTACATGTTCTCCACCAAAGGAAAGTGGATCACCTTCAAACGACTCATCTTCCAACGTATAGCTCCCATTTCAAAAGGAAAGTACATCTCCTATTCTAAAAGGAAAGTAAACCACCTGTATCAATTAAATCTGCCAAAGTACAGCTCCTTTTCCAAAAGGATAATAGTTTAGTGATGATTTACTGTGGCTTCAGTCATGGGCATTTGATCTATATTTTGATTTCCTTCCTTAACAAATAGTTTCTAGGTTTTGTAAATTACAATAGTAACATTACTAACATCCTTCTTGGCCTCTTGCATATTTCACCGATGCTGCTGAAGTAATAAAGGATTATAAGCTTTTGGCAGATACTGTTAATACACAATTTGTCAGCACCCAAACTCATGTCAAGACTTCCTCTGCTGAAGATCATGCCACACATGCAAGGCAACAAACAACTTCCTCGAATTGTGCATAACAGTTAGCCCTCTTTATTGTATTATATATAAGACAAATTCTAGTAATTCTGGAGCTCATTTATTGTTTTATATTGTATAAATTATACTCTTAGTCTCTGTACAATGACTTTTGTTTGAAATAAAATATAAATAACCATATTTTGTTATATGGTATCTTAGCCCACTGCCACGTCTTTTTTTTTTTCCCTCTGCCATAGTAGTTCATAGCTTATTTATCTAAATGTTTCTGCTACTCCACCCAACACCACAGTTCCTTACCTCCAAGGACAACAACTCTACAATTTCATTGATAGTACTCATCCACCTCCACCCCTTATGATCAACACAACCTCACCTAAAAACATTGTTCTTATCTTAGCCCCCAATCCAGTTTATCTCACCTGGCATCAACAAGACCAACTTCTACTTTCATTTCTCATTTCCTCACTCTACGAAGATGTACTTTCTCAAGTTGTTGGACTTCATACATCATGATAAGTCTGGAAAAATTTAAAGCAAATGTTCTCATTGCAAATCTATGCCAAGTATCCTCACATGGACCTCAACCAATCTGCCAATTCTGTAACAAGTCGGGTCACACAGTTCTCAAATGCTACTATTGGTTTGACAAAGCATATTAGGAAAAACAACCCAATCAGTATCAGGCATTCATCTCTACAAATTCCTCTGCCTCTAATCAAATATGGAACCTTGACACACCAACCACTCACCATTTCACATATGATTTTAATAATCTGACCCTCCGTGCATATGAGTATGTGGGTCATGATCATATCAAAGTCGACAATAGTGTAGGTTTAGCCATTTCACATAGTAATATCTCTTGCATTTCATCTCCTTCTAAATTGTTATTTTTTAAACAACTTCTATCGACTTGGTCATCTTTCTCTTTGCTTGGTCAAGCAAATCTTATTTCAAAGAATCTTCCAGTATCCTCAAATAAAGCTTTTTCTGTTTGTGACTCATGTCAAAAAATAAAGAGTCACACATGTTTTAGAACTCATTTTCTTTTATGTTTGGGAACCTTCTCCCATTCCCTCTTTTGATGGTTGTCTTACTATATCACTTTTGCTGACAATTTAGTAAATTTATTTGGTTGTTTTCATTCACTCGATAATCTGATGTTGAGAAAACTTTTTATCATTTTCAATTATCTGTGAAGCGTCAATCTGGGACTAAAGTTAAGGTAATCCAAATAGATTTTGGGGGGGGTCAATATCGTCGCTTAAATACATATTTTCGCTCAATTGGAATTTCGAATCTTCTAATTTGCCCACATACTCATGAAAAAAATGGGTCCATCAAACATAAACATAGGCATATTGTCGAAACTGGGCTTTGTCTTATGTGCCAAAGTATTTTTAGATTGTTGCTTTT
Organism: Cyclocarya paliurus; assembly: GCA_029856935.1. NCBI lineage: Eukaryota > Viridiplantae > Streptophyta > Magnoliopsida > Fagales > Juglandaceae > Cyclocarya > Cyclocarya paliurus. Next base: position 22,908,595 of record CM056957.1, on the reverse strand, counting down.
CAAACTGCATGTTTTCTAATTAACCATCTTCCCTCTCTCGTTACACAAAATAAATTGCTCACTCAATGTCTCATCAATGCCAAACCCAACTCTTAGTTTTTGAAACATTTGGATGTGCCTGTTGGCTTACTTTGGGTCCCTATAATTCTCATAAGATGGGCTATTGCTCTAAATTATGGGCTATAGTCCTTCATATAAAGGTTACAAATGTTTCCATCCAGCCATGAGTCAAACTTATATTTTCAGGGATGTCAGTTTTAATGAAGCCCGCTTTCCTTTTCTTGAAGACCAGTTAGTGCATCCTACTCACCCATCTATGATCCAACCATCCACTACCTATCTTCCTTTTTTGCAAATACAACCAATGCAATTAGGGATTTCCACTATGGTCCAGTTCCATGTGTCTTCCTTAAGCTCACAGCCCACAAATATGATGCCACGTCTTCATCTTTTATTCTCTAATGCATCAATCTCCTTTGTGACAAACACGAAATGTTTCTTTCAATGCACTCGATACTTCAGTTTTTGCCTTTGTTGGACATTCCACTGCAGTTTTCATTTCCTCCCAACCAATTGATACTCTGTGGCTTTACTATAAGGTTTTGCTGAGTACTATTCGCTTCCTCAAATCATTGCTCCTCTGCCAATTACTTTCATACCACATTCTACACCACTAGTTGTTCTATCCACTCATCCAATGGTTAGCTATCTCAAGAACAACATTGTTAAGCCACGATGCTACATCGATGACACCATAGCGTATTCCTCCCATGTCATGACTGTTGTAGTATAGCCCTGGACATTGGAACATACCTCATTTACTGCCATGTCCAAGAACCCTACTTGGTTGCCAATCAATGAACATTGAATTTTGAATTTGACATTTTGTTACAAAATTGAACTTGGCCTTTTGTGTCTTACCACCCTTCCATGAATTTAATTGGCTTGAAATAGATTTTTCGATTAAAGTGATGAGTTGGTTATAGCATAGAACGTCACAAGGCACGACTTAGGGCCAAGGGATTTACACAACAACCTAACATCGACTACAATGAAGCCTATAGTCCCGTGGTCAAGCCACAAACCATTCAAATGGTTATTTTAATTTCAGTAACTCGTGCTTGGCCCATCTGTCAACTTGACGTGCAAAGTGCCCTTTTGCACGATGAATTTCTAAGGATGTATGTATGGTTTAACTGCAAGGTTTTTTCCATTATTAGTTTCCTCATCACATGTGCAAGCTCAACAAACTATTTACGAACTTAAGCAAGCACCATGTGGTTGGTACTCAATGATCAATCATCGTGTTTTAAAACTTGGTTTCACGACTTCACAAGCTGATACTAAGATGGTGGAATCGGTTTTGCAGAACTAAGATGGTGGAGATTTTTCTTCTCATTTACGTGAACAATATTCTGGTTATTGACTCATTTAAGGCTGTTATTGACAATCTTTTCCAAAAACTTTAGGTTGATCTTACAGTTAAAGATCTTGATCTTCTAAATTTTTTCTTGGGTATTGAGACATCTATGCAAATGTTGGTCTTTTACTTACTCAGTCTCAGTATATAGCCAATATCCTCCGAAACACCTACATGTTTAACGCAAAGCTTGTATCCAAGCCCATATCTTCATCTTAATCTTTCTCTCAATTTGACAGTGATTCCTTCTCAAATCTCACCCTCTATTGAAGTACTATTGGAGCTTTACAGTATATTTTCCTCACTTGACCCAACTTAACATTTGCAGTCAATCGAGTTAATCAAAATATGCACTATCCTGCTGTAAACCATTGGATTGCCACTAAGCAAATTCTTTGTTATCTAAAATCCACTCCCACTCATGAGCTTCTCATTAGTCTAAATTCATTATTTGAATCACAATCCTTCTTAGATGCAGATTGGACATGGTGCCCTGATGATCGTCTTTCTATTAGTGGGCATTTCATCTATTTCGACACCAATCTTATCTCCTCGAGCTCTAAAAAGAAACAAAATGTTGCTTTCTCAAGCACTAAAGCTGAATAATAGTTATAAAACTTTCTCAATAATCTTGGAATCCTCCTTCACCAACTACCAACCTTGGGGTATGGAGACATTGGTGCTACTTATCTCTTAATCAATTCGGTCTTTCATTCTCATACTACGTATATGGATATTGATTTTCATTTTTTTCTATGAACGTGTAGACCAACGACAATTGACTTTTTAGATTTATTTTTGTGAGAGATCAACCAATGGATGTCCTTTCTAGATCATTAATCACAACCAGATTTTTTTCTCTACGAGACAGGCCCAACATTTGCTCACGCCTGTTGAACTTAAGGGGAAATGTTAATACATCTTATGTTACCACCATAACTCATGGTAAGACTTCCTCTATCGAAGATCATGTCACACACACAAGGCAACAATCAGCTTCTTCATATTGTTCATAACAATTAGTCCTCTTTATTGTATTATATATTAGACAAATACTAGTAATCATGGGACTAATATATTGCCTTACATTGTATAAATTGTACTCTCTATAATGACTTTTGTGTCAAAATAAAATATTATTACACCATATTTTATTTTAGATACAAAGTCTATTCCTTACTGATGGAGTATGATGCATTTGAAGTTTCTTTTCCCTGCTAGGGAAATAATAGAACTAGAAAGTGCAATCGTCTATCGGTAGAAATTAATCAGGACAAATAGCTCCAAATGAAAGACTACAGGTTGCTTCGCAAATGCTTCACTGCTTACTTTCCTTCTTGCTGCTTCACGTATTACTCTGTATAACACCATCCAAGAAGCATTGCATACAATAGAGTTGATTTCTCCTATGATCCAAAGAGAGTAATGAGGGAGAGCGTGGGAGGAGAGATGAATAATAGTAGATACACCTACCACATTCAGTTGCATTATACTTTTTAATAACTTTTCTATCTTGTCGAGATTCATTTGCATCTGTGTAGAAAACAGAGATATGAAAACATTAATATTTAAAATATCTAGCAAGTCTTTTCAAAGTAACCAGATTTTCTAACAAAGTTTTCTACAGTTTGCTCAATTCTTAGTTGAGCATTGAATTACCTATCTATAGATAAATCTTAATGTGACATTTAATGTGGGAAATCTGTTGGATTTCTGACATCCACTTTCCAAAACAATAAAGTTGCAATGATAGAATATGCATAAGCACAATGATGAAAAGTCTATGATCTAAAAATGAATAGACCACATGGTCTTTGACAGAGTCATCTTCATCACTTAATTTGTAGTATAAACTTAACTAATGATCAATTTATAATCAATTTTAAAACCTACATGAACATTCAAGAAGAAATAAGACTATGAAAACAATAAAAAATTGGAGACATTAGGTTCATAAGTTCAAACTTAGTGCTCCAATTACTCTTCTCTGAGAGACATGAAAGGTATGTTTTGTTCTTCATATTCTTTGTTGGCAGATTTTACATTAAAATGTAAAATTTCAGCAAGCTATAACAGAGCTACAAAGGCTATCTCTTGACATCCATTCATCAGTAAACTTCTCTGTGAGCGTGTTGATAGCATATTTCACATTCAAGGACAACGTCAAAAACACTAGAAGCAAGACCATAAATAACATAAGATGCAACGTTCTTATTTTTTTAAGAATGAGTCAATGAAACTTTCCATTTACAATTGTTGAATTACTTCTATGTGTAATAAATTAATCATCAAACCTTTTCTAGCATCTTTTGGTGTTAAAAAACATTTTTTTCTTTTACCTATAAATCATATAATACTCTACACTTTATATCTTAAACTACAAAAACAGACACATTACTCTCTCCAACTACTGTCAACTATAAAATAACACTTCTTAACAATATCTAATAGTCAGGATTATGCTAAATCACCTTCTTTTCACCATCTCAAAGGTCAAATTTGGATGAATTGTGTCATTTTTTAGAATATGTCAATGTAAGAGCTCAATATATCAATTTTTGATACATTACAATAGAAAATGTATTTAATTATGCAAAAACGTATAAAATTATTGACATTTTCTTAACAAAGATATAATGAACCTATTCTCTATTGTTGGTATATCTAAGAATATATTCTAGTATATCTCAATATTTTCAAAATTTGGTATATCTTAGAATATTATCATTGGAAAATGCTATTTGTATTTATTATTTTTGCCTACATCACAATATGTACTGACATGTTAGTTGTTGATACACTAACATTATGAAATTTGAAATTCAAAATTTAAAATTTAAATTTAAAAAGAAAACTGATAAAATGAGTCTTATATGTAAAATCGTAAGTACATATAACACTACTCATTGTCATATTATGGAATATTGTTAGGACAAAATATTTTGCCATTAAGCTTTGATTGTATTTATATTTATGTCTTGATTATGCATCCTATTTACCACATGTCAGTTGTTGATACACTGAAGATTATGAAATTTGAAATTCAAGATTTAAATTTAAAAAGAAAATAGATAAAATGGGTCGTATATATAAAATCGTAAGTACATGTAACATTACTCATTGTCATATTATGGAATATTGTTATAACAAAATATTTTGTCATTAAGTTTTAATTATATTTATATTTATATCCTGATTATACATCCTATTTACCACATGCCTATTCAATTATAAATAGGTAATTTCTATACATTGAACAGATATAATTGAATTCACAATTTTCTGCATAGTATCAGAGTATACCTGATCCAAATATCTCTTATGGAATCGTTTGTATCCATTCTCTATCTTTTTGCTCTATATATTTGCTAGTAGGCGTATTCCTTTACTTTAGTATTTACATAGCACACCATATCTAATTTAACAGTCTTTTAGCACTTGACAAGTATGATTCTTTACACTCTAGTTACGTCCATTTTTCAATCTGTTTTTTTTTTCATATTAGACCACTAATCAACTGTATGAGTTATCGTCTGCATTTTGGTACAATGCTATCGCACTCTGGTAGCCCACGTGCTACTCACATTCTCAGTGCATCTGACCAAATGCACCATGTATGCCACGTGCCAGTCTCATCAATCGAATTTCCTCCCACCATACTTAGTCCACCTCTGCCTAGCCCATAACAAGTAAGTATTTCTCCATTTTGTCTTTTTATTATTTTTTTTATTATTATTAAAAGCCCGAACCTCGTTCTTAACTGTGTTGCTTTCTTGGTTATGGTTTAACCCAAAAAGCTTATCCTTACGATAATCCCATAATCAAGCATTTGCGAGTCTTGTCACGTAGAGTTTTGAGAACATATACTCTTTAAGAGCATTTCCACGCTCTCGCTCTCATCCTCCACACATTCACCTATTTTAACTAACCCCTCCATTGCCTTATTTCTTGACTCATTTACAGAGATTGTTAGTTACTCAGACAGTTTTACTATGGTATCCCTTTAGCTAATGTGTCTAAAGGTCCTCCTATATCAACATCGGTCCTAGAGTCCTCTCAACTTCCTCCCTCTCATCGATCTAGTCAGGTGTTCTTTCCTCTCATCTCTAGGATTATCATTGCTCTTCTACTCTAACTACCCTTCATGAACCTCACAATTATGGTGAGACTCAACTGACTCCCTGGGCAGAAAGCTATGCCTGATGAATTATATGCCCTCACCAAAATCCACAGTTGAGACCTGGTGGACTTGCCTTCCGGCAAAGCAATAGTTGAATATAAATAGATATATAAAATCAAGACTCAGGCAGATGGATCAATTGAAAGCTACAAGGCATGCCTTGTGGCCAAGGGTTTCACCTAAGAATATGGTATTGACTATAAGGAGACTTTTGCTCCTGTTGCATGTGTTACTTCTTTTAGATCTTTGCTTGCAGTGGTTGCTGTTTGATGTTGAAAATTTTTTCATATGGGTGTTAAAAATGCATTCCTCAATTGTGATCTTATTGAGGAAGTTTGCATGTAGTTTCCACCTGGTTATGAATACCCTCCCTACAAAGTATGTCATTGTCAGTGAGCTCTTTATGGACTCAAGCAGGTTACTCATGCTTAGTTTGAAAAATTTCAATATGTGGTTTCTAAACAAAGCTTTATTCCTAGTTCCTATGAATATGCCCTCTCTCTTCATAATATTGGGGTTGGTACTATTCATCTTCTTCTTTATGTTAATGATATGATAATTATTGGTGATGATATTGTTGGCATTCGAGATCTTTGGACTTTTCCTAGTAGAGATTTTGAAATGAAGGATTTGGGACATCTTATTTACTTTATTGGTCTTGAGGTTACTTCCAGTATAGATGACTATTATTTGAGTTATAAAAAATATGCTTTTGACTTACTCTCCAAAACCGGATTGACAGATAGTAAAATAGTCAATAGTCCTCTTAAACATAATGCCAAACTTTTAGCCACAGGTAGGACCCTACTTTTCGATGCGACACTATATTGATAGCTAGTTGGTAGTCTCATATACCTCATTGTTACTTAGCCTGACATCTCATATGCAATTCATTTGGTTAGCCAATTCATGAGTGCATCTCACTCCACTCTCTTTGTAGTTGTTCCTCTTATTTTGTGTTATATCAAGTGTATTTTGTTTCATGGTCTACACTTCTTCTCACATTCATTGCTTGAGGTTCAGGCTTATTCTGATGGTGATTAGGCTTCTGATCTCACTGATTATCACTCTTCCACAAGTCACTGTTTCCTATTAGTACATCCTTGATTTCTAGGCATAGTAAGAACTAGCCTGTTGTCTCCTATTCTAGCATCGAGGCTGAGTATCATATACTAGTTGAAACTACATCTAAACTTGGTATGGTTCCGATGAATTTTGATAGACATAGGTGCTCCCCAAATGACTTGCTCTCGTATACATTATGATAAATAGAGTGCCATGTAGGTATGCAGATAGCTCATAACGACATGTTTCATGAGCGTACTAGACACATTAAAGTTTATTATCACTTTCTACACCATCATTTTCAATAATACTTCCTTAAGTTACATTCCGTCTCTTTTGAGGAAAATCTTGTTGACATATTCATGAAACCCCATCCACCTGGTCGACTGGGTGATATTATTTCGAAAGTCTAGTTGACTTTGCTACCTCAAGTTTGAGGGGATGTTAGTATATCTAGGAATGTTTCCTAGTATATCTCATAATATTTTCATGATTTACAGTATCTTAGAATATTGCTATGTTATGTTTCTTAGGATAATATTATTCTTTTAATCATTGATTGTATTTGTATTCATGTCTTGATTATATTTCCTAGTTACCACATGCCTATTCAACTATAAATAGGTCTTTTCTGTACATTAAACATACACACTTGAATATACAGCTTTTCATATAGATAAAAGCAAATAAAGGTGTGCAAATACTTAAATTGAATGCTTATATGACAAAATGTCACAATGAAAAGTTTTGAGTGAATAATACCCTTGAGAAGAACTATCAGATAATTGTGCAATAGAAACTCCGTAGAAATAATGTATTGACAAAAAAAAAAAGAGCAAAAAAAGTCAATACTAGTGTACTCACAAGAATCACATCAATGTTTCCAAAGTCCAACTTTGCAACTACCATGCTCGTGCATTCTCACAGTCGCGTTAGTCTATTCTAGAAGTGTGGCGTAACACAGAAACATAAGTTGCAAAAAAAAAAAAATAATGGAATGAACATAGAAGAAGTAGGCAAAGAGTGTATAAAGCAAGATATATGAAGATAAAGAGAAATAGAGAGACTTTGGTGACTTTGTAGCCTAAGGAAGTGCCAACAAAGGATGTAATGTGTCGAAGAGACTGTCTCATTATTCTCTACCAGTAACTTTAATAAGAAAGCATGGGAGAATGAAATTCACTCGGGCTATTGTAGTAACTCTCATAAGACAGCATAGAAACTACTACAAAAAATATGAAAAATCGTCATGAAATATTTTTCAATGATAGAAGAAAAAGTCACCTAACCCTTGTAACAGAAGGTATTTTTTGACGGTTTACTATGAAAGTGTTACAAAAAATATTTTTTGTGATGATTTGTATCTCAACTCTTGGTTGAGCGTAACTATCTTTTTGTGAGCGGTTGAATTTTGTTATGTAATCATCGTTCAAGTGTACATTTTAGAGTTATTCTATTTTAAACCCAATGTATAGAGTACATCATCCACATTACTTAAATGATAAAATTTGATTTGCAAGATCGATTCAAATCTTAAGTGTGATATCCACACTGACATAATTTGATTTAGAAGATAAATCTTACAAATAAAATCTTACCATTTAAGTGGTGTATATGATGTGCTCTACATACTGACTTGAGACTATGATAATTCTTTAACATTCAAACGTTATTTATGAAAGAAAAATTATATTTGAAAGCTAGTGTTCAAAGTACACTCTCCATTTTACTAACAAGGCAAGACTTGATTTGCTAGAAAAATTTCAAAATTAAAATCTCTTACAAATCAAGTCTTATCATATCAATAAAATAGTGGTTGTGCTTTGCACACCAACTTCCAAGTAGAAAAAATCTTTATGAAAATGTTTGGAAGATATACATTTGATGGTAAAAAAATGTCATTGATAAACATTAATCCAAACAAGGGAAGAAATACGCTCTAACATAAATCACGTTTGAATGTTAGAAGTTAATATTGGAATGCAACTGCTCTCTATATATATTTATATATATATATATATATATATATATATATATATATATTCACGTAAACATCTTAAGGTTCGACCTAATTAATAGATTTGTGTTTAGAATGACAATATCATACCATTAAAATGTAGAAATAGACAATATTTGAATGTGAGGCTGTTGGTGTTCAAATATCATGACATGCGTTTCAATATTAACTAAAAATGTGATGTATTTACATTTGAATGCAACACAATAGGTTCAAACGCAAACCGCATTGTATATGTTCTGATTTACATGACGTCCAGTAACGTTTGAATGTAATGACTTATTAATGTTCGAAGACTAATAATATTGGTAGTTAATGTAATCATGTACCATAATTTGCAATGATATATTGATGTGATCATGAACTTAATGACTAATTAGTCTTTTGATGCTATTTCATTTAAAAAATGACAATATATGAATAACTATGTACATGATATGTAACCATTAATTATCAAACAAAATATGACAATATTTGAATTTGGTTCTTGAGGGCAAAATGCGAACTATGTGTACTTCAAACTTATATTAACGTTTTAACATAATTACTTTACGTTTGAATGTTATTTATTTTAAAAAAATGATGATGTACAAATGGTGACCGCTTTTATATTTAACCTTTGAACGTCCTATAGTAGTATTAGAGCCTTAGTCAAATGCTAGTTCATCTTCAAAATCTAAACAATTAAAGATGGAATTATATGCATTAGAGTAGTCAAATACTAGTGGCTTCAAATATGAGCTCTGGTATTTCTAAATGTTTTTTCATATTTGAAGATGTACTGTTCATTTTCAAAAGTGATATTTTATTCTAAAATATCAGACCCAACTACTCATAACTACTTTGATATATTAAGATCTGCTTCTATATTATATTTGATCTTGTATATTACACTTAGTCTTGTATATTAGGTTCATATATCAGGTTCACATATTAGTCTTCAAGAATAAGTTGGTTTTGTAAATTAGGTTGAGGAAAAAAATTAGTTGGAAAACAACAATTTAAATAAAAATTAAATTATTAATTAAGATATAGTTAGTGTAGTTGCAAAATATGAAAAATAAATTATAAATATTGTTATTAAAAAAATAATGTTATATTATTATTTTGACTAATCTAATGTGGGTTATGGCTAGAATGTTTTTAAATTTATAGAAAACATGTACATTTAGCTAAAATTTAGAGATGATTTTGATGAAGACAATGCTAATGCAGTTAGAACCTCAACTACTTGACGTAAAATTGTAAATTAATAAACATTTGAACATATATATAATATTAATGTCCGAATGAAATTAATTTTGTTTCAAAGTCATTATTTCATTTACAAAAATAACAATTGTCATAGTGGTAGGCAATAATCGTAAACTGAAAAACAAAATCGTCATGATATGTATGCAAACAACATGATGATCTATAGGTCATCATAATCCATTTGATATGTAATTGAAATATATATATATATACACCATAGATGTGTATTCTAAATTTTTTCATATTGATCATGATTTACTGTTTGTATGTCTCAAATGACTTATCTTTTCTGCATGCCTTTTGTACTTGAGACGATGGCTAATAGCCTTGCTAGCAAGAGTTTAAAAAAGTCTAGCGCCCTAGTATAAGACACCTCATCAGCATAACAAGCTGTAAGGATAAATATTTAATTATACTCAAGGTAATCAATCATATAATTTGAATATTGGTGTTTTTATTAAAATAATTATTCTTTACACAATTTTTTAATATATATTATGACCTTAATTTCTTCTCTTCCATGCTCATCTCTCTTTATATATTTTTAGAAGATAACATTCTCATTATTGTCTAATGCGACGATGACAATATTTGAAGGAAGCTGGGAAGGATGGTAATTGTCCAAATTTTTTGCATAACATATTTGATTTCTAAAACTAGATACATGGATTAGTAGATACACGAACAAATTACGAAGAACAAATACATTATCTAAACGATAAAAAATAATGTCAATCCCATGTCCTCCATCATGCACTCCCAACAATCTAGGTTTAAGCTAGACAACCATGATCATCACCCTGATAAAGCTTGATGGCAACTTATAGCTAGCTTTATTCTTTTTGTTTGCTTTGAGGTGTTATCATGCAGTAGTAAGAGGTGCATCACTTTTATCTCCAGAGAGCGAAGCAACATCTGATTTGTCAATCTTGGCCTCAACTTGCTCCTCATTTGCCGGCTCTTTAGTCTCATTATCAGCCTCAACCTTGACGCCCTTCATTTCATCGGTAGGGTCTTCAACTTTGTCTTCTGCTATCTTGGCGGTTTCTTCATGTGCTTCCACAGAAATTGGTACTGCTTCAACAGTAGTCTTTTGTTCAGAGGATGAGTTTTCATCCTCCTCCTTGGAAAGGTCTATCAAAGGTGCTTCGTTCTGAATCTCGTCTACATTGTTGGTCCCCTACAATCGCATATAAGAGAAAGGAAGAGAAAAAAAAAACATAAGATACGATTAAACATTATCACAAAATAACCCAATTTTTCTGTATAAACTCAAGACTGCAACAGGATCATCAGAATCGTAATGCATATATGTACTTGATCAGCAACAGTCTCGCCCTCGGCCTTCTCAGGGGCAACAACATCATCGGTAGGGAGTGACACCTTAAGGATATCAGACTCCTCCTTTGGCTTGCTCGCACAGCCTCCCATTTATTGATAAAGGTGGGTGGCTGAAAGACCGAAATAAGATAAAGTATGCTCAAGGATGAGAGCGTTTGAAGCAACTTGGAAAGGACAAAGGGGAGGAAGTGGTAGCTATTAGGGTAATATAGCCAACAATTGCATATATTTAGGAGCTATATATGGTTATGCAATAGCTCGTTAATGTAGCAATTATCATAGGCCAAAAATCTATGTGTGACTTATTCATACCGACAACAAAGTTTGCTTTAGGGCCTCTCATGATGATTGCGTAGTAACTGTTGTATCTGGTTATGACAGTCATGAATTTCATGGTTGGCAGCCTAGACTAAGATGGTTAATGCTCTAAACTTAGAACCTTTTCTCGAAAATAAGGGAAAATAGTTTTTCTAAAAGTAATTATTAGTTGGTCTTAGAATACAAATATATTGTACTTTTTTTTTTTTTTATGGTGAAAACAACTTCATTAAGCAAACTCAAAAATTATAAATAATTATCGGTCCAAATGACTTGCTAAATAGAATCTAGGATTGATTCCCGCCATATATATATTGATATCATCCACATTCCAAACATATCTAGCAAGCTTATGAGCTACTTCATTGCACATTCTGTTAACATATTGAATCTTGCATCTCGGGAATGATATCATACTCTTTTTATATTATAGAATATTACTCAACTAGTGCTTATAATATAAAAGATTTTAATTACATAGATATATTGTGAGAGAATAATAGTACGGAATGATCTATAATCTAATAGTACCTCGTGATCTTCTATGTAGAATTAAAATTTTTTATTAGTTCTATTTGTAATTATCATTGATGGATCAAATATATATATATATATATATATATATATATATATATATATTTTCATTTGATTTGATTTCAAGACTAGCCAAAAATAAAGCTCGGATCGAGCTAAATATTTAATTTTAGTTTATTTATTTTTCCATCAACTTACTCAAATTTGGTACAATGTGCATGATTAACTTTATAAAATAATTTTTTCGAACCATCATGTAAAGTATATTTAGTGACTAGATTTTGACTAAATTTGTACAGTTTCATAAATTTATACTACTACTACTACTACTACTACTACTATTATTATTATTATTATTATTATTATTATTATTATTATTATTACTATTACTATATTATTATTATTATTATTAGTATTATTACTATTACTATATTATTATTATTATTATTATTATTATTATGAAAATTTGGCCGGTAACCTCCTGTACTTTATTCTGTTTGAATTTGTCTTCTGTGATTTATTTAGGAATAACTTCTTCTACTACAACAAACTTGAAATCTAATCCCATCCATTTGACTTAACAAATACACATGGCAACATATAAGATTGCTAGGTGGAAAATTCTAATTTTTAAAACTTAAAATATACTATAATCTTTAAAAAAACAAACTTTATTTTAAGAAATTAAATTCAAATGGAAAACAAGTTATCGTTTCTTTGAAAAATAAAAGAGGACGGGTGGGGGAGGTTAGTCCTCCAGTTCTTGAGCACCCAATGGTGGCCCTGGCACCTGGGTGGCTGAGAAAAGGGTCAACACCATGGTATTTTTTGGGTCATTGGTGGATTGAAACGACCGTTACTTTTTTGGGCCACTCCATAGGGACCTGAGGCGCTAGGTTCGGCCCCCATGGTGGGTGGGGAGGTGGTTAGATCCCCTCTCCGCCTGTCCTTTCTTTTTCTTAATCAATTATTAAAAAAACAATTTTTTTTATGTGACTTTCTTACATGTTGTCACATATATTCGCGATATTACATGGATCTATTTTGTAATAGATGGACCATATTTCAAGTTTACAAACAATTATTTCTCCAAGAAAGTTGTACAGGGGGCAAAGTATAAGGGGTTACAGGTCAAAATGCCCTTATTTTTTTAGTAAATAACAAGAAAAATATTCTTCTTCATTTGATCAAGCGTCACGCTTTATGAAACTTCATAATAATAAAATAAAAGTATGAAATGATTATATTGTTCAATTAACATTAGGGTCATAAGTAGGGTTGTAAATAAGGAGTTTAAGTAGGAGTCGGTGGTCAAAACACCTTTAATTAAGTTTTATTCGAACGCTCGATTTGTTATCGAACTGCATTTTATATTCACAAATAGTTTATTTATTATTCGAGCAATCTCCAACCTGTTCATGAACTATTTAATTTTTACAAAATGAATGCTTGAATTATATATTACAATTTTATCTACAAATTTTAACAAATAAACATTGAGTTTTCATGAATATCTTTACCTAATTTGTATTATACATATATATCTAGTGGTGGACCCAATTTTTTTTGTTTTGTTTTGGGAAGTGGGGGCTATGTGTATAATATATGTTCTTTCATATAGGGTTGAGTACCGACAATATCGGAGTTGGAATGTCCTATCTTTGACTTTGATTCCGATTTTGTCAATGGTCAAATTTGACCTCCGACTTTGACTCCGATTCATATAACCTCCGATTCAACTCCGACTCGGAACGGAGTTGGATTTGAGCTTTTTTATTAGCCCATTTGAAATTTCAATTTGACAATTTTGGGTTCTCATTAATCGGATTTGGGCTTCCAAATTTCAATTTTTTTAAAAAATATTTTTTAAATTTCAAAGTTATCAAAACATAACCGAAATTGAAAAATAAATCATTGTACAAATTATTGTTATTATACATTAGTATTATACGTTATTATATGTTAATGTTTATACATTAGTATTACATGTTATTATAAATTTATATATTTGTCTTTATACATAATACATTAGTATTAAATGTTATTATACATTTGTTATTATATAATTAGTATTACATGTTATTATATATTAGTGTTACATGGTAGTAATAAATAGTTAATAGTATGGTGTTTACATATACTAAATTATTATTAGTGAATTTAGTCTATTTATATTATAGTATAAGCATATTATTTTATAACCATTTTCTCATACTAATATATTATTGAATTTAATTAACTATATAAGTTATAGTTATATAAAAATATATATGATTAATATATAAAACATACATATATTTTTATAAAATATGTACAATATCGGAGTCAGAGTCGATACATCGCCATCTTCGACTCCCACTCTGACTCCGACTTTTTTGGCTACAAAAACTCCGACTTCGACTTATTGGAGTGGAGTCGATGCGGAGTTGGAAGTTGAATCGGATTTTCGAAATTTTGTTCAACCCTACTTTTATATATGATGATGTAAAAAGGGACAAGTAATGATAATAGAGGATAGAAAAAAATAATAATAACTTAAAGATGTTGAAGGCGCATTATATATGACCGTAACATATTATAAATCATAAAGTATTCTCTACAAAAAAATCAATATTTCCATTCAAAATCATAAGCATAGAGAAGAACAAGAATAAGGTTGATGGGAACAATTGGTGATAGAAAAAAATTGCACGTTGGTTGTTGGTTTAAAAAAATACAACTTTTGACTTTTAGAAACTTTCTAAAATAAAATTGAGTTAAAAAGATAATTATTTTATTAAAATAATTATATAAAATGCCTATATATTTTTTAATAAGATATTTTGAAAAGACTTGTGAGTGTTAGATTTTTTTGAATTAATCTTATTTCCTTTTAAACAAATTTGTAAGAAAATATTTTTAATCAAAATTAATTTCTTATTTAGAAAATTACTTACTTTGAATTTGATAAAGGCATTTTGTTATTTTTAAATTAACTTTCTGAAAATAATTGTCAAAATTAATAATTTAAGAAGAGGATCATAATTTGACTGGTAATTTTAAGGGATTTTTTTAATAAAATTTTTATTTTTATTATTATTTATTAGTCCATACTTCATGTTTCATGAAAAATATTTTTATATAAAAAAAATTATAAGTGTAAAATGTGAAGATGAATAATGATTGAAACATAAAATACCTTTCTTAATATATATTTTATTTTAAAAAAAGAATGGACCGAGTCAAGAGTCAGGACCCAAGAATTGATGAGCCAGGACTCAGGACCTTTCCTTTTCTTTTCCTAATAATTGCCCATAACCTAATTTTCCTCAGGTCAATTAGGGTTCATATTTGGGTTTCAGCTAATTTCGGATTCGAATAATTTTCCGATCAGCTTCGAAATCATAGGCTTCTCATCTTTGGGCTCTCAATTCACTAGGCGCGCCCTCCGAAGGGAGCTCGCCTTTCCGAATCATGGCCCCATTCGCCAAATCCAGATCCTCTCTCATCGTCATGATCACCTTAGTCTTCACCATCGCCTCCTTCCCCACCGTCCGATCAGAGCACAACTCCTCGGCCATCCGAAGATGACGGAAATAACTGCGCCGGAGGATCCGTGCCTGCCTCCTGCCCCATCAAGTGCTTCGGCCCGAACCAGTTTGTGGCGTCGACGGCGTCACCTACTGGTGCGGCTGCCCTGAAGCTCTGTGTGCCGGCTTCAAGGTCGCCAAGCTCGGATTCTGCGAGGTTGGCAATGGCGGGCCGGGCCCTCTCTTCGGCCAGGCCTTTCTTCTGGTCCATATCGTATGGCTCATTGTGCTCGGCTTTTCCGTCTTGTTCTGGCTTTTCTGATGGGTTTTGGGCTCTTCAGGGACTTCATATCATGGATTGATTGCTCAGGTTTTTCTTTTTAGTCATTTTTTTTGTGAGAGTTCGTGGGTGAGAGGAGGGGCATTCGGTGCATATTTTTTTGTCTGTATGATAGAGGCACATATACGGCTATTGTTTGTCTTCTTCTCAATATTCTTTTAGTTATATATAAGCTCCATTCTTTTCTCTCATGATGGATGTGGGTTTGATTTTCCTTATGTGTTTCTTATTATTAAATTCGTAGGAGTTATTGAGATTATTAGAACGTTCTTATTATGGATTAACGGTGAAGAATTGAAGTTAATTGACCCAGTCTAAGATTTTTATTTTTTTTTTGTTAGCAAAATAAGGAAAATTATTAGTTTCCAACAATGGAGTATTCTTAGTTCTATTCTATCTATTAGAGGAAACTACAGAGCATATTTTATGGGGCTGCCCTTCAGCTGCAGATTTATGGAACGTTTGTTCAAAGGCAATACAGAAATGTAGTGTCGATGGTAGGTGTTTCTTTGATGTTTTCTCACAATTGTTAACCAAATGTAGTGAAGAGGAGATAGCACTAATGATGGTAATCTGTAGGTTATGACATAATAGATTCATATTTGAAGGTGTTTTTCAGCATCCAAGTACACTTGTTAAAATGGAAAGAGAGTTCCTTAAAGATTTCCCTAGAGCATTGCAAGAAGAAGTGCGCAAGGGCCCTGACAGACAAACTACCCCACAAGGTGGTTTCCTCCAGAAGAAGGTTTTGTAAAGGTTACTTGGGATATTGCCTTGAATCAATGAACCAGGATGATGGTTGTAGGGATCATTATACGTGACAGTAAAGGAGAAATTCTGACCTCAAGGCAGATTCCAAAGATATTTTATCCAAATCCAGTGGTGGCAAAAGCTTGGGGTATTTATGCTGCAGTGGAATTTGCATTGGAGCTTTGTTTCTACAGAGCAATTTTTGAAGGAGATGCAAAGCAGGTGGTAGATGCTTTTAATCAGAAAGAAGAGAATGGTTGCTGATTTGGTCACCTGGTGCATGACTGAAATGCTCTTAACTAGAATGCAAGACTGGGAAATATTCACGAGTGGTCATGATCGTTGTTACTTACTAAGTGATAATAAACTTCAATGTGTTTAGTACACTCATGAAACATGTCGTTGTGAGCTATCTGCATGGCACTCCATTCATTGCCTTATCAAATTTTCTTGTGCAATTGATAAGGTAAAGAACAAATATTAATCAGTAAGAGAGAGAGAGAGATTGTGACCTGCTCCAATTGGCACGGGGATGAGGCAAACATACCATAAGCTCATGGTAGTACCATAGGAAGCTCCCGAGTGAAAAACTTGAACCTCATTACTTTGCAACTTTGCAATCAATTGGTTTACTTACTAAGTAAGGGCAAAGTGGTAAAAATGTAATGTGAGTAACGTGAAAAATTATAGTTTTTTAAGTAAGGAGCATTCACATTGGGTCCTTCAGGTGGAGTAAACCAGATGTTTTGGGATACTGGTGATTATAGTATCATAGGAAGCTCCCGAGCAAAAAACTCTAACCTCATAACTTTGCAACTTTACACTCAATTGGCTTATATATATTTTGTTTTAATCAATGAACTAGGATGATGGTTGCAGGGATCATTATACGTGACAGTAAAGGAGAAGTTCTGGCCTCAAGACAGACTCTAAAGATATTTTATCCAGATCCAGTAGTGGCAGAAGCTTGGAGTATTTATGCTACAGTGGAATTTGCATTGGAGCTTTGTTTCGACAGAGTAATTTTTGAAGGAGATGCACAGCGGGTGGTAGATGCTTTTAATCAGAAAGAAGAGAATGGTTGCAGATTTGGTCACCTGGTGCATGACTGTAAAATGCTCTTAACAAGAATGCAAGACTGGAAAGTGGTTCATGTCAAGAGAATAGCAAACCAAGTAGCTCATTGCCTAGCAAAAGGTGCTCCAAGTTTGACTGCAGATTTAGTTCATCTAGAATCAAACATGCATCCCAGTTATGATGCGCTTGAGGCTTGCTTATAATTTAATGTTTTTATAAGGACAACGAGATCAATTGTGTACCAGGTAGAACATAGGCATTACGGGAGATGATTAGAACTTGGGAATGCAGCAGAAAGGTAGTTGGACTGAAGAAACTGGCAGATAGGTTATCTGCAGTTATAATTTCCTTGGTGAATTTTGGCATCTGGTGCAGGAAGTTGAGTTTGTTTTCTCCATAAATGTTCTATTTTAAATTGGAGATTATGCAAGTTAAGCATATTTACTATAGCTCAAAGATCAGATGTAGTTTTTGTCATGCCGCCTGTTCCTGCGTACAGTGGAATGGAAATATTACCAGAAAACAATCTGGGTTCTGAGTGCAGGACTTGCAATGTCTCCCTCATATGATTTCAGGTACTCTTATCTAATCAGCCAAGGGAAAAAGGGAAAGCAATGTGTGAATGGTTATGTGGATACCATTTTGGTTTCAAGAACGCTGAAACATTGATTTGAGGAAGTGGAGATGGAAAAGAAGCTGCTTTTATAAATGACAGGACGTTGGATTGAATCAATTTCAGAAAGAAAAATTCTTCTCATGCGAGTCCCAATTGTAGTCAGACCCTCTAAAAATGGATGCGAGCAATTCATAGCAACGCAGGGACATCTGAAGAAACTGAGCATCAAGAAAAGAAACTGCAACTGTTCCTACCGAAAAGGGTTTGACTTTGATCCTCCCGTACTCCATTTTGCGTGCTATGTGAAACAAATTAGACTCGAACCAATTTCAATCATGTTGAATATGAGCTTTTATTGTCAGAGAATCAATAAAACATAATCCATTTGCAGGCACATGCACAGACTGATGCAGAAACGACAATGCGAAATGCATGTTCCAGCTCCTGACCAAAAATTTTTGAAATCCTTTGATTTCACCTAAGAAATTTTATCCTAATTGGCCACATGGCATGGCAAGTGATCGGCCGAATGAGTAGGCATCCTACAATCGGTCTAATATAATAATTGAGTTTTCTCTCCTCAAATCATTTAGAAACTTCGCCAAGCAGATTAGGGGAACAACCACAAAATTGACAAAACCAAGTATAACACAGTTTGGTTTAATTCCACAAGAAGTTTGGTGGGATCAACTATGTGCTCCTTTATCAGGGTTCTGAAGTGAGAATCTTGGTTTGCTATCGCCAAGATGACCTTTATCAGCAGTTTTAGCAGTGGCGGCACCCTCATCCTTGGTTTCTCCAGAGGAAGCATCGCTTTTTACACTTAATGTCAACGCAGGGGAAGATGTTTCATTTGACCCATCACTGGAAACATTTCCAATCAAGCTCTTGTACATGGTGAGTGCTTGAGCCATCATGCTGGAAGGATTGGCAACCCCACTAGGAAGCAACATTGTTGTGCCCTGTTAAAACAGAGGAAAGCAACAAAAAAGGAGGGAGAGAGAGAGAGAGAGCCAGAGGAAGGGAGAGAGAGAGAGAGGTTTAGTAAAAGAATTGAGCATATCAAAGAATATACTTGCATATAATGAAGTATGTACATCACCTCCTTGGCAATATTACTGAATGCATGAATATATTGCTCAGCAATTCTTAAACTCGCTGCCTGCAAACCACACCATAGCATTAGTTGCCGACTGTCTTTATAATATATTTTCATGTGCCACAGACCAGCACTTTCATTTATGAGCCAAATATGCCGTCATTGGAAGACACTATTTGGAACATGCAAGCAGATCTTCATCCTATTGGCGTCACTTGAAAGCTATTGAAAATACAAATGAACATTGGTATCTATTTCAAAGAAGTTCTGAATGCAGCCAATGAACATTGAAGAAATCACGAACTTATGCATCTCAAATCAATTTGTATAGAGAAGAAAGTTAGACTTGTCAGAAACATTTTTCTCACCAAAATATGAAAAGAAAACTCACAACACCTTGCTAATTTAGCTCATATGCTGAGCGCACAGGCAGGCACCTTAAAACTGTAGCATGGAACTTTACGACTAGTATGGAAATTTGTTCTTTCCAAACCACAACAAATGCCAGGACAAACAAAGGTATGATATATTCAGTTGTAAAGCTGTATCTCGCTCAAAGGGTTGAATGAATTGATTGCTCTAAACTTTTAAACATTCAAAATGAAGCATTGTAACCTGAATGCACCATAACTAAGTGCAAACCAACATATTGGCAGAACTAGCATCCATTGGTGGAAACCCAATTAAATAAAAACTCAAATGGAATGGGCAGCGCCTTTTGGACTCTCAAACATACATGAGTTCCACTTTTTTCCATTTGGAAGAAAACAATATCAAACAATGTAGTTGGCATGCACTAGGTACAATGTCTAGAATACCACCTGAAAGGCAAGAACTCAATATCATCTAAGGACCTCACCTCTACTCCTCCATTTTCCTTGAGTGCCTGTGACACCATGGCAAGTCCTTCAGCTGTTGCTCTGGCTTTAGCAAGGATGGCTTCCGCTTCACCTGATATAGAAGTATTGCTGGTAAGAAGACTGAAAAATGTCTATGGGGAAAGTAAAGGAGGTTCATCATCAAGATTTAGGGTGTCCCGTCAATTTGTGCTGCCTACATTAGACTAGTAGAGAGGTCAAGATAACAATGACATCAGCATAGCACTCAAAAAATTGATATTGACAAGCCATACAAGAGCACATGAACAATCCCCTTCAGTCAGACATGGTTCAACACATCCATAACTTCCTTTCACAAGGATATACATGGCATAACTCTTTTTAATACACAGCATACACGTGTTTGTGCCAACCTCTACTAACTAAAACTCTCTAATATAAACCAAAAATCTTCTTATTTAAGAATCCTATTATAGTACATGCTAAAATTATATACTTACACATAATAGCAGATAATGTTTTGGAGACATCAGAACTAACACTATTGGGATGAAAGGAAACAATATTTCCATATTGTTGCAAATAAATTTGTATTGAAATAATGAATAACCTAGTGCTCTGTTAATTTGATCCATCTTTGCTGCTTCTGATTGTAAGATTACAGAACTCTTCTTTCCATCAGCAATATTGATGTTGGCCTGCCTTTCTCCTGTAAATCATCAAGAGGGGTTAATC
Source organism: Cyclocarya paliurus (assembly GCA_029856935.1). NCBI lineage: Eukaryota > Viridiplantae > Streptophyta > Magnoliopsida > Fagales > Juglandaceae > Cyclocarya > Cyclocarya paliurus. The sequence continues at coordinate 22,887,501 of CM056957.1, read as the reverse complement.
TCCAAGAACGCATCGGGCTACCTACTTCAGTCGTGAATGGTGCTAAGCTAAATCAAACACCCGAATAGGGAAGGAAAAAAGGGCTAATAACTTGTCAGCACACCCCTAGAGGTTAAGTAAATTATTTAACCACGCAGAAAAAATTTACACATCAAACTGAATCTATTACCTTCAGATTCAAGAACTTGGGCTCTCTTTTTGCGTTCTGCTTCTGCTTGCATCTCCATAGCTACCCTCACTCCACGAGGAGGGGATATATCTCCTGAAAAGAAGAATGAGTGAAGCATTTACAAAAGAATCCATAGAAATATTAGCACAAAGGTCTGATACAATAACAAAAGCCAAACATGACTTACGTATTTCATAACGGAGGCACTGCAGACCCCAGTCTTTTGCAGCCACATTTATAGATTCCTGCAATAGTTTTACCATTACAAAGAGCTATTACTCCTTTCTCCGAAGTAATCCATGAAATTAGAAGAAAATATAGAAGCTCCAGAAAACCCAATTTTAATTCAAATCTAATTTACGATAATAACTGTGATAAAACATATTAGAAAGCACTAACACCTCTAATTAAGTAAGGGAGAAAGCAAATTGAAGGGAAAAACCACCATATTGTTGAATAACATGTTCTAGCTTTCTCCCCTTAGTTTGCTTTCTCCGACTTAACTCAGGTCAAAACAATGTTGAATTACCATGTATATGCCACGCATATCCATGGTAATTAAAATCTCAATTCATATCTGAAGATTTAATTGTTGTATCAAACTAGATACTCAATATGAGGTAACCTTTTAGGATGAGAATTGATAGGATTCCTATTAGAATCATAAGATATATTGGGATACCCATTCTACCTATGATCTTGTTAGTGCACAAATGTTCCTGAGTTGTTTTTCATTTATTTTTGGAGAAGGGGATAAGAGGTTGGTGTAGTAAAAAATTAATTTGAACTTGATCAGGATAATTGCCTTCATCCATATATGAATTTGTTAAAACATAAAAGACATTTCATCGTAAACCCACTTTAGGTTTTTCCTAGTATAACTTCAACCATATTTCCACCATACATTGTGATTGATAACCAATGGTGTTTTATAACACATCTTTGGACATGTTTGGTTTGTGAACGGGCATTCCTATTCTTTTGTTTTGTGACAAAAGATGAATATCTCAATGCAATTGAAGTGGAATTCCTAAAATATCCAACTGTTTTCACAAAACTACCATTGTTTTTATTTTTAAGTTTAAATTTAAAATTTGATTTGAAAAAGGTTTAAAAATATAATAAAAAAAAATTAGTAATTATAAAAATAGATGGTGGCCGGCCACCTACCAAAGCCTAGGGGGTGGTGGGGGCCACCCCAAATGGCAACCAAAAGTGGTGGCCCGGTTCGCCAATGAAGTTTTTCTAAAAAAAAATTATGAAAACATTTAAAAAATTTTCACTAATACCCGGGAATAGTCATTCATTCCATCTTCGGGAGGAATAACTATTCCTCATGTTGAGGAATGTCTATTTCTTATCCTAGAAAGAAAACCGAACAAAAGAAATAGCTATTCCTTTCCAGCACCCAATTTCATCAACCAAACGCACCCTAAAAGGTATGAGTTCAAACAAAATATATTCATAAATTATTTGCAAAAGATAAATAATTTATCTTCCAGCGCCCTATTTCATCACCTTCCCACAAAAGAAATATCATGCAATCTGAAAGGAAAGTGGGGAGAAAAGATATAAAGGGAGAATGTCAATTACATCTCTTTACATCTCGTGTCATATGATTAAATGAAATATTTTTCTACAATCTTTGTGTATTATTCACAAGTACATAACAAAACTAGGGATGGGCATGAACTAGGTACTTGCTTCCTTCATTCCTCCTCCCCCCTAGTTTTGTTCCCCCATACAATATCAGTCATAAGATCCAAACTGCAATGTGTCCTCAGATTGACTGGGGGTATCAGAAGGAAGTGTTGTTAGATCTCTGTATATGTCCTACTTGGCAATTGAATCAGCAGGTATGCTTTGCACGTTTGATTCCATTTGAATCAAAAGTTTTAAACCAAAAAAAGGGAAAAATTGGGAAACCAAATTAGAATATTTGGTCTAAATAGAAAGTAGAAAAATGCTAGTTTTCATGATAAATCTACGGAACAACTTGCGCAAATCAAACTAACCACTATCTTTTCATTCAGCGTGTCTCTTTCCTCAAACGTCTTGTCGAGAGTGATCTTACCAAGTTCACTACGCATTGTTGTTTGTGCAAGCTGAATCACAGCAAATATGGGATTCTCAACACCATAAGAGGCCAGCTTAGGGTCCACAATCTGCATCAAAAGCATTTGAACCGGGAAACCCATTAACCAACAAACAAAACAACACAAACTCGGATAAAATACTCAACACTGATACACTAAAGCCAGTAACCCGTTGACTGAAACACATTTGAAAAAGACCCAGTCAAGAAAATCTCAACAGGTACCTTGATGTAGAGCACCCCGTCAATCAAAATATTGACATTATCCTTAGTGATAGCAGACTGGTCCGGAATAGGAATGGCCTCTTCCTTCAAGGAATGCACGTAGGCAATCCGATCAACCAACGGAATCAAGAAATGGATTCCCGAAGGCAGAGTCTTCACATATTTGCCGAACCTCTCGATGACGTACGCCTTCTTCTCCGGCACTATCCGGATCCCCCAATTCATCGGCGGCGTAATCTCATAACTCCATCCCCCAAAAAATAATAACCCAATTAAGCAAAAAAAAAAAAAAAAAACCCAAGAATCCAACAAGTAGATATACACCCATATATGTACATGCGTTACCTGATGCCTGGGTCGCGACCAGTGCGGAGAAAGCGGACTGGAATAGCGGAGGAGAAAGGGGATTGGGGAAGCGGAAAAGCCCTTAAAGAAGAAAGATTGGTCTGTTTGAGAATCAAATATGGGGAAGATGAAGTAGAGAGAGGTCTAGAGATGGAGTCGCTAACGTTAATGGCGGACTGGCGGAGGTATCTAAGGGATCTCAGCGAATTTGCTTTCCACATACTCATTTCTACCTTTCTGGGTTCTCAGGGTCCTTGGGATTTTCGGTGTTTTCCCTTGGTGGGGGGAATGGAAGGCGTTGAGGGTTTTTTCCCTGGGAATGTAAAGCCCTGGTAAAACCTTTCCTCGTGGTTTTCTTCTTGCTCTCTCTAGACACCCTCTGCAAAGTCATGCTTAGCTTGTTGTCCAAGCAGTTTTGAGCCGAAGAACTGTGCACGTGTGAGGTGAGGGTGGGCTGGCTTTTTGTTAAATAAGGTGGGCTGGGATGTCTTCGGCATTTGATTTCAGGCCCAAATCCTCTCAAGTTTTGTTCTATGGGCAATTTTTAATTGATAGGTTGAGATAAGGGAAGATGAGTTGAGATAATAGTTAAAAAATTAAATATAATATTATTAGAATATTATTTTTTAATATTATTATTATTTTAAAAATTAAAAAAATTAAAAAAATTAAAATTATTTATTATATTTTATGTAGAAATTTAAAAAGTTATAATGATGAGATTAGATAAGATGAGAAAATACTTTCACTATTTAAACGAGGCCAGAGACGAGGTTTTCAGTCTTCCCATAGAAAAGTTCTACTTATTATCCATACATCACACACTGCACAATTTTTTATTTTTTTATTTTTCTCTTACCAAATATGTGGTGTATGGGTGATGAGTAGAAGAACTCATTTAATTTAAGAAGAATAAAACCAAAAAAGATTTTAAAAAATAGAAATAAATGTAGTGTATAGTGTGTAGGATGATGAATATCAAATCCCCTTTCCATAGATGCCTTTTGGATTTTTCATTGGCTGGGAGAATGAAAAATCTTGTTGAAGATCTCTCTTATTTGTTTTTTTCTCAGAACTAAGAAATCTTACTTGGAGTTAGCCTCACAAATTCATACAAACTTGTTTCTTCGGCATCATTCGCATATAAAATTGACAAGTGTTAGATCTACAAATAATTAAAATTATAGAAAGAAAATTCACAAATTAGCTTGGTTTAATGCAATAGGTTAAGAACTACCTTAGGGAATGTGAATGTATAAAACTTTATTTATTTATTTATTTATAAAAGGACATATATCATTTATCATAAAAAGTCAATTACAATAAAAAATAATTACATTAGTGCAACGATTAAATTTTAGCAAGAATAATATTTGGACATTGATATATCCTTTGCACCGTGTCTTCCACTTGCCTAGCATTTCTGACAAGTAAATGAGTTGCTTTATTGCCTCATCGACAAACATAGATTACCTCGAAGTTGACAAACCAATGTAATAAAAAATGAATTTTTCCAATCAAAGGTCCTTATCTTGAGAGATTATCACCTCGTGATTTAATAACATCAATAACAACCAATAAATCCTCTTCTAGAATCAAACTCGAGATCGTTAAATTTAAAATCATTTGTAAACCCCTTAGAGCAGCCATAGCTTCAATATCTTCATCCTTCAACATATTCACTTCCTTTCTACTCATAGCAAACAATACTTCGCCTCTATCATCAAGTAAAATAGCTCCAATCCCTGAGGCATTAGAGGAATTAAACACAAGCATCATTAAAGTGAAGTTTAACTTTATCTTGTGAAGGTGGTTTCCACAAAAGTAAACGCTCATTGCGTGTAACAAGTTGGTTATTCTTAATAGTATTATAACTATCTATATAAGCGAGATTGTTATCAATGACTTCCTTAAGAACGTAGTCTAAATTTTGAAAATATCCGAAGTTTCTATATTTCCAAAGACCCCAAGAGATAGTTAGAAAAGCAGCGACTATATCTAAAGCATCACCCATTATTTAGATAAGCACTCCAAGTAAAATTTTTAACCTTATTTGGCAATTTCAGATTTCACAACTACCTCCAAAATGCTTTCCTTCCCTCTCAAATTTGAACTTTAAGATTCATAACTAAGTGATAACCTAACTTGACTGTGTAAATACCATTATTTTGACTACTCCAAATAAGTAGATCTTCTATCATATGTGGGGACAATAGAATTTGTAGTATATTTTCAGCCTTGGAAGGAATAAAAACACTCCTAACCAAAGCCTGATTCCATCCACATGACTGCTGGTCCAATAGCTCACATACTTTTGCATCTGATTGTAAAACCTGAATAGGAGATATCACTTCATGTAAAGGGGAATTTGGTAGCCATTTATCATGCCAAATATTAATGTGATTGCCCTTCCCTATCTCCCAATACAACCAATTGACAATTTAGACTTTGTTGCACCTATACTTCTCCATGCATAGGAAGGAGTTCTAGCTACATTCAAATGCAAAGAGTCTGTTTTGGGAAAGTACTTAGCCATAAAAACTCGAAATAGTAGAGGATGAGTATTATGAATCAACCTTCCAACCCTGTTTTGCAAGTAAGGACAGATGACAGATTAAAAACTTCTAAGTCCTTAATATGCATTCATACTTTAAACTTTGAATTACACATCTTATTTAGACTTACCCAATGCACTTTACGCTCGGCACCTCTTTGTAACCACCAAAATCTTGCAAACATACCTTCTAATTCTTTATAAAAGGCTTTTGGTAATTTAAAGCAACTCATTGTATAAGTAGTAATAGGCTGAACAACTGCCTTTATGAGAACTTCTCGACCAGCTTGAGATAATAAATTCTCTTTCCAACATTAAAATTTCTTCCATATTCTGACTTTTATATCTTGAAAAGAGTGAGTCGTAGAGCTTCCAATTAATTAAAGAAGACCCAAATATTTATCATGATGTTTTAAAGACTGTACATTCCAAATGGACTGAATGTCATGAACCTCCTGCTACCCAACATTCTTAATGATTAACAATTCAGTTTTTTCCATATTTATTTGTTGCCCAGAGGTAAACTCATAAAGCCTTAATAATTGCTGCAAACATACATTTTCAGATCTAGTAGCTTGACAGAACAAGAGACTATCATCAGCAAAAAATAAATGGCTAATCCATGGAACTCCATTACAAACCCTTATTCATTTTGTCAACTTCTGCCTCTTAGCATTTTGAATAAAAGATGATAAGTCTTCGGCACACAAAACAAACAAATGAGGAGATAAAGGGTTGTCTTGTCACAAACCTTTTGATGCGTTAAAAGATGAAGTAGGAAATCCATTAAGTAGCACTCTATACAAAAATGAAGTAATACAAGACATTACCAAAGACACCTACTTTTGATGAAAATCCAATTTAATCATAACCCTTTCAATAAAATATCACTCCACCTGATCATAAGCTTTACTCAGATCAAGTTTAATGAACATCAAATCTTTTGTCCTCTCCTCTTTCTCCTTATAGAATTGACAGTCTCATGAGCCACTAATACATTATCTGTTATAAGTCTACTTGGCACAAAAGCACACAGGCGATCAAAAATTACTTAAGGTAAAACAAGCTAAAGGTCTTGTTTGGTTACACATATGAGATGAAAAATATGTAAATAGTAGTGAGATAGTTTGTGAATAGTAGTGAAATAGTTTGAGTTAATATGTTTTATGGAGTTTTGGGAAAGGAGAGAGAAAAAATTGAATAAAAATATTATAAAGTTAAAAAATATTGTTAGAATATAATTTTTTAAGATGATTTTTTTTAGCATTTGAAAAATTTAAATTATTTTTTATATTTTGTTTGAAAGTTTGTGAAAATTGTAATGATTAGATGAAAATTTTGAAAAATCAAAAATTTAAAATTGAAAAGTATTTGTATTTGAATGGTATTTAGATGTTGAGACTAGATGAGATCGGTTGAGACCATCTGTAAAATCAAGTGGGGCCTAAGTCTATTGGCATTTGGCAATGACTAGAAATTATTTTATAAAACATTGCACAAACTTATAACTCGGTATTTAGTGATATTGTCAGTTGTCCTTTTTTTAGATAAGGACCATAAAAGTTTCATTTAGTTCAAAGGAACAAAACCATGATTTAGATAATGAAAAACTATCTGTCTTTGTCACCACAATTTTCCAATACTTTTGAAAGAAGATAAGAGACATACTTTTGAAACAAAACTTACGTAACTTCTTCCATTGTATAAGCCCTAGGATACTTTGCAACCTAGAGAAACGGATGTAGGTTATTTTCCACCAACTTACTCAAATTTGGTACAATCATAACTTTATAAAATAATTTTTTCGAGCCATCATATAAAATATATTTAGTGACTAAATTTTGACTAAATAATTTGTACCGTTTCATAAATTATTTTCATAAATAATTTGTACTAATAAATAATTATATTATTATTAGAAAAATTTTACTCATCATTCATACACCACCACCACTCATGATTTTTTTTTTTTCTTATCAAATGTGTGGTATATGGATAATGAGTAGAATAATTCATTTAGTTTAACAAGAATAAAAAAATTTTAAAAATTTTAAAAAAAATATAATAAAAGATCAAGTATGGTCATGTAAAGATGATAAGTAAAAAAATTCTAATTATTATTACTAGGGAAATTTGGCCAGTAAACTCTTGTGCTTTATTTTGTTTGAAATTCATCTTCTGTGCTTTATTTAGGAATAACTTCTTGTACTACAACAAACTTGAAATCTAATCCCTTTATTACAAATCCCATCCATTTGACTTAACAAATACACGTGGCAACATATAAGATTGCCAAGTGGAAAAATCTATCTCTTAAAACTTTAAACTATACTATAAATTTTTGAAAAAAAGTCTATTTTAAAAAACCAAAATCAAAAGAGAAAAAATATATTGTTTCTTTAAAAAACAAAGAGAGAGTAGGCGGGGAGGCAATTCCTCCATGTTCTTGTGCACCCAATAGTGGCCCTAGCACAAGTTCGTGGGTGGCCGAGAAAAGGGCTCAGCCACCACTATGGTGATTTTTTTGGCCCATTGGTAGTCTGAAACAATTACTACTTTTTTGGGCCACCTATGGAGGCTTGAGGAGCCGAGTTGGGCCCCCACGGTGGGTAGATCCCCTCCCCTCTATTTTTTTTTTAATTAATTATTAAAAAAAAACAAAATTTTTAATGTGACTATCTTACATGCTGTCATATGTATTCGCTATATTACATAGACGTATTTTGTAATAGATGGACCATATTTCAAGTTTGTTTTATCACAAAACAGCTATGTCTCCAAGAAAAGTGCAAGAGGGCAAAGCATAGGGAGTTACAGGTTAAAATGCCCTTATTTATTTTTAGATAAATAAGAAGAAATATATTTTTCTTCATTTCAAGCGTAATGTTTTGTGAAACTTCATGATAATAAAATCAAGTATGAAGTTATTTTGTTCAATTAATTATATTAGGGTCATAATTAAGGGTGTAAGTAAGTCGAGTTTAAGTAGGAGTCGGTGGTCAAAGCACTTTTAATTAATTTTTATTCGAACACGAGTCAAGCTCGATTTATTATCCAACTACATTTTATATTCACAAAATGAATTATTGATATTGTATATTACAACTTTATCTACAAATTTTAACAAATAAACTTTGAGTTTTCATGAATATCTTTACCCAATTTTAACAAATAATTTGTATTCAAGTAATCTCCCAAAAACTTTTTTTTTTTTTGGGAGTGGGGGCTATGTGTATAATATCTGTTCTTTCATATATAAATCATAAAATATTCTCTATAACCAAAAAAAAAAAAAAAAAAAAATCAATATTTCCATTCAAAATCATAAGCATAGAGAAGAACAAGAATAAGGTTGATGGGAACAATAGGTGATTGAAAAATAATTGTACGTTGGTTGTTGGTTTTAAAAAAATACATCTTTTGACTTTTAGAAACTTTCTAAAATCAAATTTTGAGTTAAAAAGATCATGATTTTATTAAAGCCTTAAGCTGAAATATTCGTTTCTATATAAAATGTCTATATATTTTTCAATAAGATTTTTTTAAAAGACTTGTGAGTGTTAGATTTTTTGAATTAATCTTATTTCCTTTTAAAAAAATTTGTAAGAAAATATTTTTAATCAAAAGTAATTTCTTATTTAGAAAATTACTCACTTTGAATTTGAGAAAGGCATTTTGTTATTTTTAAATTAACTTTATAGATATCTTTTTCAAAAAGGAATGTATCTTAATTTTCTGAAAATAATTGTCAAAATTAATAATTTCATAATTGGACTGGTAATTTTAAGGGATTTTTTTAATATATATTTTATTTTGAAAAAGAATGGGCCGAGTCTGGGGTCAGGACTCGGGACCTTTCTTTTTCTTTTCCTTATAACTGCCCATAACCTAATTTGGTCAATTAGGGTTCATATTTGGGTTTCAGCAAATTTCAGATTCGAATAATTTTTCGATTAGCTTCAAAATCATAGGCTTCTCATCTTGGGGCTCTAAATTCCCTAAGACGTGCCCTCCGAAGGGAGCTCGCCTTTTCGAATCATGGCCCCATTCGCCAAAGGAAAAGTTTGAATGCAAACTATTTCGCATACCGAAGCGCACCAATCTCCATGTCAGTTAGTAAAACAGTGAGTTTTACTTAAAACGAAATTCAGGTTACGTTGCACTCGGGAAGGAATAGAATTTAAATGAAGATGAAAGGCTTTAATGAAACGATGCGTTTCATTCGGGACATAGACTTTTGCATAGTTGAAACGGTGAGTTCTATTCTCCATCTTCGTTCTCTCTCTCTCGCTCCATTTCTCTGCAACTTGAAACGATTCTCTCCTCCATTCTCCTTTTCTCTCCGTCGTCTTGTGCATGTGGTCTCCATTTCATGCTTTGGAACCCCAATATGCGTTTAACCTCTATTAAAGCTTCTGAACCCTAACCCCGTCTTCTCCATGATTTTTCATCAAAGGCAACTTGGGATTTTTCTCAATCTGGGGTATCTCTCTCTCTCTCTCTCTCTCTCTCTCTATATGTGATTTTTAGTAAATTTAGGTTGACTTGTTGAGTTCATTTGTTTAGGGATTTTCAATCAAAATTTTCCAATATACAACCGATTATTTCTCTACTATTATCTTCATTGTGCTTTCAGAGTAGGTTTAAGAGATTGTTGATCTCACATTTGCTTTCTTACTCCCCAAAATGGTCCTCAACTTAAAGTAGTGGACCCTTGAATTTATTGTAGGATATATAAACACTTTCATTATTCACATTTTCCAAAAAAATATACAACAACTTAGACTAATTTTCTCATACCACGATATTCTAAGAAACTAATAAGAAAAGGTAATGCTACAATCCAGCATTACGCTTCCATAAATAACATAAGCTTAACTGTTCCTAAATTCTGGAAATCAGGCATTGATTACTGCATTTCCCTGCATTAATGAACAAATAGTAGATGCTAATTGAAGAGTGTATTGGTAATCTTGTCGCTCTTGCTACAACCATTTCCATCCCTTGTTAACTTAAAAGGCAGAGAAAGAAAGGTTCAAAACAGAGGAATCACGATAAGAACTCTAGGAGTTAGAGAATGTATTGGTCACTGGTTATGGATTGAAGGAAAAAATGGAGAGAAGGTTAGAAGGTCCACTAAGAGCTCCACTAAACTAATCAGATGGAGGGATTGTTGATCTCACATTGATCTGGATTCAAAGACATGTTAAGTATTTTTTAGATTTTCTAGTTTTAGGATTAGAAATAAGTCATGACTAGAAATTGAATGCTTCATTTGATATAGGTTGCACTTCTTTCAATGACTCATTTAGTTACCTATATGCACATTAAAGATAATATTAGTTGTCCTCTTGCTTTTCCTTTTTACTCCTGAATTTGAGATGTGTTTTCTTGGCTCTTTTACTATATAGACAGTCTCATGTCCACTCCAACGTAGATCAATCGTGCACTATGCATATATGATATAAGAGAAGCTAGATATACACGAGAAGCTACAATCTATCAGTGGTAAAAGTTTTAGAACTACATCTTACAAACCACAAGTGGAAAAAATATAACCTGGACTTAATAACCTGCATCTTATACAAAAAAAATATATGCATTGGAACAGGGAATCATGACCTTCAAGTGGAAACCATATAACCTGTTCTCCAATCATCTCTGTTCTGTCTGTTTAAAGCTACATTCAAATTATTAATCTGTTCTTTTTTTGGTTATTTTGGCCAAAATTTTTCATTGAATTGTGTAGTAACTAGTACAATATATCTCATTCTATTTTGCCTTGCATTCTGATCTGTGTTCAGCCTAGTCCTGTCAAATCTTGGCAATTCTCACCATAATTTGCATTTGGCCCATTACCTTCACAACAAATGATCTATCAGAATTTGCGTTTAGTAATTCATTTTTATACTGTTTAGAATTTTCATTTGGCTTAGTTTTTATGTGCACATGAAGATAATAGTAGAGAAATTTTTGGTATTCTTTGGTATACACCAATAATACGAGGGTAGAAATAATTTTAATTATTTTTTTTAAGTATTTGGGTTTGTACAAAATTTTATTTATGGGTTATACATTAGGAACATGTTTATTGAAGCATGCATCTTTACTAGGATGTCATCGTCAGCTTCTTCATGGGCTTCATTGAACAATCCAATGTGCACTTGTGGGAAGCCTGCAAAACTTAGAACATATAATACGCTAAGAAATCCAGACCGATTATTTTTTAAGTGTCCAAACTACAATACAAAGGTAGAATTTTTTTTGGTAACTTTGACGTGCATTTTGGTTTCTACAAAAGTTTGATATTTTACGTTTGTTTCTTTATAATCAGGGATTACCACACTGCAATTATTTCAAATGGGCAGTGAGGATAAAGAAAAAGAACTTTTGATGATACAAATTGAGTTGTTAAGGAATGAAGAAGAGCTTTGAAAAAGAGAGGAATAGATTGTTCATTCTTATACCAGCCTGATCATTTATATCTAACATTCTCTTAACAAACAAAGTTACTTCTCTATTGTAGCGAAAGAATCTCAACTTTTGTGAACTTAGTCATTGATTGTGGGTATTGTGAACAGTCAACTACTTCAACACCCCTTCAATAAACGTAGCATTTATCCTGACATTACAACCTGTCTTTGATGTCGGATGTGGTCGAGCGACATTTGTGGTCCGATTCCGTGCCTTCCTATCACGAGAACAACCTAATGTGACATATTTGAGCCTCCTATCCTCAAACCTATGACTCATTTGTGTCATTATCTTAAAACCGCATTGTTTCCCATAGATTTTATAGTAAGAAACTAATTTTTTTTTTTTCAGATTTAAACACCATCCACAACTTCGGCTCCTCAATGATATCGGCCCCCTCAGAATGCACTGTAATTTGTATCCCGAACTCATTGCAATCTTTGGATTCAGAGAGCGTAGAAAAAATTTCAACCTCACTCGAGTCAGGTGTGGGCTCAGGTGGGGGCTCCTGAATTTCTTCCACATGGCATAAGCTTGCAGAGTTAAACCAATTGGAGAGGAGGCTAATGACTGAAATCCCGACATAAGATTTACATTCAGTTTACAATAAAATTTTGAATCAATTTAAGCATTTTGAAAAATACACACGCTATTTAAAAATTTAACTCATCACCTAACAAGTCCATAGAGATGTGTTGGCATTAGGACGAGGTAAGAATGGTGGGAACCAATAATGTGGCATTGGTGCATGACCCTCATGCATATAACTTGAGAAATCTGGATAAAAAAACATTGGTATCACCTAACATATAGATCAATAATGACAATTAACCAAAGATGTAATAATAAATATAGACATTAATATAAGTATGGTGTTGAATTAATATTCATAATATTTGGGTTGCTAGATTGATAGATGGATCTATGCTTGGAGGTGTTGACAAATATGTATAAAATGGTCTTGGTATCATCTGATTTGATGGATTTGTTGATAGATGTGGTAGGTGTGATAGGAGATGCGTGCTCTTTCCATTTCTCTATCTACATAATATTTACCAATATTATAAAAATAAATAATTATCTAGCAACCTTTGAAATCAATCAACAATCAATATTTTATGACAATAATCGCGCAGCTGACTGAAATATGCCAAGATAGATTAGAAACTTAAGTCATTATCTACATACTAAACACCAACTAAGTGTCAATGGAATAGCTAGTAGAAAAGAAAAAAAAAATGGATGAAGAGGGACTAATTTTAAAAGCAAGACTACAGAATAAACAATTGAGAAATGCTCAACATCAAGAAATTGTACAATTATATTGTATAGACATCCAACAACCCTTAATCACAAGACAAAGATTTGTGTCTCCAAGCTCCAATATCAGGGCTATTTTTATTTGACCTTCTTCATTGAAAATTCTACTCAAAAGAGCCAATGATCTCTCACAAAAGCATATTTTTATTAATTGCTATTTAAAGGCCCAAGATCCACAGAAAACAAAGCCACTTTAGAATTTAAGATGTTGATACTCCAGATTAATTCCTGACTGGAAGACCTACTATTTAATCCTCTGTACATTTTTTTTTTTTTTTTGAGGATCCTTTCAACTAGATTTTCAACCGTGAACTAAAGGAGTACCCCAAGACAGAATTTAAGTTTATCCAGTTTGAAAATTGTTCATGCAATTCCAAATAATAGGAAATTGTTCATGCTAAGAACTTCATGTTGTGCGTGGTATATGTCAAGGCACTTGAGCTATCTAACATTAACATGGTAAGATAACTTGAGGTGACTATTTCTTTAATTTGATCAAAGTTCTTTTAGTCCTAGAATGATTCAATGGGTAAACATATCATGCATGAGAATTAAACCATTTTTTAACATCTATGTAAAAATCAAGAAAGATGGGGAAAGTGCCTTCGATTATTTTTTTATGCTAAATTGGTGTTGAAAGCAACAGTTTCAACTCTTTCTAGTGCTCAACAAGCATTTAAAGTATGTGAGTGCATTTTGAATGGCCACAACAACGTCGATGATGCGCAAGTGAGGTTTTCCATGCAATGAAATTCCCAGTAACATCGCTAACAGCCTCATGTATTTGAGAGAACCAAATTGTAAAACAAATATCATTACAAGCTATTATCTATCTCTAGACAGTCAGTAACATACCTGCTTTACATAATGTGAAACCAAAACATTCAACCATATAAATAAAATCATCATGTTACCAATTTCACCCCAGAGCACAGAGATGAAATCAAAATATTCACATTTTTTTTTTGTATACAAGGGATGGAGTACCTGAGACCGTCGACACAAATGAGTTCGTTGCTGTCGCACGCAGAGGAGACCGTTACTATCTTGTCACCGTCGCACATAGAGGAGCTGCATGCTTGCGTTGAGGAAGAAATTTTGGGGAGATGAATGGTGTTGAGGAAGAGATGAATACGTTGAGGAAGAGATTTGGAGGAGATGAAGATGAATGCGTTGAGGATCAAGAAATTTGAGAGAGATGAAAATGCTGACTGCGTTGTTTTCCCTCTGAAATTCTTCCTTCTATTCTCCTCTGTTGTTTCTTTCGTTTTTTCTCTTTTTATTTTTTTATAACCTCTGACAGAGGTCTCCACGTAAGCAGTCGATGCGCATCGGTATGCACCACCGCTTGCACCTAGAAGAATTGTTCACCAAATCCAGATCGTCTCTCATCGTCATGATCACCTTAGTCTTCACCATCGCCTCCTTCCCCACCATTTGATCTGAGTACCACTCCTCGGCCATCCGATTACCATCCGAAGATGACGGAAATAATTGCGCTGGAGGATCCGTGCCTGCCTCCTGCCCCATCAAGTGCTTCCGGCCCGACCCAGTTTGTGGCGTCGACAACATCACCTACTGATGCGGCTGCCTCGAAGCTCTGTGCGCCTGCGTCAAGGTTGCCAAGTTCAGATTCTGCGAGGTTGGCAATGGCGGGCCGGGCCCTCTCTCCAGCCAGGCCCTCCTTCTGGTCCATATCGTATGGCTCATTGTGCTTCGCTTTTCCGTCTTGTTCGGGCTTTTCTGATGGGTTTTGGGCTCTTCGGGGACTTCATATCATGGATTGATTGCTCAGGTTTTTCTTTTTAGTGAATTTTTTTTGTGAGAGTTCGTGGGTGAGAGGAGCGGCATTCGGTGCATATTTTTTTGTCTGTATGATAGAGGCACATATACGGCTATTTTTTGTCTTCTTCTCAATATTCTTTTAGTTATATATAAGCTCCATTCTTTTCTTTCGTGATGGATGTGGGTTTGATTTTCCTTCTGTATTTCTCATTATGAAATTCGTAGGAGTTATTGAGATTATCAGAATGTTCTTATCATGGATTAACGGTGAAGAATTGAAGTTAATTGACGCAGTCTAAGATTTTTTTTTTTTTTTTGGGAAAATAAGGAAAATGATTAGCTTCCGGCAATGGAGTATTCTTAGTTCTATCCCATCTATTAGAGGAAACTACAGAGTATTTTATGGGGCTGTCCTTCAGCTGCAGATGTATGGAACTTTTGTTCAAAGGCAATACAGAAATGTAGTGTTGATGGTAGATGTTTCTTTGATGTTTTCTCACAATTGTTAACCAAATTTAGTGAAGAGGAGATGGCACTGATGATGGTAATCTGAAGGTTATGACATAACAGATTCATATTTGAAGGTGTTTTTCAGCATTCAAGTACGCTTGTTAAAATGGCAAGAGAGTTCCTTAAAGATTACCATAGAGCATTGCGAGAAGAACTGCGTAACGGCCCTGACAGACAAACTACCCCACAAGGTGGTTTCCTCCAGAAGAAGGTTTTGTAAAGGTTACTTGGGATATTGCCTTGAATCAATGAACCAGGATGATGGTTGTAGGGATCATTATACGTAACAGTAAAGGAGAAGTTCTGGCCTCAAGGCAGACTCCAAAGACATTAATCCAGATCCAGTAGGGGCAGAAGCTAGGGGTATTTATGCTACAGTGGAATTTGCATTGGAGCTTTGTTTCTACAGCGTAATTTTTGAAGGAGATGCAAAGCAGGTGGTAGATGCTTTTAATCAGAAAGAAGAGAATGGTTGCAGATCTGGTCAAATGGTGCATGACTGTAAAATGCTCTAAACAAGAATGCGAGACTTGAAAGTGGTTCATGTCAAGAGAATAGCAAACCGAGCAGCTCTTTGCCTAGCAAAAAGTGCTGCAAGTTTGACTTCAGATTTTGTTCATCTAGAATCAATTCATGTACATATTCAGTCCATAGTGGCTGATGATTGTAATTCAGTTTGATCAATGAAGGTGATTCCCTGTTTTTGTTTTCAAAAAAAAAAAAAAAGGTTCTATCCTATCATACAATGGAATATCACTACTGTCAAAGACTCAAAATGATATTACTACTGTCAAAAGAAACAGTCATCATGTTTGGCCTATTTAAATAGATCGTGGGGAAAGAAAACCTGGAATGCCTTTCAAATTGACGTATGTGCTGGCTTCTAGATGGTTCCTATTAAATTGGCTCTCACCATGGAACAAAAAATGGCCCACAATTGATATTTAATGGGTGACTTGCAGTAGATCGAACATGCATCCCAGTTATGATGCGCTTGAGGCTTGCTCATAATTTAATGTTTTTATACGGACAACGACATCAATTGTGTACCAGGTAAAACATAGGCATTACGGGAGATAATTAGAACTTGGGAATGTAGCAGAAAGGTAGTTGGACTGAAGAAACTGGCGGATAGGTTATCTGCAGTTATCATTTCCCTGGTGAATTTTGACATCGGGTGCAGGAAGTTGAGTTTGTTTTCTCCATAAATGTTCTATTTTAAATTGGAGATTATGCAAGTTAAGCATATTTACTATAGCTCAAAGACCAGATGATGTGCAGTTTTTGTCATGCAGCCTGTTCCTGCGTATAGTGGAATGGAAATATTACCAGAAAACAATCTGAGTTCTGAGTGTAGGACTTGTGTCCCTCATATGATTTCAGGTACTCTTATCTAATCAGTCAAGGGAAAAATGGAAAGCAATGTGGTTATTTCTCCAGAGGAAGCATCGCTTTTTACACTTAATGTCAACGCAGGGAAGATGTTTCATTCGACCCATCACTGGAAACATTTCCAATCAAGCTCTTGTACATGGTGAGTGCTTGAGCCATCATGCTGGAAGGATTGGCAACTCCACTAGGAAGCAACATTGTTGTGCCCTGTTAAAACAGAGGAAAGCAACAAAAAAGGGGAGAGAGAGAGAGAGAGAGAGAGAGAGAGAGAGAGAGAGAGCCAGAGGAAGGGAGAGAGAGAGAGGTTTAGTAAAAGAATTGAGCATATCAAAGAATATACTTGCATATAATGAACTATGTACATTACCTCCTTGGCAATATTACTGAATGCATGAATATATTGCTCAGCAATTCTTAAACTCGCTGCCTGCAAACCACACCATAGCATTAGTTGCCAACTGTCTTTATAATATATTTTCATGTGCCACAGACCAGCACTTTCATTTATGAGCCAAATATACCGTCATTGGAAGACACTATTTGGAACATGCAAGCAGATCTTCATCCTAATTGGCGTCACTCGAAAACTATTGAAAATACAAATGAACATTGGTATCTATCTCAAAGAAGTTCTGAATGCAGACAATGAACATTGAAGAAATCAAGATCTTATGCATCTCAAATCGATTTGGATAGAGAAGAAAGTTAGACTTGTCAGAAACATTTTTCTCACCAAAAAATGAAAGAACAACGCCTTGTTAATTTAGCTCATATGCTGAGCGCACAGGTAGGCACCTTAAAAATGTAGCATGGAACTTTAAGACTACTACGGAAATAAGTTCTTTCCAAACCACAACAAATGCCAGGACAAGCTATGGTATGAGATATTCAGTTGTAAAGCTGTATCTCGCTCAAAGAGTAGAATGAATTGATTGCTCTAAAATTTAAAACATTCAAAATGAAGCATTGTAACCTGAATGCACCATAACTAAGTGCAAACCAACATATTGGCAGAACTAGCATCCATTGGTGGAAACCCAATTAAATAAAAACTCAAATGGAATGGGCAGCGCCTTTTGGACTCTCAAACATACATGAGTTCCGCTTTTTCCATTTGGAAAAAAACAATATCAAACAATGTAGTTGGCATGCACAAGGTACAATGTCTAGAATACCACCTGAAAGGCAAGAACTCAAGATCATCTAAGGACCTCACCTCTACTCCTCCATTTTCCTTGAGTGCCTGTGACACCACGGCAAGTCCTTCAGCTGTTGCTCTGGCTTTAGCAAGGATGGCTTCTGCTTCACCTGATAAAGAAGTATTGTTGGTAAGAAGACTGAACAATGTCTATGGGGAAAGTAAAGGAGGTTCATCATCAAGATTTAGGGTGTCCCTTCAATTTGTGCTGCCTACATTAGACAAGTAGATAGGTCAAGATAACAATGACATGAGCATAGCACTTCAAAAATTGATATTGACAAGCCATACAAGAGCACATGAACAATCCCCCTTCAGTCAGACATGGTTCAACACATCCAAAACTTCCTTTCACAACGAAATACATGGCGTAATTTTTTTTAATACACAGCATACACGTGTTTGTGACAACCTCTACTAACTAAAACTCTCTAATATAAACAAAAAATCTTCTTATTTAAGAATTCTATTATAGTACATGCTAAAATTACATACTTGTACATAATAGCAGATAATGTTTTGGAGACATCAGAACTAACACTATTGGGATGTAACGAAACAATATTCCATATTGTTGCAAATAAATTTGTATTGAAATAATGAATAACCTAGTGCTCTGTTAATTTGATCCATCTTTGCCGCTTCTGATTGTAAGATTACAGAACTCTTCTTTCCATCAGCAATATTGATGTTGGCCTGCCTTTCTCCTGTAAATCATAAAGAGGGATTAATCTCCGAGTACGCATCAGGCTACCTACTTCAGTCGTGAATGGTGCTAAGCTAAATCAAACTAGCGAATAGGGAAGGAAAAAAGGGCTAATAACTTGTCAGCACACCCCTAGAGGTTAAGTAAACTATTTAACCACGCAGAAACAATTTACACATCAAACTGAATCTATTACCTTCAGATTCAAGAACTTGGGCTCTCTTTTTGCGTTCTGCTTCTGCTTGCATCTCCATAGCTACCCTCACTCCACGAGGAGGGGATATATCTCCTGAAAAGAAGAATGAGTAAAGCATTTACAAAAGAATCCATAGAAATATTAGCACAAAGGTCTGATACAATAACAAAAGCCAAACATGACTTACGTATTTCATAACGGAGGCACTGCAGACCCCAGTCTTTTGCAGCCACATTTATAGATTCCTGCAATAGTTTTACCATTACAAAGAGCTATTACTCCTTTCTCCAAAGTAATCCATGAAATTATAAGAAAATATAGAAGCTCCAGAAAACCCAAATTTATTTCATATCTAATTTAAGATAATAACTGTGCTAAAATATATTAGAAAGCACTAACACCTCTAATTAAGTAAGGGAGAAAGCAAACTGAAGGTAAAAACCACCATCTTGTTGAATAACTTGTTCTAGCTTTCTCCCCTCAGTTTGCTTTCTCCCTGACTTAATTCAGGTCAAAACAATGTTGAATTACCATGTCTATGCCAGGCATATCCATGGTTATTAAAATCTCAATTCATATATGAAGATTTAATTGTTGTATCAAACTAGAAACTCAATATGAGGTAACCTTTTAGGATGAGAATTGATAGTATTCCTTAGAATCATGGGATATATTGGGATGGGTACCCATTCTACCTATGATCTTGTTAGTGCACAAATGTTCTTGAGTTCTTTTTCATTTATTTTTGGAGAAGGGGATAAGAGGTTGGTGTAGTAAAAAATTAATTCGAACTTGATCAGGATAATTGCCTTCATCCATATGTCAATTTGTTAAAACATAAAAGATATTTCATCATCGTAAACCCACTTTAGGTTTTTCGTAGTATAACTTCAACCATATTTCCACCATACATTGTGATTGATAACCAATGGTGTTTTATAACACATCTTTGGACATGTTTGGTTTGCGGAACGGGCATTCCTATTCTTTTGTTTGGTGACAAAAGATGGATATCTCAATGCAATTGAAGTGGAATTCCTAAAATATCAAACTTTTTTCCCAAAAATACCATTGTTCTTCCTTTAAAGTTTAAATTTAAAATTTGATTTAAAAAAGGATTAAAAATATAATAAAAAAATTAGTAATTATAAAAATAGATGGTGGCCGGCCACCTACCAAAGCCTAGGGGGTGGCCTTGGCCACCCCAAACGGCCACAATGGTGGACAACAAAAGTGGTGGCCCGGTTTGCCAATAAAGTTTTTCTAAAAAAAAATTATGAAAAATATTTAAAAAACTTCACTAATACCCTGGAATAGTCATTCATTCCATCTTTGGGAGGAATAACTATTCCTCATGTTGAGGAATGCCTATTTCTTATCCTAGAAAGAAAACCGAATAAAAGAAATAGCTATTCCTTTCCAGCACCCTATTTCATTAACCAAATGCACCCTAAAAGGTATGAGTTCGAACAAAATACATTCATAAATTATTTGCAAAAGATAAATAATTTATCTTCCAGCGCCCTATTTCATCACCTTCCCACAAAAGAAATATCATGCATGTCAATTACGTCTCTTTACATCTCTTGTATAATATGATTAAATGAAATATTTTTCTACAATCTTTGTGATTCACAAGTACGTAACAAAACTAGGGATGGACATGAACTAGGTACTTGCTTCCTTCATTCCTCCTCCCCCCTAATTTTGTTCCCTCATAGAATATCAGTCATAAGATCCAAACTGCAATGTGTCCTCAGATTGACTGGGGGTATCAGAAGGAAGTGTTGTTAGATCTCTGTATATGTCCTACTTGGCAATTGAATCAGCAGGTATGCTTTGCACGTTTGATTCCCTTTGAATCAAAAGTTTTAAACCAAAAAGACGGGAAAATAGGGAACCAAATTAGAATATTTGGTCTAAATACAAAGTAGAAAAATGCTAGTTTTCATGATAAATCTACGGAACAACTTGAGCAAAACAAACTAACCACTATCCTTTCATTCAGCGTGTCTCTTTCCTCAAACGTCTTGTCGAGAGTGATCTTACCAAGTTCACTACGCATTGTTGTTTGTGCAAGCTGAATCACAGCAAATATGGGATTCTCAACACCATAAGAGGCCAGCTTTGGGTCCACAATCTGCATCAAAAGCATTTGAACCGGGAAACCTATTAACCAACAAACAAAACAACACAAACTCGGATAAAATACACAACACTGATACACTAAAGCCAGTAACCCGTTAACTCAAACACATATGAAAAAGACCCAGTCAAGAGAATCTCAACAGGTACCTTGATGTAGAGCACCCCGTCAATCAAAATATTGACATTATCCTTAGTGATAGCAGACTGGTCGGGAACAGGAATAGCCTCCTCCTTCAAGGAATGCACGTAGGCAATCCGATCAACCAACGGAATCAAGAAATGGATTCCCGAAGGAAGAGTCTTCACATATTTGCCGAACCTCTCGATGACGTACGCCTTCTTCTCCGGCACTATCCTGATCCCCCAATTCACCGGTGGCGTAATCTCATAACTTCATCCCCCAAAAATAATAACCCAATTAAGCAAAAAAAAAAAAAAAGAACACCCAAGAATCCAAGAAGTAGATAAACACCCATGTATGTATATGCGTTACCTGATGCCTGGGTCGCGACCAGTGCGGAGAAAGCGGACTGGAATAGCGGAGGAGAAAGGGGATTGGGGAAGCGGAAAAGCCCTTAAAGAAGAAAGATTGGTTTGTTTGAGGATCAAATATGGAGTCGCTAACGTTAATGGCGACTGGCGGAGGTATCTAAGGGATCTCAGTGAATTTGCTTTCCACATACTCATTTTCTACCTTTCTGGGTTCCCAGGGTCCTTGGGATTTTCAGTGTTTTCCTTTGGTGGGGGGAACGGAGGACGTTGAGGGCTTTTTCCCTGGGAATGTAAAGCCCTAGTAAAATCACCCTCTGCAAAGTCATGGTTTTCTCGTGGTTTTCTTCTTGCTCTCTGTAGACACCCTCTGCAAGGACATGCTAAGCTTGTTGTCCAACCAGTTTTTGAGCCGAAGAACTGTGCACGTGAGGTGAGGGTGGGCTGGCTTTTTGTTAAATAAGGTGGGCTGGGCTGCCTTCGGCATTTGATTTCAGGCCCAAATCCTGTCAAGTTCTGTTCCATGAGCAATTCTTAATTGGTAGTTGTCTTTTGGATAGAGAATTGAGCTAAGATAGGATGAATTGAAATGAAAGTTAAAAAATTAAATAAAAATTATTATAATATTATTTTTATTTTAAAAATTTAAAAAAGTGAATTATTTATTATATTTTGTGTGTAAATTTAGAAAGGGTCTACCTATTATGCCGCCTCATCTTTACCGCTAGGCGTATCGCCCATCATTTTTTTTTCCTTTTCTCTTTTCACATTTTTTAAACATATTTAAATATTTTTAAAAAATAAAAAATATATTAATATACTTAAAATTACTTCCTTAATCACTAAGTAAAAAAAATAATAATAATTTTGACCAGCAGTCAAATGGAGGTGTCAAATGGAATGGGCATAGTAGTGTTTTCCATTTGAAAAAGTTGTAATGATGAAATGAGATGAAACAATTTCACTATCCAAATGTAACCAGATATGAGGTTTTCAGTCTTCCCATAGAATAAATTTTACTTATCATCCTTACATCACACGACACATAATTTTTTATTTTTTTATTTTTTTCTTACCAAATATGTGATGTATGGGTGATGGGTAGAAAAACTCAATTAGTTTAGGAAGAATAAAACCAAAAAAGATTTTAAAAAATAAAAATAAATGTAGTATATAGTGTATGGGGATGATGAGTATCAAATTTCATTTCCATGTATGCATTTTGGATTTTGCATTGGTTGGGAGAATGAAAAATCTTGTTGAAGAATTAAGAATTAAGAAATAAGAGATCTCTCTTGTTTGTTTTTTTTCTAAGAATTATTACTTGGAGTTAGCCTCACAAATTCAAACAAACCAAGGCGTTTGTTTCTTCGGCATCATTCGCATATAAAATTGACAAGTGTTAGATCTACAAATAATTAAAATTATAGAAAGAAAATTCAAAAATTAGCTTGGTTTAATGCAATAGGTTAAGAACTACTTTAGGGAATGTTCTAATTCAGGTGAATGTATAAAATTATTTATTTATTTATTAATAAAAGGACATAGATCATTTGTCATAAAAAAATCAATTACAATAAAAAATAATTACATTAGTGCATCTATTAAACTTTAGCAAGAATAATATTTGGACATTGATATTTCCATTGCACTGTCTCTTCCACTTGCCTAGCATTTGTGGCAAGCAAATGAGTTTCTTCATTGCCTCGTTGACAAACATAGATTACCTCAAAGTCCACAAACCAAGGTAATAAAAACTGAATTATGGCAATCCAAAGGTCCTAATCTTGAGAGATTATCACTTAGTGATTTAATAATATCAATAACAACCAATAAATCCACTTCTAGAATCAAACTCGAGATCGTCTAAGTTTAAAATCATTTGTAAAACCCCTTAGAGCAGCCACACCTTCAATATCTTCAACATATTCACTTCCTTTCTACTCATAGCAAACAATATTTCGCCTCTATCATCACGTAAAATAGTTCCAATCCCTAAGACATTTGAGGAATTAAACACAGCACCATTAAAGTGAAGTTTAACTTTATCTTGTGAATGTGGTTTCCACAAAAGCATTCTCTCCTTGAATGTAACAAGCTGGTTATTCTTAACGGTGCTGCTACGTACAGTCTCATTCAGAGGACTCCTTTGCAAGCCTACGTCTATGTGCACATGTGTAGCATATGAATGACTAAACTGCCCCTAGTTCATATTTCAGAAACAAAACACCAAAAATAACAAAAAATCGAAAGCTGAAAAAATTCCCTCTCGTCAATCTCTGTCTGCTGCCCATTGATGGCCTCCTTCACCATTGACAAAGTTGCATACTCCACTACCCATCGCCGGCCTTCTCCACCTTCGACAGAGTCGCATACTCCACTACCCATAATCGGCCTCCTCCATTACCCATTGCTGGCCTCCTCCACCATTGACAGAGCACGTAAGGAATTTGTAAGCCTAACACCGCCGGCCTCCTCCACTACCCATCGATAGAGCACCTAAGTGGGTCTAAGTGGTTAATGGCGAGAATAAAGTAACTGCAATTCACATATTAGGAAATATGTAGTCTAAGTGGGTAAGTTCTTCTACACTACCCATAATAAATGCAGCCAATTCACCTTTTCGGATCATTCTGATCAACTTTGAAGCTTCAGTAGAAGCAAGAATTTATTAATTCATTAGAAAGACAAGAACATCGATTGAATAAAAAAGAGAGGGATTCATCCACTATGGCCATATCCGTGGCATTGAGCTTAGAAAGTTTAGAGAAGCCGAAGAAGTGCGAGCGCAAATGCCGGGGCTTGTTACGGCCATATCTACTACCTTTTTCCTATCTCGGCCTGCTCCAGCAATACCAGAGAACACACACACACACACACACATAGAGTCTCCTCAGTATAGGCCTGAGAAGGGGAACTTGATTTGAGAAGGAGATAGTGACTTGGGCTGAGGAAGGGGATGAGGTAGGCACTTTTTCACAACGATTCGTTTTGAAAACATGTAGGGCGTGCATTCGAGAACTGAAAATAGAATTTTCCTATTCTTAATAGTATTATAACTATCTACATAAGTGAGATAGTTATCAATGACTTCCTTAAGAACACAGTCTAAATTCTGAAAACATATGAGGTTTCCATATTTCCAAGGACTCCAAGAGATAATTAGAAAAGTAGCGACTATATCCAAAGCATCACCCATTAAATTCCAAACCATAACATCAAAACCAAATTTATTATCCGAAAAATCAGCACCCAAATTACAGCGTTCTTCCCAAATTTATCAAACAACAGTACATCCACAAAACACATGGCCATTGTTCTCAACTCCCAAGCTACATTGACCACATATCCTTGTGGATATAATACCTCTCTACAGTAAATTTTGTTTGGTAGGCAAAGTTTCAGACAAGCACTCCAAGCAAAATTTTTAACCTTATTTGGCAATTTCATATTTCAAAACTACCTCAAAAATGCTTTCCATCCTCCCAGATTTGAACTTTAAGACTCATAACTAAATGATAGCCTGACTTGACTGTGTAAATACCATTCTTTTGACTACTCCAGATAAGTAGATCTTTTGTCATATGTGGGTTAATAGAATTTGCAGTATGTTTTTAGCCTTAGAAGAAATAAAAACACTCCTAACCAAAGCTTGATTCCATCCACATAACTGTTGGTCCAATAGCTCACATTCTTTTGCATCTGATTGTAAAACCTGAATAGGAGATATCACTTCATGTAAAGGGAAATTTGGTAGCCATTTATCATGCCAAATATTAATGTGATTACCCTTCCCTACCTCTCAATACAACTGGTTGACAATATAGACTTTGTTGTACCTATACTTCTCCATGCATAGGAAGAAGTTCTAGCCACATTTGAATGCAAAGAATTTGTTTTGGGAAAGCACTTGGCCTTAAAAACTTGTAGAGGATGAGTATTATGAATCAACCTTCCAACCTTGTTTTACAAGTAAGGGCAGATGACAGATTAAAAGCTTCTACCTCAAGTACTCTCAAATACTTTCACTGCTATTTTTTATTTTATTATTACTTTTCACCTACTTTTTGTTACTATTTATTGCTTTTCATCTATTTTTTTACTACTATTCAATATTCTATTATTACTTTTTCATTATTTTTTCACTATTATTCACAAACAATCACAAACACTTTTACTATCCAAACATAGTCTAAGTCCTTAATACATTCCTCCTTTAAACTTTGAATTACACATCTTATTCAGACTTACCCAGTGCACCTTATGCTCGCCACCTCTTTGTCGCCACCAAAATCTTGCAAACATACCGTCTAATTCCTTATAAAAGGCTTTTAGTAATTTGAAGCAACTCATTGTATAAGTAAGGATAGCCTAAACAACTGCCTTTATGAGAACTTCTTGACCAGCTTGAGATAATAAATTCTCTTTCTAACCTTACAATTTCTTCCATATTCTGACTTTTATATCCTGAAAAGAGTGAGTCCTAGATCTTCCAATTAATTATGGGAGGCCCAAATATTTATCATAATGTTTTAAAGATTGTACATTCCAAATGGACCGAATATCATGAACCTCCTGCTGCCCAACATTCGAAATGACTAACAATTAAGTTTTCTATATTTATTTGTTGCCTAGAGCTCAACTCATAAAGTCTTAATAACTGCTACAAACATACATTTTCAGATCTAGTAGCTTGACAGAACAAGAGACTATCATCAGCAAAAAATAAATGGCTAATCCATTGAGCTCCATTACAAACCCTTATTCATTTTATCAACTTCTGCCTCTTAGCATTTTAAATAAGAGATGATAAGCCTTCGGTACACAAAACAAACAAATGAGGAGATAAAAGGTCGTCTTGTCTCAAACCTCTTGATGCATTAAAAGATGAAGTAGGGAATCCATTAAGAAGCACTTTATACAAAAATGAAGTAATACAAGACATTACCAGAGACACCCACTTTTGATGAAAATCTAATTTAATCATAACCCTTTCAATGAAACACCACTCTACCCGATCATAAGCTTCACTCATATCAAGTTTAATGGACATCAAATCTTTTGTCCTCACCTCTTTCTCCTTATAGAATTGACAGTCTCATAAGGTACAAATACATTATCCGTTATAAGTCTACTTGGCACAAAAGCACACAGACTATCCGAAATTACTTTAGGCAAAACAAGCTAAAAGTCTCGTTTGGTTACACAGATGAAATGAGAAATATGTAAATAGTAGTGAGATAATTTGTGAATAATAGTGAAATGGTTTAAGTTAAGATATTTTATAGAGTTTTGAGAAAGGAGAGAGAAAAAATTGAATAAAAATATTATAAAATTAAAATATTGTTAGAATATAGCTTTTTAAGATGATTTTTTTTGACATTTGAAAATTTTGAATTTTTTTTTATATTTTATTTGAAAGTTTGTGAAAGTTGTAATGATTAGATGAAAATTTTAGAAAAATCAAAAATTTAAAATTGAGTATTTGTACTTGAATGATGTTTGGATGTTGAGACTAAATGAGATGGGTTGAGACCATCTGTAAAACCAATCGAAACTTAAGTCTATTGGCATTTGGCAATGACTTTAGCAATTATTTTATAAACAACATTGCACAAACTTATACCTCGGTATTTAGTGATATTGTCAGCGTCCTTTTTTTGGGATAAGAACCATGCAAGTTTTATTTAGAGTATCCAAATTGGTCTATACATATGCATATGCAAAGTCATATTTGCATAATATGATCCTAAAATCATCTGCATTGGCTTATACATATACATATATATAGCTAGTTATGAACAGTTCTTATCCAAATTTGGATAGCAACTATTCACTCTACAAAACATATTTTAATCATTATTTCTCTCTCCTTCCACTCTCTCTCTCACAATCTTTCCCTCTTCTCCCTCCTTCAACAACACAACAAACCTTCACCTATACATTCATTTTATTATTATAATATATTATATATTTTTTTTTTCATTTTATTATATTTTTAATATAATACAACTATTTCTTGAGATTTGCAAAAGAATCATTTTTCCACACTACTAGATTACGTTGACAATTAAGCAAAGCACTACTTAACCCAGTATCACTAGTAGATTGCTCGTTTTGTTTTCATGAATTATTAATAACATCCTGACAACCACCAGCTCCAACCCACATTGTTTCAAAACAAAAAGGCTTCTTGCCTCTAAATGTCTCATTTGCAAAATCATTTGTAGACGTGATCAAACAATTATGGTTATAATAGGGAGTATGAATATCCCTAACCTTATAATGCATATACATCGCCAACTATGCCAGATTAGCCAAAATTTGTCTAGCCTTTCTTTAATATGGTCACCCCTATTGGGCATATTACTCCAAGTAAAAAAAGGCCCATCAAAATTCAAGCCCTTAAGTTGACAATGATCAAGAGCATATCTAAAAGCTTGCATTTGCCATTCCATTGGTACTCAACCTCCCAATTTCTCCCTATTCGAAATTATCTCATTATGATCCCCAAAACACGGCCAAAGTCCTTCAAACGTATCAGAAAGACATTTTAACAAATCCCACATTTCCTTTCCCCTATTAACTTCCAAATGGTCATACACAACTCTGACCTTCCACTGACAATTATCATATTTATCACCAATTCGTGCATCAAAATGATGTTTTGAATAAGATTAATCTCAAAATCTACATCTTTGCTCCATAACTTACAATCCCACCACTTTTGCCCTTAGGATTCATAGCCAAGCCCCCCATAAAACCCAATATATAATTCGGCATCTCCAAATGATGAACATGTACCTCAGTTTCCAAAATAAATACCACATCAGGAACTTCTATTCGTACCAAGTCACGAAGAACTTAAAACCCACGAGAATTCCAACTTAATATTTTCGTGGTTGTCTAAGGGTGTAACGGGTCCAATTTGGTCTGGTTTTAAACAAATTTTGGAACCGAATCGATATACTTCTATTTTGAAAATTTAAGAATTGACACAGATCGATTTATCAGCGAAATAAGAACTTTTAGTTTTTTTTATCTCAGTTTGATCTAGTATGATTTTTCCAGTTTACCATTTACACGTATGACACTTCATAAGTTTACTATTATAATTTTTTCAACACTAAATTCAATAGTTATAATTTAGTATTTATTATTAACAATTATTAATTCATTAGTGTCTAATTATACTAGCATAGTATAGGTAGTGTCTAACTTATTAGTGAGACTAATAGACTTGAATAATAAAATTAAAATTTTATGTTATATTATAATATATAATGTAATATAAAAATTATATATAATATAAAACATATATCCGTTCGGTTTGGTTCAAATCCGTTTTCAAAATATGAAAACCAATATTGAACCGATTTAGGAATGGTTTCAGTTCTAAAAAAACTGGTACCACACTAGACCGATTATGAACTAGACTAAACTCACCAGTTTGGTCTGATCCTGTTCAATCGGTTCTTTGATTTTTTTACACCCTTATGGCTATTAGTGGGGTTGAAACTTAATGTCTATTGAAACCACTTCAACCTCCACCAAATTTTCATCATCAAATGATTTCTTCCTCTTAGAATCAATCACGATGGATTTATCTTTCGCAAAAACAAACTCCAAAAAACGCTTAGAGGGGATCAAACTCTATTTCGAATACTTATTTTCCTTTAAAACTATACTAATACCACTGAGCCTACCCTTATGTCTCTGCTTAGAAGAAGAAGCCCTTGAAGCAAAATAATTAATACAACTCAAAATTTTGTTTTAGGCTAGGCCTAGTGAATAAAAGAGATGAGCCCAGACTCCCAGTCCCACATTGCCCCAAAACATTATCTATGGGTTTGATAGTTACTATTGAAACCTCCTTGTTCAAATCTAGAAATAAATTGGGTAAAGAAAATACCTTTTGTTTAAGCGGTTAAAGCAACCATTCTCGCAATGTCGCTCAATTGCTTGTCTTTCAAAGTGACTGGTTTCTTTGTTGCCAAAATCTGATCAACAGATAATCTCTCACCAACAATTGGAACACCAAAGTCTCCCTACATTGGACCACTCTTGGATTAAGCAACTCTTGTTTCTATTAATACCACCATTAGCCCTCAACCATGCTCCATATGGGAAACCATCTTTTAATAGCCCGACTAGTAGACCATAATGAACAATCACAATCAACATGACCCAATTTACCACAACAATAACAAAAAGTAGACAATGTTTCATATTTGAATCTAACCCACAACACATTTGACTCCTCAAGAATACCCCTCTTGAACCTTGGCAAAAGATTATTTATATCTACTTGGAATTGTACCCGAGAGAACTCACTCCACCCTGCCATATTCTAGACAACTCAATATCTTTAAGCTCTCCAATTGATTCACCAATCATTTTGACAACGTTAGTAGTCATCCCCCTCAAAGAAAGATCAAATAAATGAATCCAAAATTAAGCAGAGTTCATAACAATTTTAGAAGGCTAGATATCACTATCATACTCCTTCAAAAGTACTAAACTTCTATCAAAGGACCAAGGAGCATTATGTAACACCTTCTCTTTGTCACTTTACTTTGAAAATAGTAAATATTCTCTCCAATTCAAAAAATTGAACCCTTTTCACTGGGCTCCAGGTAGTAGCTTTCTTATTATGAAACTTGGTAGTGAGAAGCCTAAAAAAGAGAATATTCAGTGGGAACTACAGAGGGCATCTAGAAAATACCTAGAATCACAATCTCATTGGTCTCTATTGTCGATAATGTTGATTTCCTCCACTTTTTTAACAACTCCTCATCCTTAACTGTACTTGAAAAGAACAAAGCAAAACCCTATCAAAGGGAATCAATGCTTGTAATAGAAAAGAAACAAGAACTCCCAAGTACTGAAATTCCAAAAATCGATCACTGAAAACGTTGTGGAAACTTTGAAATGAAACACCCCTATTTTTCATGGATTCGCCATTGAAATTACCATGGAATCGCCAAGGAACCCCTTACTGAGAGAAAAAACACTAGCCCTCGACTGTATAAAACTTTTGCTTGTTGTATGGAACCTCGAATTTCAAAACAAACTTAAAAACCTTGTATGGAGGATTTGTAATGATATTTTGCCAATAGAATAGCTAGGGTTTAGTAAAGATAAATATCCTCCAAAATGATGTTTGTAATCTATGTAAAAAAGGAATTGGATAATTGTTCTGATGCTTTGATTGCATGCGTACATGATTTGGAACTTTTGATTGGGGCTTGAAGAATCGTAACAAAGTATGGCAAACAACAGACCCATATGATCTCTTCTTCCACTAATTAATCAATTAATTTTGAAACTTTTGCGTGAGATTTCAAGAAATGCTGTCCTACTTTGGACTTTGCTATGACTTTCATGATAGCATGGGGTTTATTGTGTAGAAAATAAATTTCCGCCCATCAGATTAATTTCTTGATCTAAGAATAGTGGTTGAGGGAGCACTAAACTTGGTTGAAAATTTAGAGAATTAAAATACATTACCAAAAAGAATAATTTGGAGAAGATTAAACTATAATTTGGTAGAGGACTTAGAGCTTTCAATTTAAATGTGGATGGGGCAATCTTCAAGGAACTACAAAGAAAGGAGTAACAATTGTCTTATAGGATCAAATGTGCAAACTTTTATTGGTTTCATGCGGTTGTTAATCAAGAGTGTAAGAGGTGGAAGATGCAGAAGCATTAACCATATTGGCAGCTGATCTCAATTAAGTACTGGTAATACGGGAATACCTCAGATCATTAGAGAAAGTGATTCTATGACAATGGTTGGTAGCTAAAAATGTCTAATACATCCACAAGTACTTATTTTACAAATTGTCATTGCATAGCAAACTTTTGTACTTTTTGAAGAATTTGACTCTAGCAAATGACACATTCACCTCTCATTGTATTAGTTCCATATCTAACTTCTTACATTTTTATATGTAGATAGTTTTCATGAACAAACTGGAACGTTCCAGTTTGTATTTCAAACGGATAAAGAAAAAATAATAGTATTTCTATACAAAAAAGGGATTCATGAAATAAACATGAACATCGATACTTAGTACATGTTTGGGAAGTGAGATGAGTTAAGAACATCTCATTCATCTCAACGCTTCTCATAAATTTTTTCACAAATATCACTTAAACATAAAACATTTTCTAATTTCAAATCTTGAATTCTTTCATCTAATCATTATAAATTTCTCAAACTTTCAAACAAAATATAAAAAATAATACAGATTTTTCATATATGGTATTGCTACATCTCCCACATAATTTAAATCATGTCCAGATTTATTCTCTAAATATAATATATATATATTTAGTGATTGGATAGTAAATATTTATTCTAAAGATTTGTTCCCTGGCCTTCTTTAAATATATATGGATTACCAGATCCGATCATTTGAAACCCCAGCCACTTTGATATGGAAAATGACCACCTCCTTGAAAGCCTTATAAATTGAAAGAAATTATGCATTGTGCTCGTAATTACATAGTTCTTGGCCATTTTGCATGTATTCTTGAAACTATGCATATATACTACTTGAACCTGATTTATTGCTCAATCCTACTAGCCTCTGAGGAAGTCCATTATTGAATTAGGTACGACGTTGCATTGATCGGAATACACTATGCTAGGCCCAATTTCTACCTTAGAATGTGGATTGAACCTTGTGCGGTAATAAACGACGTTAAATAAGGCCCATGGGCCTACATGCTGTACAGAGGTTGGAAGTGCAACGGGCACACCAACTCGAAAGCATTGTTGTGCACATGTATTCATGATCAGAGCCTTCCTAATTATTAAGGTGCAGTCTTAATGAAAGGGCGGATAATGTGGGATGCTAACGTATCTCAGCAAGATATCTGCCTCACAGGGACATGATTCAAGGTCGTCTTGAATACTAATAGCCCATGTATCAAAGGCGAGAGTGTAAAGTCAAGCCAAAGGAAGAGCCTTACCAAGTTGAGACAACTAGTACATACAAATACCATTGAGTGTAAAAATATTCGTGAGTTGTGAAGTCTGGATTTTCCACGCCTATGGGCTCTAAAGCCAGTTGTCACATCACGTAAAATGACAACAGGATTCTCCAAGGGTTGGAAAGTACTTGGGTTGGGGTAATACCCAGAAAATCCAGAAAATTGCAAACGGGGCAACAAAAAGGGAGCCTTAGAGCATTAGTATTGGTCTATACATATCTATATGCAAAACTATATTTGTATAATATGACTCAAAAAACACCCACATTGACTTATGCATATGCATAAATTTGGCTAGCAGTGAACAGTTGTTATCCAAATTTGGATAACAACTATTCATTCCATCAAACATATTTTAATTGTTATTTCTCTCTCCTTCCACTCTTTCTCTCTCAATCTTTTCCTCTTCTCCCTCCCTCAACAATACAACAAATCTTTACATACACATTCATTTTATTATTATAATATATTATATATATTTTTTTCATTTTATTATATTTTTAATATAATATATAAAAAAATTATATTTTTTATTATTGCATTTGTATTATTAATCTCAAATGTATATAGTGGATGCTAATTAGAAAATATATATAAAAATTTTGATTTTAGAAAAAAATTAATAATAATAAAAAATTATTATTTTATTATTATTTGGTCTCAAATATGCATAAGTCAATGTAGAAGTTTTGCTTGAATGACCAAATGGTTATGCAAAAGAGATAATTTTACATATGTATATGCATAGACCAATGCTAATGCCCTTAAACCCATCATAAATATACTTATGTACAAACTCACATGTGTAGTCAACCCGTCAAAGTCAATGATGCAATGACAGGTACCTGGTAAAATGATGTCAACAGAGTCAGGGATCTCATACAAGTCCCACACCAAATCCAAATATGCTCGAGTAGTAGTGGCAGACCAATAACTCCCCTCAAACCTGTCTGCTCGAGAGGAACCACCATCACTAGACCTGTCCAGAGAACCATATATAGGAATGAGAAGTCTAAAAGCCACAACAAGTAGTGTTGTGAGAGGCCATTGGCAGCAAGTAGATGAGGAAGATTTTAGAGGCAAGGATAATTGCAGCAGCCGCCAGCAAAGAAAAAAACACAATATGCGAGGGAGGAGAACCAAGGTTTAAAGAAGAATAGC
Organism: Cyclocarya paliurus; assembly: GCA_029856935.1. Classification (NCBI taxonomy): domain Eukaryota; kingdom Viridiplantae; phylum Streptophyta; class Magnoliopsida; order Fagales; family Juglandaceae; genus Cyclocarya; species Cyclocarya paliurus. Next base: position 22,853,733 of record CM056957.1, on the reverse strand, counting down.
AGTGGTTAGGCAAGCGATGGCAATAGGAAACCGACAAGTTTCCCTGACAATGAAGGCAAGTCGAACAAATCCCTCGAAATGCCTTGCACGAAGAAACATGGGGATGCAGATCGACAGACGTTACTCTGTCCAAGGAAACTAATCATGAAAGGGTATGAGAAGCTTCAAGAGAGGGAAGAATGTGAAATTCCCGTTGCAGCAGGAATTTGCAAGGTAACTGCCAATCTTTACCTTAGAAGGTGGATCGAACCCTGTGCGGCGAGAAACAACGTTAAATAAGGCCCACGGGCCTACATGTTGTATAGAGGCTGGAAGTGTAACAAACACACCAACTTGGAAGCTTTGGTGTGCACGTGTATGCGTGATTAGAGCTTTCCAAATTGAAGTGCATCCTTAATGAAATGGTGGATAACGTGGGATGATAACGTATCTCAGCAAGATGTCAGCCTCAAGGGGTGTGATTCAAGGTCGGCTTGAATGCTACTAGCCCATTAACTGAGAGTGGAAAGTCAAGCTGAAGGAAGAGCCTTACCAAGTTGAAATAACCACTTCATACAAATGCCAACTGAGGTGTACATAATAAAGTTCTCTCTAAATATACACATGGAAAACAACTGAACTCCACTGACTTGACCATAGGAGGCCTCTCAAGCCTAAACCCCAATCCATTTTCCCTTTCTAATCGTAGATTGAGAGGAATAGTTGAAGGTGTGAGGAACACGTCCTCAACAGCCTAATTACCATCAAGTTGATCATTTCAACACCATATTCATAACCAAAGCAACTAGCAATGGAGATCAACTGGCGACGCAAAAAGACTAAGGGTCGTGGGCCAAAAACAGACATTATGTGGGAAAGTGAGAGTTTCAGGGCTGCGATGGCTTGCAAGGAGAGGGAGAGAGGGGAGACGGAGAGAAAGCGATGGGGGGTATTTGTATGGGATTTGCTTGCCTCGTGTGCAGTTCCATTATTCTCCTCTTAGAATGCTTACGTGTTGAAATTCTATTGGAGGGTGTAAAAGCCCTTATCCACTGCATCCGGCCCTAGTCTCTCTCTTATTATTGATAAGTATGGCTCTTGTGCATAGGGCGAACTTGTAAAAAAGTATTTAGGCTAGTGGGTTATGTTAGGTAGAAATGGCTAGATGGTCAGTTCATGAGGGTGATGATAATTGGCATGAAATTATTAATCATATTCTCAATTTGATTAATATTTTTAGAGAAAGTAGTAAGATAAATAGTAACAAAGGGTCGAACTAATCACAATTTTGTATATACCCAAAAAGCATAGAGAATTGTGCCAACACGTGAGGCTCTTATGTCAGCAATGGAAAGGCGTGAATGGTTGGGTCTGAGGCTAAGGAATCTATATATTGAAGTGGTGTGGTTGGCACTATGAGTTTAGATATGGGCACCGCTGAGGGCTAACGTGCCACTTTGAGTAAAGGATACAACACAGACACCCATTATAAGATTGAGGTGTGGCTCCTTTGTCATGTATCATTCCACATTGTGTCCTCTTTGAAACTTGTTATTTTTGTTTTGGACGAATGAAAAGTGTAATATTAAAGGTGCATCAATTTTTTTTAGGGAAGTTCCTTTCACATGTTATACTTGAAGTCTAAAATTAGTTTACCCCTCTTGAAATATATTGCCTTATAACCTACTATAGCTGTGTTATTGTATACTTCATACTTTAGCTCTGTGGTTGTATATATATATACTTTCAATCGTTAAGGGCACCCATTAAGAAATAATTTATTATATCATTTTGTTCAATCTTAGTTGTGTTATGATCTCAAGCTTTTTAGGTAGGCCGCTTATGTATATATATATATATAAGTTTGGACAAAAGTAACATGATTTATCCCAACAAATGGCTGTAAAAGTCATACGATAATTAAAAATGATCAAAAGGAAAATAAAATTAGAAAAATGAGTAGTTTGGAAAACAAATAGTATTTCTCACTTAAGTTGTAAAAAGTAGTGAGAAAGTGTATGAGAAACTCAAAGACACAAAAAGCGATTCTCCTTACCCCAATTCAGAATTAATAATCAGATGCTTCAATCTCAATCTTTGATCTGGTCATCATTAGAGAAACTGTCAATATTTACACATAAAACCAAAATTCAAATTAGTTTTATTTACGGCAAAAATGCATGCATGGGATATATAAATATACAGCAAATAAATTACCTCTATCGATAGTGTCATGATCATCAGTCTTTAAAATTTGCCACTACTCTATTCATGGAAGCAAACAAACAATCAAATACGTTTTATATAGAAAATTAAGAAAAGAAACAAAACAGAGCATGAAATGAAAGGAAAGTAATAATAGGATATTTTAAGAAGAAAAGAATATATTTGCATAATATTAAAGGCCCTATATATAATTTTCTAGACGGTAACCAGCTAATTATTCTTTCCAACTAGATGCATAAAATGCAGATAGTTTGGAGCCTAATAATATTACATACTTTGATCTTAACAAGTGCCCTGAGAATATCAACAGTACCGTCCTTATTTTATTATCATCACCATCACTATCATGATGATGATCATTATTATATGAAAAATGATATGGAGTCCGAATCGGGCTCCCTTTTTTTTGCCCGATTGGGCTTTTTAATTTTTTTTTTAGTTATTTTTTTTACTTAGTATTTAAGAAAATATTGTTTAATAATATTATAAATTTTTTTATTTTTTTAAAAATATTTTAAAGTGTTAAAAAATGATGTTAAAAAATTAAATTTTAAAGAATTTTTAGTTTTTTTTACATTATTTTTTTAACATAAAAAAATATTACAATATTATTAAACAATATTTTCTTAATTACTAAGTAAAAAAAAAACTATAAAATAAAGTAAAATGTCCAATCGTGCAAAAAAAAGGGGAGCCCGCTAGCATTGGCCTTATTATATTTTTCAAGCAAAGATAAAAATAAATCATCTCAAATTTTTGTCAAGAATGTGCACGCACTCGAATTCTTAATATATATATATATAAAAGTATCATGATCATTAATTTAAAGTATAATAAAAACTAATTAAAAAGCTAGGTGTTAAATTTCAAGCCAATTGGACTAATATTTAATATGGAAAATATTAGGTAAGAGGACACCGAGATTTTACCAAAAACTAGTTACCTGCTGAAAAAAGAAATGAAACTGAACGGTACTTAATTATGAAGTTATTAATGATCACTAATTAATTCAATATTCCCCATGCACGCACAACCGCAAGCCATAAACATTGAATTGCTTTTGCAGAAGAGTAAATATAAAAAAAGAAAAAAGAAAAAAATTCCAATTCAATAGCATAAGCATATTTGCATGCAGAAGTAATATTTAAATAAAGCCCACGTGACCCAATAAGCTGTCGATATTATGCTTAATTAATTAGATTCATAAATATTTGTAAATACCTATACCTGATTTTGAGGTAATATTCAAAGGTCAAGCCTGATCAGACTAATTACAATTAAAACTTTAGTGGGGGCCTGATCAGTGTGGCCCTGGAAACGCAACCTCATGAATTCACACATCATCAAAAAGCTGTTTTACAACTCAGATTACTGAAACAAGAGTACGTGTAAAAGTAGGATTTTTCTCCTGTTAATTAGCAGAGAAGGCCAAGCCAATATATGTATATATTATGTGCATTTATGTGTAGTGTGCACACACGCGCGCACACACATATATATATATATATGTATATAAATATTGAAAGGCAAAACATATATAGAGAGAGAGAGGGAATTTTTTTGTAGAGAGAGAGAGAGAGAGAGAGAGGGAGATGGAAAGAGTGAAGAAATGGTTTGCAGGGTCGAAGGTGGGGGCGGCCATGATAATAGTGCAGCTATTTGTTACAGGGATGCAGCTGCTGATGAGGGCGATGCTGGGTGGGGGCACCTTTGTTTTCAAATACGTTGCATACCGTAGTGCTGTTGCTGCTATATGTGTTGCTCCTCTTGCTTTCTATTTGGAAAGGTGCATGCATCGTCAATTAATATTTTAGAGTTTTACTTTTTGTGTTTCCCCTACCTACCTACCTACCTACCTACCTACGTTTGAATGACAGTCTGTCTGTCTTGAATCGTACTGCAATATGCCATGGTTGCTGCTGCAGGGGAAGTCCAAAGACGTTTAAGTGGTCCGTTTGGTTTTGGCTCTTTCTTAACGCCTTAGTCGGGTAAGCCAGCCATGCTCATGTACGTGTATGCTTCATTCTCTGATCTGTATATGAAATTAAGTATAAAAAAGGTTCGAAACTACTTAACATGATGATCAGTTTGGGTGCTTCAGGCATGAAACTATATATACACACATATATATATATATTAATACTTATTGAGTGATGTCTGGCCTCCCGGTGCTACTAGATGCAGGCTTCAGCTCTGCACAGTATAATATTTTAATGCTAATATCATTAGGGTTTTCTTAATCCTTATAATTGTCGACTTTCTTGTTCGTCTCTTTTTTATTATTATTCCTAATTAATTGAATTTTCCAAAAAAAAAAATTCAGGATAACAATGTGTATGGGATTGTACGCTTATGGTCTTCGAGACACGACAGCTACATACGGTACCAACTTCTTCAACTTAGTTCCAATAACTGCCTTCCTCTTTTCCATACTCGCAGGGTACTAATCTATGAAACTTTATATATATATATATATATATATATGCCTCTGTATAATCACCAAATTATTAAGCAATTATATGCAGAGACCTTTAATTTGTTTCTGAATGGGGTGTCATACTGTGCATGTGTAGTATTGAGAAGTTGGGGCTGAATACAAGGGCAGGTAAATTAAAGGCAATGGGGGCAATTGTTTGTGTAGCAGGAGTACTTATTTCTAGTCTTTGTGATGGAAAAGCTTTCCATATCAGGCATCTTAGTCCTCACTCTCGTTGGGCTCATCAATCGAAGTCATCCAAGGATCATTGGGTTCGTGGCAATCTCCTGCTGACTGGCTTTTGCTTGTCCATGGGTGCTTGGTTCATTGTTCAGGTATCTATCTATGGGGAACCTGCAGCTTTGAGATTGAATATCCTTGCAAATCTGATCATTCTTTTAACTGTGAAATATATATATGTATATATATATATATGCGTGTGATCATAATCATCATGTAAACGCAAACTGCATGCAGGTTAAGTTGCTCAAGGTTTTTCCATTCAAATACTGCGCAATAATGCTGACATGTGTCATAGCAACAATCCAAGCAACGGTGATAGGAGTGTGCGTTGATAGAAGTAAGGATGCCTGGAAGTTAGGGTGGAATCTCGAACTTCTTACAATAGTTTACTCTGTAAGTACTACTTTCAATATTACTGATCATGACCATCTCACGATCTTCATCAAGATCATGGAGAATTATTAAGTCAATATTCAAGCTGCTAATTTTTATACGTGCAGGGAGCACTCAACACGGCTGCATCATTCTGCTTGATGGCATGGGCAAGTGCAATCCGAGGCCCCACATATCCTCCAATCTTCAACCCACTATCACAAATACTTGTGACCATATTAGAATCCGTCATATTCGGTGAAGAGATCAAACTCGGAATGTACGTATAATATTGTGCATGCAGTATTTATAATTAATTTTCTAATTAATTTTAACAACCTTATTTTTGGCTGAATTATTATTATTATTATTTTATTGCAGTATTCTAGGCATGATTGTGATTATTATTGGGTTGTACTCCTTCTTGTGGGGCAAAAACATGGAAATGAAACGTGATTCGCTAGATCAAAATATTGCCTCAAGTTCAATGAGAAGTGAGGGATCAATCACTATCATTTGAACATTAGAAATTGCAGCAGCAGTCCTGGGAAATTAAATAATTGTTTCAGATCATCATGCCCGCCAGCCATATGCATGAATGGTCGTTTCAAATATCGATGATGGGTTCATGTTCATGTAGTTGCATGTTTTGTAATTTAGATAATACTATCGATCGATAAATGATCTTGCTTTTGTAGGATTAGTTTGTTTGAGTTTGCACGTAATATTCAAATCTCCTACTGACTAATTTAAAAAAAGTAAGACAATTTATTATTTCTGTTTTTTTTTTCTTTTTTATATTATGTGATCTTCTTCATGTACTTGTCATGTATAATACATATATACAAATTTAAAATTCATGGTTGATCGGTACAGCTTACAACTTATTTTTTTCAAATAAACCATATATATATGGACGATAAAAGTAAATCTTTTTCCACGTAATACAGTTACGTTTTAACAATTCGATCGAGACTATCATATAAAAATTATGTGACATTCCAGATTTGTTTTTTATATTATTTCGATTCTTAATTACTACAATGAATAAGGCGTATGACAGAATTGAATGAAGCTTTTTAAAGTCAGTTATGGAGACTACGGGGTTTCACCAGAACTTCATTAGCTTGATTATATATTGTGTCAGCTTTGTCTCTTATTCAGTGCTAATAAATGGTGATCACAAAGGCCCCGTAATTCTTTCTAGAGGCCGATTGAGGCAAAGGGACCCGTTATCCCCCTCCTTATTCCTTCTTTGTATTGAAGGTTTGATTACTTTATTAAAAGAAGCAGGGTTAAAAGGAGAGATTTCTGATCTAAAAATCTATAGAGGTGCTCCAAACATTAATCACCTGCTCTTTGCCGATGATAATGTTATTTTTCGTAAGGCTGAGGTGGGGGAAAACAGAAGTGTACAGGCTATTCTAGATAGATATCATGAATCAGTTTCTAGCCAGAAAATCAACAAGAAAAAGACAGCTATGGTTTTTAGTGGCAATGTTCCAAGGGATGTTAAGAATGATATAAAATAGCTTTGCAGAAATAGTGAGATTCAGCAGTATGAATGATTCCTGGGTCTTCCTCCTATTGTGGGTAGGTCTAGGCATAGAACTTTTCTCTCTATAAAACAGAAAGTTTGGGAAAAGCTCCAATGTTGGAAAGGAAAGTTATTATCTCAAGGGGAAAGGAAGTGCTTTAAAAAGCAGTGGCACTCTCTATCCCTTCCTATTGAATGAGCTATTTTTTGCTACCCTCTTCTGTGTTTTGATTTGGAGGGTTTAATGTCGAAGTTTTGGTAAGGACAAAAAGGAGAAGAAAGGAAGATACTTTGGGTGAGCTGGCCTCGTATGTGTGAGAAAAAGTCGTGTGGGGGGATGGGGTTTAAAGAACTCAAGTTATTTAATTTAGCACTTTTGGCAAAACTAGGGTGGAGATTGTTGCAAAATGATAACTCCCTACTATTCAGGTTATTTAAGTCTAAATATTTTCCTAATTCCTCTTTTTCACAAGCTGGGCTAGGAAGGAACCCTTCTTACACTTGGAAGGGAATATGGGAAGCAGAGAAATGGATGCTTGAAGGCTGTAGATGGAGGATTGGTGATGGAAGACTAGCAAGAATATGGTCAGATCAGTGGATTCCAGGGCATGGGACTCTGCTTTCAGAGAGCTTGGTTGGGCCAGACACTAGTACTGAAGATGTTGTTAGTACTCTCTTTGATGCCGATACAAGAAGTTGGGATATGCACAAGCTGAGATCTCTCTTCAATTCGAACGTGGTGTTAGATATTCTCAAGATAGTGATCTGTCCAGGTACCAATTGTGATAGGTGAATCTGGGCTCATGAGAGAAATGAAGTTTTTAGTATGAAAAGTTGCTATAGGTTTCTTAAACAAGGCTGGGTTTACATGGTGTTGAAACTTCTTCAGTTAGCTTTTCCAAAGTGGTATGGAGACAGATTTGGAAGATGCCAATGCCGAGTAAAATTAAAATTTTTGCTTGGCGTGCTTGCAAAGAAGGCCTACCCTCAAAAGCTAATCTGTTAAAGAGGAAAGTGACTATGGAAGCACAGTGTGGGTTTTGTGGTTTCCAGTGTGAAGACCTCAATCATGCTTTGATAAATTGTATCTCTTTACAGAGTACATGGAAGGAGATCATGCTAGATATGAGTTTTGCTGCTGATATGAGTCTCTTTGATGTCGTTTTAAGTCTCTATCAAGGGGCCTCAATGAGAAGCTGCATATGTTCTTTGCATTGGCATGGAGTTTTTGGTATAGTCGTAACAAAATGGTTCATGATTAGGTTATTTTAAATCTTAGAAATGTAACTACCAATGCATTGAGTTTGCTCAGAAACTATAAAGAGGTAAGATCCCAACCTAAGTCCCAGTTGAATAAACACTTTAGTTGGAAACCTCCATTAGCAGGTTTATTAAAGTTAAATGTGGATGGGCCTGTTTTTAGGGAGCTGGGAAAATCTGGTATAGGCTGCATTTACGTGATGACCAGGGTAATGTTCTAATGGTTGAACATGAGGTTGAGGGACCAGAAGTTACTGAACTAACTGCTATTCTCAAAGGGCTACAGTTATGTTCTAGTTTGGGCATTGCAAACATTCAAGTTAAATCTGATTGCTTGTTAGTTGTCGAGGCATTGCAGCGTCACTCCATGGAAGACTCTTTGCTTAGGTTGTTATATAGAGAGATTAAATTACTTTCCACGCATTTTGTTGATTGTAATTTTGTCTATGCACATAAAGAAGGAAATAGGGCAGAGCATTGTTTAGCGCATTATGCGATTAATATTTATGAAATTGCCATGTGGTGGGATTGTATTCTAGACTTTCTTTCTCAAGTCCTATGGCTTGGTAAATGTCTGTAATCTCATTTTATTAATAGAAGTCAAGTTTCTTATCACAAAAAAAAAAAAATTACTATGATAAGTATTGCGCCCTTAATTAGGTATTTAATATATATGAAAAAGTTATTATATGTGAAGGTGTTTTTTGTAGCTAGATAGCAATATCTATGCCTAACTATAGTACTACATATCCATTTAAGAATACAATCACTACAACAAAAGTTTGAACGTTTAAAATATGTATAGGTATTTAAAATATGTTTGAATGTATTGAGTAAAACATTCGATCGGACTATGATACGATCAAACGATTTGCTATAAGATGAAATTTGATGTTGATTTTATGTTTGATGATAGCATTAGAACGGTTCCCAATATTGTTCGGTTTAATAATGATTACATTCGAATGTTGTGTATCAATATTTGAATAGTTTTTACTAATTTTGTTCTAACGTCTTTAGGTTGTTCGAACGTTAAATTTTTATTTTACCTAATATTGAAAAACCAAATAGTCATACATAATATTTAAAAAAATCTACAATTTTTTCAGTTCCCATAAAAGTAGTCTCATAAATGCGAACTAAATAAATAAAACAGTAGTATTAATGTTTTTCGTACAGAAATAGATCCCAAAATCTGTATATATAATATAAATCAGTTGCTTGGAGGCCCAAACTGTTGAATAAGCATTTGCATTTGGAGTTCTATCTCTCTTCTAAACTCTTCTTCTTGTTGTTCTTGTTGTTTCATGTGCATCTTCATGTCTCCTTGTTTCGCTAATTGAGCATCTAATTCATGCTGCTAGCTGCATTGTATTCAATTCCTCGATCTTAGAATTCGCTTCCTCTAACACTCTAGAGGTGTTGGAGGCATACCTGAACAATGAAGAAGAGCTAGAAGGCTTTACACAGCGACCCAAACTCCTCAAATATCATGAACGTTAACCCAGAACTTGTGTAAAAATTTTAACATCTCTTATTAAAGAATTTTGATCTGATGCAGATTTAGCATGTAGGGCAACCATTTTTTCCTATATATAAGACAAATCGCTACAAATATTCGAATATGTTTAATTAAAATAGATAATAATACTTACATAATTTTCATAGTCATCAGGATGAACCAACTCTCCAATACGATTAGTATGTGTTGCAGCATATAATTTTATCAGATCATAATTCGTATCTGATTCTTGCTACACTACAAGAAATTTTATCTTTTTCAGCACCAAGAATCACCGCAAATAACCCCAAATATTGCTGGAAATAATCTTTCCCAGTGATTTTTACTACGCCGAACGTTTGTTGCAATTGTTTACTCGATTATATGTTAAACCAGCGAACTGATAAAATCACCACAATAAGTCCTCATTCTAGCGATTTTTTTCGTTGCAAATACAAAAAAAAAAAAAAAAAAAATGCCGCAAATGTGCTTCCAAATTTAGTTGTTAATTGCTGGGAAAAATTATTTTATCGTCACAAATACCATTAAAATCGCCGCAAATAACATTGTCATTTTTGCAGCATTATGGGCAATTGTTGCAATTAATTTTTTCTCGCGTTTACAATCACCAGGATAAAAATTTATTAACAATTTTTGTTCGCCTTGAATAACTAACCACCTTTTATTTCATTTTTTGGAGCAAAGTAAGTTCGCCGAAATATTATTTGTAGTGAATATATTCGCAGCAAAAAAGAGAACAACAAAGTCTTGGCATTTGTGGCGGTGATTCTAAATTCTTCTGTAGTATATTTGTAATTTTATAGTGAATTTTTGTTCGCTGGTAAAAAGTTACATGATTATTGTTTACTTTTTGCGTCCAACTATATTTGTTGCAAAAAAAATTAATTCGACCTAATATTTATTCTCGGCAAAGTAAAAATCGCTGCAAATGGCAAAAATTCCTAGTGCCCAATCTTCAAAATGTATCCTTTTTTGGGTACCTAATTTCGTGGGTACCTAATTCCCTGCTCCAACTCACTTACAATATTTCCAAATAATACAATACATCATATCACAAACCAAATAATACTTTAATCCAATATATAGTAACTTTAATAGCATATAATTAAAGATGGATCATCCAATACATGAGCAGTTTCAGATTTTTTAAGTAATCTATACACTGGCATATGGTGCATTAACAGAAGGCAATTAAGTACTATAGATCGGAGCAGCTAATGTTTCTTACATGCATAAAGTATGATATTTGAGTTTTAAAAATTCTCTCAATAAACACACATATAATAAATTTGGTTTATGAAATTAAGTTCCATTGAGGAGAGTATGAAATGCAGAGGTTATAACATTGATTACTTCAACTATCACTATAACTGGGCATGCTCTTCATATCTACAATTTAATGGAAAAAATGTTGTAGGAGAAAGTGATAACAGTAAATGGCAATCTTATCCAAATAAAGAAACAATGTAAGAATAGGAGATTATAATGAAAGAAAGAGTGTTAAGGAAACAAATAAAGAAAGAGTGTGTTGTACATGCCTAGAATAGGAGATTATAGAGGATTTCTAGGGATACAATGAGTAGAGTATGGAAGTTATGCAGTAATCACGTGGTTAGTGGTTCTCTTGATCTACTATCTTCGAATGCAAGGCTGTCAAGTAGTACTTGACCAATTTGAGTTCTCGAAACTGTAGTACTACTTGAACCTCAAGCCAGGTATATAGCTAGGGTTACAAACAAACTGAGTCGAGTCGAATTCGAACAAAGGTACTCATCTCGATTAACATATTTATTCATTCGAACTCAAATAAAACTCAAATATTCTTATTTGAACTTGGCTCGTTAACCATTAATGTTATTCGAATTTGACTCGAGATTAACTAAAAATAAACAAACAACTCGAGCTCGAGTAGCTTGAGCTCTAACTCGATTTTTTTTTCAATTTTTTAATCTTATCTTATGGTATAACTTTTTATAAAATAACTTATAGTTATAAATTAAAAAAATAATATAGAAGATAAATGTAATAAATTAAAGAATTTAGTACAAATAGATAATATCATTAAATCAAAAGTTCTAGTTATATGATATATTATTATAAAAATTATCCTATACACACTTTGGGAACATAATATATCTATATATATATATATATATATATTAAATAAGGTAAACTATAAATAATTTCATAACATATAATTAAGTATGTAAAATATAACTAACATGTAATAAAGATAATATATACACATATAAAACATATTACTAGCTTCAAAACGAGGTCAAATGATTCAAGTTGAGCATATACGAGTTTTGTTCACGAGCCTAAAACGAGTTGAGCTGAGTTTATACAAGTTTCACTCATTTAATATTTTAACCTATATTAGAGTTTACAAACTTCTTATTTATTAAATGAACTGAGTTTAAACCGAGTATACACTAGTCGAGTTGGAGATGTTCACAAACTGCTCTATTATTTGCAGCCCTATATATAACAATATTGGAAAATTAAAGTTATGATAGACTTACAATCCTAACCAATGATGGTTGTAATTGAGCAAGGCCGAGCCAGTCTTTGGATTGCCAAACTCGGCTCGGCTAAAAAAAACTTATGCTCGAGCTTGAGCTCGAGATTCCTATCTAATCTTTGTTCAAACTCAGCTTGCTGAGCTAAGTTTTCAACTTGAACTTGAACGTGATCCAAAATGTGCTTAACTCAAGCTGACTTGAGCCAAAATTGTTTATTTTTCAGTTCTTGAATAAAATTTAATAATTAATAGATTAGATAAATAAAAACTAAAAAATAAATAAATTTCTTGGAATTTTTACAACTAACAATTAGACTTTTAAATGAATTAGAAACTTGTCAAGGTTTATAAATAATTAATATGTAACTAGTTGATATTTATCCATAATAACCATATATTATATGTCTACATAAATTAACAATACATATAGATAATATGATAGACTCCTACATACTAGTATATGAAATTATTAAATCTTATCGATTAATTATTGTTCAAATTATAAAATAGCTATGAAGTTTATTCAATATATAAGCATAAGTAATTAGGTTACATACTATATATTTAATTATAAAAGGTGTTATGAAGTATTAACACGGGAAAATTGTTGTTCAAGGCGGGCCACCCTAAACTTAGGCTGAGACATGAAACTACACACGTTGCCCCCACGACCCTAATCCAGTGGGTATGGAAAAACTCCCAGCTATCAGGTCAAGATATTCTTCACCCCCATTACGCAACACCCTGCGCCAAACAACGCAACAAGATATCAGTATCCTCCAAGCGTTGGGGTGAACTTGTGATTGCAAAGGAGCTAGCCTGATGAAATCCAGAACATCTCGAACAAGGCGGCAAAAAGGAAGTTGCAACCCATTGTAGAACATCATGGGATACAAGGCCACCATCTCAATGAACCCCTCCGAGTCCATGGCACCTTGATTGGATCCCGGCACCTTCGGAGTAATGTTGTTTGATATCCCAAATGAGTTGTGAACAGTGTTCAGGTCTAAGCGAGAGGTGGATGTAGTCCAATGGTACTCGTCAAAATACTGCGAAACATCATGGGAGGTGTGTCCCAAATCTTGAAGGGGAGCTACGGGACGTGGAAAATGTGATTCTAGGGAGGAGACATGAGAATCATTTTTGGGGGCTATTCCCTAGGGTTTGAATGTCGTTGAAGAGTGAGTGAGTAGGAAGAAATGACGATGCAGAGAGGGAAGGATTGTTGGCCCGGGTTAGGGATATAAATAGGTCTTCTTAGCCGATTGGATAGCTTCCGATGGAAGGATGGCAAGTATCAAACAAGGTGGGGTGCCAAGAATGAGGCCCATAACTCCCGCTGCACAATGGGACATGGAAGACGAATCATTGCATGTTACCCTAGGCGTAGCTAGTGCGGGCAACGAATGTGAGGGTATGGAAACGTCATGGGACAGAAAGGGTAATTCTCACTACTCACATGGTAGGAATTAGCGAAGTAACTGGAAGGGATATCTCTCCCCTCATATGATCGGGCTTATGTCTGTAGCATCTCTGGTCTTGGGATTGTGCTAATAAAATACGGCCCAATAACGTGAGGAGAAGGCCCCAGCCGAAGTAACGCACGATAAGTCATGCTACATTAAATGCGCTGGCATGGAGTGCTAACATGGAATCCCCACAAAAGAACCTATTGCCGACAAGTGATTATCGCATGTAATGTGGTAGTATGGTAGTTTGAGCAGACAAGACCCTAACGAGGAGGATATAAATAGCCTGAAGCTGGTAATGGAAAAGCTCAATCACTCTGAACTCATTCTCTGCTCTTTCTGTGTTATCTCCAGTATTGAATATATTTTGACTTTGACATCGGAGGTGTCACGGACACATCCGACCACCACATTATTTTCTTTTACAAGCACATAGTGCGGTTTGAAACTGGTGGTTACAAAATAAGCTTTAACAGGATTGTCTCGATGCAAAGCAAATGGATGATGCAAAGATATTTGGGCTTCATTTTCAATGTTGATGGTGATGTACACTATGCACGTATTTAAACAAAAAAACAACTACGCACAACCCATCGGTATTGTTTTGTAGGATTAGTTTCTTTAAATTTAAACATAGCCTCATTTGTTTTTACAATTCTTCTTAACTCATCTAATCTCATCTAATTTAATTATTACAATTTTTCTAATTTTCACACAAAATAAAATAAATAATTCAACTTTTTCAAATCTTAAAACAAAAATAATATTAAAAAAAATATATTCTAACAATATTTTATTCAACTTTTAACCTGAACTCATCTCATCTCATCTGCAAAAACTTCCAAATTAAGACAATTTATTGCATTTTTGTCTTTTATATATGTGATCTTCTTCTAATTCCATGTGTACAGATTTAAAATTCATGGTCGAGTACTTCTATTGTTTTTTGTTTTCCAAATAATTCATGATCCATCCGAAAAAGGGTTTTTTTTTTTTAATTAATGGAGAGAAAAAAATATATTTTGGCATAGAAAGTACCTTTTAACAATTCAAGAGATTAATTAACTATCAATTATATATATATATATATATATATATATATATATATATTATAACTATGTGACCCTAAAGGGTTTATATATTAGTTACTTATAAGTTATTATGAAAATTATCGTTTTAATTAGCTAGGTATTTATTATGAAAAAGTTATTAAACAATTTAATATGGTAATTAAATTAATAGCAAAATTTTAAATATTATGTGGACTATACAACAGAACTAGGTGTGTTAAGAAAAACTAACAAATACTTGTAAAATTTTGATTTTTTTAACTCTATCTGTTCACTTTCGCAATCTCTTTTAAAGGAGGCTTCAACGTCATTCGATCGATACCTTTATCATTAATGTGAATGACCTAATTATCAAGGCTTCCAAGAGATCATATTTACATAAAATCAAATGCTACCTAATTACTAGTTATTTAAAAGATTCCAAATATTAATCTACCATTAATTTGTTCAAACAATAGATAATATAAACTCCTAACAAATAATTAATTAATCTAAAATTATCCTAACTCACGCATGCATCACCTGGCCGATCGAGCGTACGTCATGATCAGTGTGCGTCACATACCGACTCAACTCTACCAATATTTGATGATCTTCAGCCACATGAGCATGTAATATCTTTGAAATCCTTGGCATGCAAATTAGATTTCAAAGATTTCCATCTTTGAAATTAATCTTTAGCCTTAGATTTCTACATGCATGCACCTGCGGCGCTGGCTGGGCCCCAAGCTTAATATTCTAGATATATATGAGCCACATGTGTTTGTATAATTTTCTTGCTAATTAATTAAGGATTTAGAGGCCAGAGAAGTGGATCAATCTATACCAAATTACACTACAAAATAGTCAATTATAATACACATCGCTCAAGGCTATGGCGGCCTGCTTCAAATTACAACAACATATATATTATAAGCTAGGAATTTCTCTTGATAACAGTCCTCGTGAACTTCTTAACTCATCCTAGAAACATTGGACTCGATCTCATGACTCAAACAAGACCCTAATGAGAGGATATAAATAGCCTGAAGCCAGTAATAGAAAAGGTGAATCACTCTAAACTCACTCTCTACTCTTTATGCGTTATCTCCAGCATTGAATATATTCTGACTTTGATATCAAAGGTGTCGCGGACACACCCAACCACCACATTCTTCTCTTTTATAGGCACACAATGCAGTTTGAAACTTGTGGTTACAAAACACGCTTTAGCAGGATTGTTTCATATGCAAAGCAAGTGGATGATGCAAAGATATTTGGGCTTCATTTTCAATGTTGATGGTGATGCACACTATGCACATATTTAAACAAAGGGAAACGCTTCTATGCCCTCCACATTTGACCGCTCTAGTTGACCGCTAATCAATTTTTTTTTTTTTAACTTAGTGGTTAAGGAAGTGATTTTAAGTGTATTGATGTATTTTTTTAATTTTTTTTAAAATATTTAAATATATTAAAAAAATATGAAAAAAAGGGCAAAAAAAAGGCCTAAGCGGCATGGTAGCCTTACCCTTAAACAAAAAACCAACTAAGCATAACCCATCGATATTGTTTTGTATGATTAGTTTCTTTGAGTTTAACATAGCCTTGCTTGTTTTTACAATTCCTCTCAACTCATCTCATCTAATTTAATCATTACAACTTTTCAAATTCTTACACAAAATAAAATAAATAATTCAACTTTTTCAAATCTTAAAACAAAAATAATATTAAAAAAATATATTTTAACAATATTTTATTCAACTTTTAACTTCAACTCATCTCATTTGCAAAAACTTCCAAATTAAGACAATTTATTGCATTTTTGTCTTTTATATATGTGATCTTCTTCAAATTCTGTGTGTACAGATTTAAAATTCATGGTCGAGTACTTATATTTTTTTTTTCAAATAATTCATGATCCATCCGAAAAAGTTTTATTTTATTTTATTTTATTTTATTTTTATCAATGGAGAGAAAAAATATATTTTGGCATAGAAAGTACCTTTTAACAATTCAAGAGGTTAATTAACTATCATATATATATATATATATATATATATATATATTTATATTTATATAACTATATATATAGTTCTTGATGGGATATTCTTTTATTTCTCTGTTGGTAGGATTGGATGTGTTGTTAGAAGGTTTTACTCGGCCATAAGTGAGGGACAATAAAGTTTTGTGGAGGTTCAGTCCTCCTTTTACAAAAAAAAAAAAAAAAACTATGTGACACTAGGGTTTATATATTAGTTATTTATAAGTTATTATGAAAATTATCCTTTTAGCTAGGTATTTATTATGAAAATTTTGTTAAAAAATTTAATATGGTAATTAAATTAATATCAAAATTTTAAATATTATGTGGACTATGCAACAGAAGGTGTGTTAAGAAAAACTAACAAATACTTTTAAAATTTTGATCTAAAGGAGGCTTCAAAGTCATTCGCTACCTTTATCATTAATGTGAACGACCTTATCAAGGCTTCCAAAAGATCATATTTACATAAAATCAAAGGCTACCTAATTACTAATTATTTAAAAGATTCCAAATATTAATCTACCATTAATTTATTCAAATATTAGATAATATAAAATCGTAACAATTAATTAATTAATCTAAAATATTATCCTAATCGATCTTCAAGATTAGTGGCAACACGGCCAATATACTAGCGCATGAAACTCACGCATCACCTTGGCGGACCGTACGTCATGCTCAGTGTGCGTCACATACCGACGCAACTCTACCAATATTTGATGATCTTCAGCTACATGCGCATGCAACATATTTCTTTGAAATCCTGGGCATGCTAAAGATATCTCTTTGAAATCTTTAGCCTTAGATTTCTCAATCAGCCCCACCGCCACCGACCATGCAGTACCATTGTTGGCATATGCATGCACCTGCGCGCTGGTAGGCCAGTACCACTTACGTTCACATGAAATACTTGATTATATCAAGTTATATGGGCCCCAAGCGTATTCTAGATATATATGAGCCACATCATGTGTTTGTATAATTTTCTTACTAATTAATTAAGGATTTAGAGGCCAGAGAAGTGGAATCTCTACCAAACACTACAAAATAGTCAATTATAATACACATCTCAAGGCTGTGGCGGCCTGCTTCAAATTACAACAACATATATATAAGCTAGGAATTTCTCTTGGTCACAGTCCTCATTATCTTCTTAACTCATTCTAGAAACATTGGACTCTCATGACTCAGATTATTAGTACTGAATCTTCTTCTTCTTCAATTAATTCAATTAACAGTTTCTCACTAATTTCCTTTATTTTCATGCATGCTTCCTCACTCTCCCAGCTTGTAAAAAATAAAAACTTTGGGAAAATTAATGAAGCCCAAACCAAATGCTTTTAGTGATCTGGATTTTGATAAAATAAACTCTAATATATATTCCTTTGATTTTGGTAAAAAGAGAAAAAGAAAGAAAGAGTCTTTGATCTATGATCTGTTGCAATATTTTTTGTGCTAGTGATCAAATTATCCTTTATTGGAAGGTGGAATCATGCATGAATGCAGGTCAAGCTAGTACCATAATTTCTTGGTCAAAACATGGGTCAGGGTTATACTGTTAGTCATGCAGTTCATGACAACAGATTATAATGACTTGAATGTTATATCACAAGACAAATCGCAGTATTTGGAGAAGATTATATATTCTTTGTGGAAAATGGATTATTCTTCTAGTGGCCGGAGGGACCCATACGTAATTATCTGCTGGTTATATCCCCCCGCCTCCAAAAGACAAATCAAGAGATTAGATAAAAAAAAATAAAAATAAAAATAAATTTCTTGAAATTTTTACAACTAACAAGTAAACGTTTTATTGAATTAGAAAATTGTAAAAGTTTATAAATAATTAAAATGTAACTAGTTGATATTTATCCATAATAACCATATATTATTTGTCTATATAAATTACCAATACATATAGATAATATGATAGTATATATCAACATTTCATATAGGACTCCTACATACTAGTATATGAAATTATTAAATCCTACTAACTAACTATTGTACAAATTATAAAATAGCTATGAAGTATATTCAATATATAGGCATAAGTAATTAGGTTACACACTATATATTTAATTATAAAAGGTCCTATGAAGTATTGACACGGGAAAAGCGTTGTTCAAGACGGACCACCCTAAACTTAGGTCGGGACATGAAACTACACACGTTGCCCTCACGACCTTATATCTAGTGGGTATGAAAAGACTCACAGCTGTTAGGTCAAGATTTTCTTCACCCCCATTGCGCAACACCCTATGCCAAACAGCACATGCAACAAGATATCAATATCCTCTAAGCATTGGGGTGAAGTTGTGATTGAGATGGGACAAGGCTAGCCCGATGAAATCCAGAACATCTCGAATAGGGCGGCAAAAAGGAAGTCACAACCCGTTCCAGAATATCATGGGATACAAGGCGACCTTCTCAGTGAACCCCTCCTAGTCTACGACACTCTAACTGCGTCCCGGCACCTCCGTAGTAATGTTGTTTGATATCCCAAACGAGTTGCGAACGACGTTCAGGTCTAAGCAAGAGGTGGATGTAGTCCAGTGGTACCCATCAAAATACTATGAAGCGTCATGGGACGTGCATCCCAAATCTTAAAGGAGAGCTTCGGGACATTGCAGATGTGATTTTAGGGAGGAGACATGAGAATCATTTTTGGGGCTATTCCCTAGGGTCTGAATGTCATTGAAGAGTGAGTGAGTAGGAAGAAACGATGATGTAGAAAGGGAAGGATTGCTAGCCTGGGTCAGGGATATAAATAGGTCTTCTTAGCCGATTGGACGGCTTCCGATGGAAGGATGACAAGTATCAAACAAGGTGGGGTGTCAGGAATGAGGCCCATAACTCCCGTTGCATGATGGGACATGGAAGACGAATTGTTACATGTTACCTTAGGCATAGGAGTGCAAGCTACTGCGGGCAACGAATGTGAGGGTATGGAAACGTCGTGGGACTGAAAGGATAATTCCCACCGCTTACATGGTAAGAATTAGCGAGATAATTGGAAGGGATATCTCTCCCCTCAAATGACCGGGCTTATGTCTGTAGCGTCTCTGGTCCTGGGATCTTGCGGATAAAATACAGCCCAATATCGCAAGGAGAAGGCCCCAACCCAAGTAAAACACAATAAGTAATGCTACATTAAATGCGCTAATATGGAGTGCGAACATGGAATCCCCACAAAAGAACCTATTGCCGACAAGTGATTATCACATGTAATGTGGTAGTATGGTCATCTGAGTAGACAAGACCTTAACGAGGAGGATATAAATAGCCTGAAGCCAATAATGAAAAAGCTAAATCACTCTGAACTCACTCTCTGCTCTTTCTGTGTTATCTCCAGTACTGAATATATTCTGACTTTGACATCGAAGGTGTCACGGACACACCCGACCACCACATTCTTCTCTGTTACAAGCACACAATGCGGTTTGAAACTCGTGGTTACAAAACACGCTTTAACAGGATTGTTTCATATGTAAAGCAAATGGATGATGCAAAGATATTTGGGCTTCATTTTCAATTTTGATGGTGATGTACACTATGCATGCACGTATTTAAACAAAAAGCCAACTACGCACAATCCATCGATATTGTTTTGTAGGATTAGTTTCTTTGAGTGTAAACATAGTGTTGCTTGTTTTTATAATTCTTCTCAACTCATTTCATTTAATCATTAAAATTTTTTAAATTTTCACATTAAATAAAATAAATAATTCAGCTTTTTCAGATATCAAAATAAAAATAATATTAAAAAATATATTTTAATATTTTATTTAATTTTTAACCTCAATTCGTCCCATCTACAAAAACTTCCAAATTAAGACAATTTATTACATTTTTATCTTTTATATATGTGATCTTCTTCTAATTCTATGTGTACAGATTTAAAATTCATGGTCGAGTAGTACTTATATTGTTTTTTTTTTCCAAATAATTCATGATCCATCCGAAATTTTATTTTATTTATTTTTTTATCAATGGAGAGAAAAAATATATTTTGACATAGAAAGTACCTTTTAACAATTTAAGAGATTAATTAACTATCATATATATATATATATATATATTACTATGTGACACTAAAGGGTTTATATATTAGTTACTTATAAGTTGTTCTGAAAATTATCGTTTTAATTAGCTAGGTATTTATTATGAAAAAGCTATTAAACAATTCAATATGGTAATTAAATTAATACCAAAATTTTAAATATTATGTGGACAATACAACAAAATTAAGGTGTGTTAAGAAAAACTAACAAATACTTTTAAAATTTTTTTTTTTTTTAACTCTATCTATTCACTTTCGCAATCTCTTTTAAAGGCTTGGCTTCAACATCATTCGATCGATACCTTTATCATTAATGTGATTGATCTCCTTATCAAGGCTTCAAAAAGATCATATTAATTTACATAAAATCAAATTCTACCTAATTACTAATTATTTAAAAGATTCCAAATATTAATCTACAATTAATTTATTCAAATAATAGATAATATAAACTCCTAACAAATAATTAATTAATTAATCTAAAATTATCCTACCTCACGCATCACCTTGGCCGATCGAGCGTACGTCATATACCGACTCAACTCTACCAATATTTGATGATCTTCAGCCACATGTGCATGGAACATATATCTTTGAATTGAGTTTTGCTACACAACCTCCTCACACTCCACACTCCACACTTTTTAATATTTTTTAATATTTTTAAAAATTTTTTTTTGAATTTATTTTTTTAAAACTATTTATAATTTTTTATTCACTATTCATATAAAAATATATTTGATAAAAAAAATTAAAAAAAAATTAAAAAAAAGATGGAGTGTGGAGTGTTGTGTGAATAGTAGGAGGTTGAGTAGATTTTTTCATCTTTGAAATCCAAATTGGCAGCTAGCTAATTTCTCGAATCAGCCGCCCCACCCCACCCCACCACCATGCAGTACCATTGTTGGCATAGGCATGCATGCATGGGTCCTGCGTGCTGACTGGCCAGTACTACGTTCACATGAAATACTTGGAATCGACTCTACAAAACTACAAAATAGTCAATTATAATACACATGATCTCAAGGCCGTGCATGGGCTCCTGCTTCAAATTACAACCTATATATATATATATATTTATATCTGTTGCATTTTTTGTGCTATTGATGATCAATTAATTATCCTTTATTGGAAGGTGGAATCATGCATGCATGCATGCAGGTCAAGCACCATAATTATTATGGGTCGGCTTGGGTTAGACTGTTAGTGCAGTTCATGATAACAGATTGTAATGACTTGAATGTTATATCACATGACAAATCACAGTATTTGGAGAAGATTATATATTCTTTGTGGAAAATGGATTATTCTTGATCTAATGGCCGGAGGGACCCATATTTATATATATATAATTATCTGCTGGTTATATCCCGGCCCTCGCCTCCAAAAGACAAATCAAGAAGTCATTTGAATCTTGAACTCCTCGTGATGATACTTGACGCTACTACTTTTTAAAAAAATCAATCAAGTCATGTGAAAATTAATTGCCTCAGTATCTGATCTTTAATTATTTAATGAAAAGGGATTTAAAAGGCTAATCAACTTGGTGTTTTTATTTACTACTTTTTAACTTTTTCTAGGGTTTGATAGAATAATTGCAACTTGCAGTTAAAGCTGGAGGCCAACTTTACACATTAAATAGTATTTTGGCCAATGAAATTGTGACACTGAAGTACTTACTGAAGTAGAAAATAGGATAATCAATTGGCTAACTTTTGTTTGTTTAAAGAGAAAAGCTATGAAGATTGAATTTTGTATACATCTTTAATTTGTTTTTATAACTCTTCTCATCTCATTTTATTTAATCATTATAATTTTTTTAAATTTTTATATAAAATAAAATAAATAATTTAATTTTTTAAAATTTTAAAATAAAAATATTATTAAAAATATATATTTTAATAATATTTTATTAAACTTTTATTTTTATTTATCTCGTTTCATTCTATTTTTTACAAAAAAGATGTAAATTTATAATGAAGACCCCAAGATAGTAAGAAAGTGCTAGCTTTAGATCAGCATAAACGACAAGGACCCCCATTGAAACAAACCACCCCATGGTACAGATGGGTCCTCCCTCATGTCCTCCCCAACCTATTTAAAGCGGAAAAGATTCTTAATTTATTGCTCTTTTTTATTGTGACTCAACCTCTTTTACACTTCTCTTTTTCTGTGTTCACACTGCTTGGAAGGAAGGAAAACCATGTAATTTATTAGCATAGAACAAACTTCAAAGTAACAATTCCCACAATAACAGAAGAATGTTAGAATATGAATGAAACCTAAAATAGATATTTGAGTCTTTGTTCATCTCTTTCTGAATTGAATTATCTAATTTAATTAAACAAATAAAAGAATCATAAGATGATCTCAATCTGTTAAAATTATTCAGAAGCTTCCATTAATACTAGCATGCATTAATATATATGCATGTACGTACCATGCATGCATGGTTTTCATTGTTATTTTTACCAATATTTTTCACATTAAATTTCGTTTGGATTCAGAAAGTGTTTATCTCATTTCATCATTATAATTTTTTTAAATTTTCATATTAAATATAATAAACAATTCAACTTTTTCAAATTTTAAAATAATATTAATATTAAAAATAATATTCTAATAATATTTTTTTAACTTTCACCTTTCATCTAAATCCATCTCATCTTATCTATGAATCCAAACCAGTCCTAAGTAAATATTTCATAATTTTTTTAAAAATTTATGTTATTCTCTTCATATTTTATATCTATTTTTCATATGTAAATCTCAAACTGTAAATTATTGTCTTATTTCTTTTTAAAAGTAGAATTATGCTATAGATCAACCACTGTTCAGCCACGGCTGATCTATGCATATTTTTTTCTCTTTTAAATGTTCTCTCTCATCAGCACATCTCTCTCTCCCTCATCACATCTCTCTCCTCGGGTCTCTCTCTCTCATTCCTTTCTCTCTCATCAACTCTCTCTCATCAGTTCTCTCTTATGGTCCGGTAACAACTCTATTTCGAATTCAGAAAGTTGGGATGAGTGGCTTGGCTCATGACACGGAAGATATGGTTTGGTTGATGTCATACAGTGGCTGATCTAAAGTGTTTTCTTAAAAAAAAATAGTGCGCCAGTAATTGTTGGTGCCAAAGTTGCATTTAACAAAAAAATAAAAAAGAAGAGGAAAGAACAAAGAAAGAGCGCGCGGACACTGGGAGCGAGAGCGACGTTCCGTTTTCCGTTTTTTATTTTTATGTTTTTGTAACTCGAAAAACCAACTCGGGGCACCTCGGACGCGTCGCATTCCTGCTCAGATCGCACCTCTTTAGCAGACACCACTATATTACGTGGCGGAATATCATTCGCTGAGTTGCATAATCCTCATCTCCTCCGAACTCGGGGCACCTCGGACGCGTTGAATTCCTGGGCGGGCACCACTTCCGCAGCAAGACGACAACAGTGTAGCACGTGGCGAGATCACATTTGTTTGTTGACAATCCGCATACGCAAACTTTCTTGCCACGCCTTCCTACTCTAGCCCCTACAGGTTGACACTCTGACACACAATCCTCCATACTCACTACTTCGGCATTATCGTAGTTATCAGTAATTACGAGGGCAATCATTCTCACGCGGTATATACGAACCAACGGCGAACCAGTCAAGTGTGTATAAAAACTGCTGGGGTCGAGCTAGTGTCATCTACTCTCTCTCTCTCCCTCTGTTCGGTGCTTCACAAAGCAAAGGCCAATGGCCCAGACCGCCCTCCAACCCCGAATTGAATCCCTCTGATTCCTCCGATACCCTCTCTTCTTCTCACTTTCTTTGGTTTGTTACAAAAAAGAGCTCGCTTTTCATTTTCTGCTCTCCCTCCTTCCCTCCCCTCCCCTCCTCTCTCTCTCTCTCTCTGTGTGCGCGCGCGCGCATATGCGATGGCTGTGATCTCGTTGAACTCGTTGCCACTGGGGTTCCGATTTCGGCCGACGGACGAGGAGCTTGTTGATTACTACTTGAGGTCCAAGATTAATGGGAACAATGAAGATGTTTCGGTTATTCGTGAGTTAGATGTTTGCAAATGCGAGCCTTGGGATTTGCCTGGTACAATTCTTGTCCTCTGTTGTTATGATCGCACGCCAAGGTTCTTTTATTTTTAATATTTCTGATATTTTCATTTTTGGGTTGGTTAAAAGTCTTGGAGTTCTTGAATAAGAGACTATATCGATCGAATTTGGTATTCTTTCTTTTTTTCCTTAGGAGCGAAGCCATAATTATTGTCTGTCTACGTGAGAACCTCTGTGCAAGTAACATATCGGAACAATCTGGTACTTTAATATAGTGGGGGAATTCGAATAGTTATTAAGTCATTTGTCAACAGTTCGTCCGACAATTTATTTTTTCTTTCTGGACCTTGAGTTACGACAAAATTAGTGTTTCTACAACATTATTATGCTATGTGAGCTTAATTTGTATTTGATGAAGGAATTTAAGTCTTTTTTTTTTAATGAAATTCAATTTACGATTTTTTGGTATATTAAGGTGTTGCAGGACTGGTTATTTATTCAGTGTTTATAATTTTTCCTTTTGATTTTCTCTTTCTGGGTATTGATTTGGTGCTTACATTCTTTGGGGTAGATTTATCGGTGGTAAAGTCAAAGGATCTGGAGTGGTTCTTCTTCTGTCCACAAGACCTGAAATACCCGAATGGACGTCGATTGAACAGGGCAACGGCTGCTGGGTACTGGAAGGCGACTGGCAAGGATCGGAATATCAAATCCAGAAAGAAGTTGATCGGAATGAAGAAGACCTTGGTTTTCTACACAGGTCGTGCTCCTAACGGAAAAAGGACCAATTGGGTTATGCATGAATACCGTACTACTCTGAAGGAGCTTGATGGCACAAACCCTGGTCAGGTTAGTGATATTGAATTGAGATTTCTTCTTGAGTAAACTCTCAACTGATTTTTTTGTAACTTGTTTCTCGGGATTTTTAAAACCGTTCGTGTGGTTAGTCGATTTCAGTCTTGCAGACACTGATGCGATTTCATTTGTGATTTGTCACTGAATCTGTAGAATTCCTTTTTGTCAACTGAGGGAAGGACTTCCTAATTGTTGTATAATTGATGATTTAATCGAGGTTTTCTTATTTTCTAAGAGGGAGGCTGTTAGTGCACGTCCCGTAAAAAGTGGTATCATGCAATTTTCTTATGATCTCAGAATACTCAATTACTAGTGTGACTTGGACGGATGATTCGAATAACCTTTAAAATGTGAAACAGATAATTTGCAAGGAATCACGTGGTTTGGATCTAGATTTTGTGCATTTGGCCAACAAATGACAATTAAGAAGCATGATCTGGTTTCTTTTTCTTTTTCCATTTCTTTCTTTGTTATTTTTATCTCCTTAATTTTTTGTATGATTCTTATGATTGAAATTTAAGTGTGCCTTTATTATGAGTCGGCTTTATAAAAGGTGCTTCCTTAAATACCTACTATACGTCAAATGGCTTTGGTGAACAACCTCCTGCAATTTTTTTCCCGTCTTTAGAGTTCTTTTAGTTGTCTATCAACACACATTCGTATGCTAGTCAATCAGAATTTTGCCTTGACAATTAGTTACATTCCCCTAACTCAGTTTGTCGATGCAATTTATGCAGAGTGCCTTTGTCCTCTGTCGTTTATTCAAGAAATTGGATGAGAAACTTGAAGGTTCAAATGGTGATGAAGCTGAACCAGCTGTTTCAACTCCTACTGCAGCCAAATCTTCTCCTGCAGATACACAGTCTGAAATAGCATCTCCATCGGTGGGGGGGCAAGTTGAAAACCATCCTGCAATTATTGACTGTTGTCCTGCTGAGAATTCAGATGCAACGTCTGACACCGTCCCACCTATCAATTGTAACAGCAACAATGGTGCAGAAAATTATTTTACAGACTCACCGGTTTCTGAGGTGAGAAAGAAATTGAGAACCTGAATTGCAGTGTTAAAAATTGTATGTTTTGTTTTCTTGGAAATGAGACGTGAGGGTAACCAAGTATTAATCCTGTTTGCTCATGTTTTTTACATCAGGTTGATCATCTGCTGGAGCAGGGCTTTAACATGTTCTATGATCCACCGGGGCTACTAGATGACAAAATCTTCTCCCCGATACATTCACAAATGCAATATGGGCTAGGATCTTCTTGCACATATTATGCTACCCCCAATGATCTGAGGAATAGTTATACTGGGGTGCAGTCTCAGCATGGCTCTAGTGAGCCAGATGCCTATACGGATGAGTTCCTGGCTTCTCTGCTTAATCATATGGCTTATGAAGATCAGACTCCGCTAAGAACAGAACCGGTTAATTACAATGGATCATACAGTGGGTCAGATACAGATGGGGTTAATGCAATGGTAAGTGGAAGCTCTCGAGATACAATTTATTAATTGGTCTTGCAATTTTATCCACTATATTTTGATTAGTATCAACTATGGCTACATGCCATGAGTTGCTGTGGTTCTGTTTGGATACATTTGTATTCAAAACGGTTTTTAGTGTCTTAATTTTCAACTAAGCTGGTTTTTTCATAATAACATTGAATTTGGGCATGACAGCTTGACCTTCAAAGTTCTCTATGCTGTGAAGAGATCGTCGAGAGAGAGGCTCCTTTACAGGTGGAAACAATGCCGGAATATTACAGTAATGCATCTTTTGAGCATGACGTTGATGAGAACAGGGGATACGTGGCTTTGCCACATAATGAATCTTTTGAGCAGATAGGTTTCTCATCTGGTGGCACAGGTGGTGAGGTTAGTACTGGTATCAGGATAAGGACTCGCCAACCGCAGAATCAACCATCTATTGCAAACTCTGCACAGGGAAGTGCTCCAAGAAGATTGCGATTGCAGTGTAAACTTCAAGTGCGGCCACTTCATTGTGGCCCCATGTCTGAGGATCGGAGCAGACCAGAAGACCATGAATTAAAAATAGCTGCTACTGAGGTAAGTAGCTTGTTATATGAAACTACTGTGCATATCTGATGTTATATGCACGGATTGTGAAGTTGATTAAAAGGCCAACATGCAGGTCGTAATTTGCTGTGGTTCTATTTGGATACATTTGTATTCAAAATGATTTTTAGTGTCTTAATTTTTAACCAAGTCTGTTTCTCCATAATAACAATGAATTTGTGTATGACAGCTAGAGCCTCAAGATTATCTGTGCTCTGAAGAGATCATCAAGAGAGAGGCTCCTTTATCGGTTGGAACAACGCCAGAGGATTATGGTAATGTATCCTTCGAGCATGATGTTGAAGAGAACAGGGGAAATGTGGCTTTGCCACAAAATGAGTCTATCGAGCAGGGAGCTCTCTCAGCTGGTGGCGCAAGTGGTGAGGTTAGTACTGGCATCAGGATAAGGACTCGCCAACCTCAAAATCAACCATCTATTGGAAACTCTGCACAGGGAAGTGCTCCAAGAAGATTGCGATTGCAGTGTAAACTTCAAGTGCAGCCACTTCATTGCGGCCCCATGTCTGAAGAGTGGAGCACACCAGAAGACCATGAATTAAAAGCTGCTGCTACAGAGGTGAGGAGCTAGTTATGTGAAACTACTGTAAATCTCTGATGTTATATGCACGGATTGTGAAGTTAATTAAAAGGCTGATGTGCAGGAGGGCAAGGCTTCAGAAAAGCATGGTCCTGCTGGTGGTTCTGCTGCTGCCGCCGCTGCTGTCTGTTCTACGAGTGAACCACAAAGAGTCCTTCCTGATTCTAGTAAGATCTCTCAAGAGGAGCCACTTCTATTGAAGTCAAAAGGCAAAACTTTGGCAGGCACTAATGACCTTTCTGTGTTTTCGGAGACCCCTTTTCATTGCTCAATCTGGTCATTTGCTTTGGTGTTCAGGGTAGTGGTGGTTGTAGTATTGTTCGGAATCTTTGCCAGCGTATGGAAATGTCTTAAATTTTGATGCTACTTTGGAGACATTTCTTTCTGGGGCTGGGGTAAGTATATAGACTTATCTCGGGATAGTTTGTTAGGCTTGATATTAGTAATTAGTAGTTAAAAAAAAAAAGGGGGTGGGGGGAAAGAAGAGGGAAAAAAAGAAAGAAAAAGAAAAGTTGATGTATGCTTAAACTATTTCCATCTCTGTATATGTATAAACCTTCACACGCGGCTTTTTTCTTGGTATTATATGATATAAAAGTTTAATTGCATGTGGACGTGCAAAGAATTGTTTTGCTTTCTTGATGAGGATGTGCTTTTAAACATGTCAATGTAGTGCGGCTAACTACAATTACGGTACTTAACAAAAAAAAAAAAGGGTACAATTGTGGGAATGTTTACAGATTGCTCGTGGTGGGTAGAAATTATGCACGTTAATAGCATTTGTCAAAGAAAAAAACTACTATGCCACTCAATACTTACTGCTCTATTTGACCTCTCATCGATTTTTTTTTATTATTATTTTTTACTTAATGATGAAGTAAGTAATTTTAAATGTATTGATATATTTTTTTTATTTTTTAAAAATATATAAATATATTAAAAAAATATAAATAAAAAATTTTTAAAACAAATTACAAAAACAACTAACGATATAAACGAGGGTGCTATTTGTCAAAAGGCATACATGGCCATGCAGAGAACTTTTGGCTCCCTTGTTTGAGAAGGTAGGTTACAATAAAAGATTAGGTTAGGTTTGGATGTTGAGATAAGAATTTTTAGTTTGAGATGAAAGTTAAAAATTAAATAAAATATTATTTTTTAATATTATTATTATTTTGAGATTTGAAAAGATTAAATTGAGATTTGAAAAAATTAAATTATTTATTAAATTTTATGTGAAAATTTAAAAAAATTATAATGATAAAATAAGATGAGATAAAAATATTTTGTTTGAAAAAACTTTCAAACCTACCAATAAATCATTACTTATGGACAAAAGATAAAAGGAAAAAAAAAAAAAAGTAATTCTCAAGTTAAGAAATGTTGTGAGGAAAGCAAAACGACGTCGTGGATAGCTTAGGGAACAAGGGTGGACATTGTGGGACCCACACGTACTGTTTTATACCAACTCTGCATGTTGTATTATTCTGTCAGTCTGTTGACCTCAGGTCAATTCTGTACGGAAGCCAACTTCAGTCCTCACTCTTTATCTTCGACACTCATCATTGGATTTTTTTTTAATAAAAAAAATTAGGATTTATTATTAAAAAGGATTTTTTTATGTGTTTTACATTCTCTTAAAATTGTATAAATTATTTATCGAGAAGTAAATATAAACTAACGATATTTACAATTCCTCTATTTTATTTTCGTAGAATTATGTAAATATGATTTTTTTATTACTTTTAAATCATCTTTTATCTTCTTAAAATTTAAAAGTTGACAGAAAATATGACATCATTAAATTATGGTGAGATGAAAGTTTAGTTTATAAAATCTTCAACAAATATTTTATTTAAATAAGAAAACCTTCTGATCGGTTAGACTTATAATCCATTTTAAATAACCCACTAATAATATTTGAACACATATGCATTCATCTTTATTTTTGTGTGACCACACCTCATCTGATTAAAAAGAATACTAGCTTTTGGTGTTTCCCTTTCATCTTTGTTTTCGTCTGCTGCATCTTTGTTTCCCTTTCATCTTTGTTTTCGTCTATCGCATCTTTGTTTTCGTTTGCTGCATCAGATCACCACCTGGCATTACCAGGTATGTCTTCACGATTTTGTTTCTTGCATAGTCCAATAAAATAGCTTGATTATTCAAGAAGATGAATAAATTCCCATCAACGTTAAGAAAAACAAATGGGTACAGATTGTTCTCTATGTTTGAGTCGTTGGTTTGTGCTAGAAATGGCTGACTATATGTATTTGATGCATTGCTGGTCTTGGGATAAAATTCATGGTTGAACTGCCTCACTTCCTCAAATGGTTACCAGATTCCAAATATCGCCGAGTGCTTTGCGGTTTCACTTCAGCTGCATCATTCTTCTTCTACTGCATCATTCTGCTGCTGCTGCTTACCTCCTCCAACTACTACCTCACCTAGAAAAAATCAAAGTAAGTCAAATGATAAATATTATAATGTTTGGTTTGAAATAAAGGATTCCAAGGCATTCAGACAGAAAAAGAAATGCATTAATCAAAGAAAGAAGATGGTGGGCGACGAAGATGATGGGTGCGACGGAGATGGTGACGCCGAAAATGGTGGCTGATGGATCTGAAATTTGTGAGGGGCATTCAACTTGGTTAAGGCATCTGAAGAAGAGATGTACTTCACAAGGGGGATTTCGACTGGGGCGTTCGACTGTGATAACCCTCATGTGAATTGTGTCTCGGTGAGATGAATTTTGAAAGGGGAAGGGCAATTTTGTGCGATTCGAACGGCAGGGATGAAGAAATTCTGAAAGGGGCAAGGTAGATCTTTTGTGGCTGCGACTATTTCTCTTTTAGTATAAATTCTGACATTGCTGATTCTTATAGGAGGGCTGTTTATCATAGATAAATGGCAGGATTACTTAGAAGCGGACCTGTATTTAAATTACTAATTAATTTTGAAAATCACATCCCAAACTAATTTGTTTATTCAAAATTTATTTTTAAATTTACTAAAAGGCATTTTTCTTCTTTCTTTTTATAATCTTGAAGCAATAATTTCATATTTTTTAAGGGAAAAAAGAGGGAATATTATAATGTTTTTTAATATCTCCAAGAATGTAAATTGATAAATTAGACAGTATATGGTTTTGATAAATAATTTAGTTTAAAACAAATAAAAAGAAAAAAATTGAATTTCCACACTTTCCAGCTTCAAGGAAAGAAAATTTAACGTTCCATTTAGATATAGTTTTATCTCATCTTATTATTATAATTTTTTTAAATTTTTACACAAAATATAATAAATAATTTAATTGTTTTAAATTTTAAAATATAAATAATATTAAAAAATAATATTTTATTTAATTTTTAACTTTTATTTAAAATTATCTTATCTCAACTTAGGGTGCGTTTGGATGTTGAGATAAGTTGGGTTGAGTTGAGTTGAGATGATAAAATATTATTAGAATATTATTTTTAAATATTAAAGTTGTTTTGAGATTTGAAAAAGTTAAATTATTTATTATATTTTGTATTGAAATTTGAAAAAATTGTAATGATGAGTTAAGATGAGTTGAGATGAGTTGGGATGAGTTTGACATCTAAACGAAATCTTACTCTCATATTTATACATTTAAGAAGGAAAGAAAGGAAATAAAACAGTGGTGCAAGAACCATTTTAATTGATAAAAAAGTCTAAACTTGGAGGAGGACTAAAATGCAAACTTCGTCAAGAAGTTAGCTTGGCTAAATTGGACCAACTGCATGCTGTCGCAAATTCACAACTCTCCTCCATGCTTCCTCGCTCGTTTTTTCTCCAAAGAGCTCTCCTGCTGTTTCCTCTGGATAGTTTATGGTCTTCTCCGTTAAACGTTAATCCCGTGTGCGCGTGTGTGCGTGTGTGGGGTGATGGATGCTTTGTCTCTGAAACTGCCTCGAGGGTTCCGATTCAGTCCAACGGAACAGGAGCTCATCGACTACCATTTGAGTTCAAAGATTAATGGGAAGAATCATGAAGATATTTACTTCATTCGCGAAGTTCAGTTCTGCAAATCGGAGCCCTGGGATTTGCCGGGTAATTGTAATATGCAATTATAAGATTCCCTCTTCGTGTTATTATGTGTTTTGCTTACTTTGGGTCTGTGGCCCTCAAAACTTTGTGCTTATTCTGGTTAATTTCTTCGAGTGTAGATTTGTCTGGCATAGTGTGTTGTATATAACGAAATAACATGCTAAAAACATAATCACATTTCATAGATTTTAATTTCGAGATCATACTTGTGGAAAACATTTGTGAAGAAAATATTGATGCTCTTTGTAGATCCAAAGATAGATCTTCCTTTCCTTGCTCCTCACACAAAACCCAGCTCTCAATGGGGTAAGCTGAAAATGGACTTCCTTATGGAGAGGAGAGGGGACCTAGCCTTTTATAGAGAAATCCCAAATAGAGTCCTCCCATTAAAGACTCAAAATGCCCACAAGGTTTTAGTAAGTTTCCATAGTAAAAAGTTTCTCGGCCTACATACATAATTTATCACATTAAATATAGGACATTGTCCCATATTACTAAGGTGCATAAAACCCCAAATGATCACTTAACACACTGGGTTTAACCAAAGTACCATTAAGAGCTATATGTCTAACCTGTTTTATAAAACACAATTTTCAATCAATTGAAGCCCACATGGAATATTCTAACATAGTGTCCAAGGATCGGGAGTGGTTCTTCTTCTCGCCAACGAGACAGAAGCATCAGACTGGGAATCGATCGAACAGAGCAACCGAAGCTGGGTACTGGAAGTCCACTGGTAAAGATGGGAGAATCTTGTCTGGCTCAATTTTGATCGGAATGAAAAAGACTATGATGTTCTACCTAGGGCGTAGTCCTAACGGGATAAGAACCCCTTGGGTAATGCATGAGTACCAGGCAACCCAGAAGGAACTCAACGGCACGAACCCTGGTCAGGTTGGTTTTTTGGTCTTCCTTTTTGCCATGTTTCTTTGCTGGTAGCTTTTGTTTCACAGGCTAGTTTGTGATATTTTGTGTATGTCTTTTGCGTTTTATCAAGATCATTCTGCCACCCAAATCACCCTTATCCACTGCATCCGGTCCCTAGTCTCTCCCTTATTATTGATAAGTATGGCTCTCGTGCATAGCGCTAACTTGTAAACAAGTATTTGGGCTAGTGGGTTATGTTAGGTAGAAATGGCTAGATGCTCAGTTCATGAGGGTAATGATAATTGGCATGAAATTATTAATCATATTGTCAATTTGATTAAGGAAAACTCTTCGTTCAGGCATTTTTGTGCACCGATGTGCACCGAAGCTGACATGGTTAATGAAACGGTGCATGCTCGTGAGGCGACAAAATTTGAAGGGCTTTGTGGGAAGAGACCGAAACGGCACGTTTTTCTTTTTTAACTCTAACTCAGTGCGTTTTATTCAACCCTAAACCAATTCTTTCTCCTTTCGTCGACTGCTCCTTCTCCTTCTCCTTCTTCCATTCTCGTCGACTACTCCTTCTCCTTCTCCTTCTTCCATTCTCGTCAACTGCTCCTTCTCCTTCTTCCATTCTCGTCGACTGCTCCTTCTCCTTCATCCATTCCTGCACCCTTCTCCTTCTTCCCCATTCCCTGCTCAGTCCTCATTTCATTGTTGAAGGCGGTTTCCCATTCCCCCCTCAGTTGCGGCTTTGGCACGTTTTCCGTCATCCTCACTGTAAGCAAGTTTAGTAACCATCGATAGGTCTCTCTCTATTTTTTATTTTTGGTTTTATTTATTTTTATTTGATTCCAGAACCAATCTATTATTTATTTTTTTATTTTGTTGTAATTAAAGTTTATCTACTTTGTGTTGCACGAAATTAGATAGAGGTATTACAATTTGTGAACTTAACACCAACTCAAGAAGATAAACCAGGAGATTAAGGTTGAGGGGTCTGATTCATTTAAATAAATGGGTTTGGTAAAGGTTGGCTCATATACGATATAAACCCAACACGTTGGCCCTATCTTGCTCATGATACTTGTAATTATCTATTAAGTTGGTTTATTAACTTCAATTTTAGCTCATAGTCTGCATAGACATTTATACCAGCAATAGCTTATGTCCTCAAGAACAGGTGATGGCTTTCTTTTTTGAAGGTAACTTTGCAATAGTATTATTTGTGCTAAACACTAATTTGGTACATCATTAATTCTCATTACTCGCAGACCTGGGCAATTTGCATGTATAGATTTTTTTTAAAAAATAAAATAAAAAGTACTATATGTACTAACAGGATAGGAAATTGAATTATGTGGTTGAATAGGAGAAAAGCTCCCTACTTCCAAAATTAAATTTTTTAATAGATTTTCTTTTTCACCAACTGGTTTGTCTCAGTGGTTTTAGATGTCAAAAAACTTCATGCTACTTCTTTGTATTTTCTGTGCACATTATCAAGCTGATTTATTTAAATTTGTAATGTTGTGTTTTAATTGTGTTCACTCGTGTAATCGGTGGTCATGTACCCAGACTATGATTCCCTGTTCCAATGTATATTTGTTTTGTATAAGATGTAGGTTATTAAGTCCAGGTTATATTTTTTCCACTTGTGGTTTGTAAGATGCAGCTCTAAAACTTTTACCACTGATAGATTGTAGCTTCTCTTGTATAGCTTAGCTTCTCTTATATTATATATGCATGGTGCATGGCTGATCTACGTTGGAGTGGACATGAGATTGTCTATTTTGCTTACCATTCAGACATTGTTGATGTGAAAATTGTAAATTTGTCGTATAGTTAATTATCAGTTGTAACATGAATTTGTATCCACTTTGCAGGTTTCTTACATGGGTGAAGGTTGCACATGATGCATATTGGAGGTTTTATTTTTGAACAAGTTCAACCTCGTCAACAGTCACCCGAATCCACAATCTTGGGGTCAGAAGGAAGGAAGCTGTTTTTTTGTTAAAGAAAAAGTCATACTAGGCTTTTTGAGACCTGTAATATTTGTTGTAATATTTATTTACTTTGTGTTTCATTTGCTGTAATATTTGCTTACTTTGTGTTTCATTTGCTGTAATATTTGCCAGTTATGAACTCAATTCAAGAACTAATGTTTCTCATTTCAATAGAAGCTCTCCAAAACCATGTGCACAAGCTATTTTCATTACACAACTTTTCATTACAAATGTCAATTTAATGAACCTACAGATACCCCTTTTGTACATCATAACCAAAACACTTAAGAAGTACTATTACAGTTGAAACATTAAAAAATGATCTACTCCAGACACTTGAGATAGACAATATTGTAAACTATGATCTGAGGTGGATGAACATTTGCTTTCTCAGAATATTCCTGTGCAGCTGAATCCAGCGCAGACTGCACCAAGTGAAGATCATCTTCACGGCAACGCAGCAAAACAGTAGGCTCTTTCAGCCTGAGCAAACTCTGACCAAATGCTGAGGTGGACTGAGCATAACAACTACTCGAATGATGATACATCAAACAGCTTCCAAAAAGTCAGGACCTAAATGAAGGAAGAACCAAAACTCCTCTAACAATCTAAACTAATTCATCATAACTGCAACATTGAGCTATTGCCTTCAGCATATAGAAGATTAAAGAAAATATTCCTTTTTGCAGCTCCAAACAAGTATGGATCGTTTTAAGCACCACCAGCAACCATTCAGCTGACCAGACCATTTCGAGATTCTAATCAACATCAAAATAATGCATTTATTAGTGAAGATAACAAGTAAATAACTATTACTTATCAAAGAAAAAAAAACTATCAAGCTAAAACTTCAACTTGCAACTAGATGCATGTATATGTTATTTTCAAGTCGCTTCACATGAAATGAGTGCTTATTGAGGGTATATATGACAAAAAATCAAATCAGTGCTTCACAAATGACTGCTTATATTTTATTTTATAACTTGGTGGATTAATTTAGAAAGGGGGTTCTAATTAATGGGCGTAAAAATGGATAGGGCATTGACTGACCCTAGAGTTTGGGTTATGTATTTATGTATGGAAAAAGAAAAGTGAATCCCCAATTGTTTGTTACTTTTTTTTTTTTTTTTCTAAAAGAACTAGAAGCATGTTATGTTAGTTGGACACCAACTCTGGCTATAAAAGAAGACTGGCCTTCATTTTCGGAATAGCAATTGGGACCTCTCTAATCAATTTTATTTTCAATCCCCATAATCAATTTTGTAATCCCCTATCTTATTTTATTTACTCCATGTCTTGGAATTTTTATCAAACATCTGGAGTGCATTTAAGCTTTATATGTGTATTTCCATGGAAAAGGACACACACCACCAAGCCAATGATAAAACTAACATAACTCACAAGTAGTCGGCTATGTAGGGGAACACCCAGTGATAGGGATGAAAGGAGTGGACAGCAGTAGAGATGAGGGAAATGAACATAAGTGATCAAAGAAAGAAAACACGACTCCTTATGTACCCTTGCAGACTGTGGTTCTTCTAGAAGATGACGGCAAAGATTTGACGACAGGCAAAATCTTGAATGTGGGTCACACAAGAAGGAGACTGGCCAAGCTGCAGTAAAGGGAGGAATGAGAGAGCACCACCACCGAATCTTGGGATTTGTACGAAGGGGAAGTCTTCTTCGGAAGAGGCAGTCTTCTTCTCTTAGTTTTCTTTCTTTCTTTTTTAATTTTTAATTTTTATTTTTTAAATAACTCAGACAGTAGCAGTTCCACGTGAGCTTCGTCCACCGATTCGCTTGTACCTAGAAGAATTGTTTGATTAATAGTTTTAGAGAAAGTAGTAAGATAAACAATAACAAAGGGTCGAACTAATCACAAGTTTGCATATACTCAAGAAGCATAGAGAATTGTACCAGCACGTGAGGCTCTTATGTCGGCAATGGAAAGGCGTGGATGGTTGGGTTTGAGGCCAAGGAATCTATTGAAGTGGTGTGGTTGGCACTACGAGTTTAGAAAGTGGGCACCGCTTAGGGCTCAGGTGCCACTTTGAGTAAAGGATACAACACAAACACCCATTAGATTGAGGTGTGGCTCCTTTGTCATGTATCGTTTCACATTGTGTTTCTCCTCTTTGAATCTTGTTATTTTTGTTTTGGATGAATGGAAAGTGTAATATTAAAGGTGCATCAATTGTTTTTAGGGAAGTTCCTTTCACATGTTATACTTGAAGTCTAAAATTGGTTTACCCTCTTGAAATATATTACCTTATAACCTACTATAGCTGTGGTGTTGTATATATACTTTCAATCGTTAAGGGCACCCATGAAGAAATCATTTATTATATCATTTTGTTCAATCTTAGTTGTTATGATCTCAAGTTTTTTCGGTAAGCTTATATATGTGTGTGTGTGTGTGTGTGTGGACAAAAGTAACATGATTTATCCCAACAAATGGCTGTAAAAGTCATACGATAATTAAAAATGATCAAAAGGAAAATAAAATTAAAAAAATGAGTAGTTTGGAAAAAAAATAGTATTTCTCACTTAAGTTGGAAAAAGTAGTGAGAAAGTGTACGAAAAACTCAAAGACACAAAAAGCGATTCTCCTTACCCCAATTCAGAATTAATAATCAGATGCTTCAATCTCAATCTTTGATCTGGTCATCATTAGAGAAACTGTCAATATTTACACATAAAACCAAAATTCAAATTAGTTTTATTTACGGCAAAAATGCATGGGATATATAAATATATAGCAAATAAATTACCTCTATCAATTGTGTCCTGATTATCAGTCTTTGAAATTTGCCACTCCATTCATGGAAGAAAACAAACAATCAAATAAGTTTTATATAGAAAATTAAGAAAAGAAACAAAACAAAACAGCACATGAAATGAAAGGAAAGTAATAGGATATTTTATGAAGAAAAGAATATATTTGCATAATATTAAAAGCCCTATATATAATTTTGCAGACGGAAACCAGCTAATTAATTATTCTTTCCAACTAGCTAGATGCATAAAATGCAGATAGTAATTTCCAGGCTAATATTACATACTTTTATCTTAACAAGTGCCCTGAGAATATCAACAGTACCATGCATCCTTATTTTATTATCATCATCATCATCATCACCATCCTCATGATGATTATTATTATATTTTTCAAGTAAAGATAAAAATAAATCATCTCAAATTTTTGTCAAGAATGTGCACTCGAATTCTTAATATATATATCTATATATATATATATATAAAAGTATCATGATGATTAATTTAAAGTATAATTAAAACTAATTAAAAAGCATGGTGTTAAATTTCAAGCCAATTGGACTAATATTTAATCTGGAAAATATTAGGTAAGAGGACACCGAGATTTTACCAAAAACTAGTTACCTGCTGAAAAAAGAAATGAAACTGAACAGTACTTAATTATGAAGTTATTAATGATCACTAATTAATTCAATATTCCCCATGCACGCACATGAACCGCAAGCCATAAACAATAAATTGCTTTTGCAGAAGAGTAAATATAAAAAAAGAAAAAAGAAAATAATTCCAATTCAATAGCATAAGCATATTTGCATGCAGAAGTAATATTTAAATAAAGCGCACGTGACCCAATAAGCTGTCGATATTATGCTTAATTAATTAGATTCATAAATACTTGTAAATACCTATACCTGATTTTGAGGTAATATTCAAAGGTCAAGGCTGATCAGACTAATTACAATTAAACTTTAATGGGGGCCTGATCAGTGTGGCCCTGGAAACGCAACCTCATGAATTCACAGTTCATCAAAAAGCTGTTTTACAACTCATATTGCTGAAACAAGAGTACGTGTAAAAGTAGGATTTTTCTCCTGTCAATTAGCAGAGAAGGCCGCGCCAATATATGTATATATTATGTGCATTTATGTGTAGAGAGAGAGACTGAGAGAGAGAGGGAATTTTTTTGTATAGAGAGAGAGAGAGAGAGAGAGAGAGGGAGATGAAAAGAGTGAAGAAATGGTTTGAAGGGTCGAAGATGGGGGCGGCCATGATAATAGTGCAGCTATTTGTAACAGGGATGCAGCTGCTGATGAGGGCGATGCTGGGTGAGGGCACCATTGTTTTCAAATACGTTGCATACAGTAGTGCTGTTGCTGCTATATGTGTTGCTCCTCTTTCTTTCTATTTCGAAAGGTGCATGCATCGTCAATTAATATTTTAGAGTTTTCTTTTTTGTTTTTCCTCCTACCTACCTACCTGCTACGTTTGAATGACCGTCTGTCTGTCTTGAATCGTACTGCAATATACCATGGTTGCTGCTGCTGCTGCAGGGGAAGTCCAAAGAAGTTTAAGTGGTCCGTTTGGTTCTGGCTCTTTCTTAACGCCTTAGTCGGGTAAGCCAGCCATGCTGTATGTGTATGCTTCATTCTCTGATCTGTATATGAAATTAAGTATAAAAAAGATTCGAAACCCTATTACAAACACTCACGTGGGCATCAACAAGTAAACTTCTATCTAACATATTGTACAATTTATTCCTTTGATGCAATTACAAACCCTCCAGATAGCCGTGTCACCACGGACTTGCTTCAACTCCTGCCTCAATCAACGAGGCCAACGAGAAGATCAGGGGAGCCAAGTGTCATGTTTCCACGGACTTGCCTTAAACTTTGCCTCAGTTTACGAGGCCGACGAGAAGAACAGGAGATCCAAGTGTTGTGTCTCCATAGGCTTTCCTTAATCCTTGCCTCAGTTTACAAGGCTAAAGAGAAGATCAGGAGAGCCAAGTGCTGTGGCTCCACGGATTTGCCTCTGTCTACAATACCAATGAGAAGATTAGGGGAGTCCTTGCACTTTTAGTGCCCTCAAATTGCTTAGGGGATTCAGGAGCACGTGATCTCTCATTCTCTTCAAACCCTCCAGATAGCCGTGTCTCTATGGACTTCAACCCTTGTCTCAGTCTATGAGGCCGATGAGAAGATCAGGGGAGCCAACTGTTGTGTCTCCACGGACTTGCCTTAACCGTTGCCTTAGTCTACGAGATCGACAAGAAGATCAGGGGAGCCAAGTGTAGTATCTCCGTGGACTTACCTTAACCCTTGCCTCAGTCTACGAGGCCGACGAGAAGACCAGGAAGGTCAAGTGTCGTGTCTCTTCAGATTTGCCTTAATCATTGCCTTAGACTACGAGACTGACGAGAAGATTAGGAGAGCTAAGTACTGTGTCTCCACGGACTTGCTTTAACCCTTGTCTCAGTCTACGAGTACGATGAGAAGATTAAGGGAGCCAAGTTTCGTGTCCCCACAGACTTGCCTTAACCCTTATCTCAGTTTACGATACTGACTAGAATACCGGGGAGCCAAGTACCATGTCTCCACGAACTTGACTCATCCCTCGCATCAGGTCTGCTAGGCCAATAGAAGAAAAAGCAGAGAAAAAAGAACATTAAGGGAGAAACAAACATCCAAAGCCAAGCAACAAAGGAAAAATACAATTTTATTGATAGTCAAACGTATACAAAGCATGAGCAAATGGCCGAAAGGATGTCTAAAGATACTTGGTCAGAGGTCTTTACAAGGAAAGGGAATAATGTATATAACTTTACAAAAAGAGAAACAAAAACAAAAACTAAAGCGTAGGAGCGCTAGGATCTAGCTCAGGAGCATTAGGGCCTAGCTCAAGTGCATTAGATCAAGATCGGGAGCTTCAGAGTCAAGAGGGAAGGCATTAGGAATCATGTCTTTGCCCAGGGTGCAGCTGTGCTCGAGAGCATCAGGGTCTCAGGGGAGGTTGCGGGGATCAAGGGCTCTTAAGTGTGCCTCGAGGGCCTCCTAAGTCTACCTGAGGGTTCTCTAGAAAGTAGTCCCGCATCCTCTTGAGGCTTTCAATGTATCCGTATGATCAAGCCTAGTCAAGGACAAACATAGCCGACCTCGACTGCCCTTCTAAGCGGGGAACAACTTCCTAAACTTGAGACAGGTCGCTCCGCAGATCTTCAATGACCACTCTTTGGGCAGCTAGCCTTTTCTCAGCTCCATTTAACTCTTCAAATGTTTCGTCAGCCCTTTTCTTCTCTTGGTCGGCAACAGCCTGAGCAATCGCCAAAGAATCTTCCCATCCTTTCAAGGCTTCAAAAAGGGACTGTCAATTTTTGTCCAACTGCTCAAGCCGCTAAGCCTTAGAATCTCGACGGCCCCTCAAGTTAGCACTCTCCCCCTGCAACTTGCTCAATGACTTCTCAAGAGTAGCCACCTTCGCAGTCAGTTTATCAACTGACCCCTCAGCTAAGATCCTCACCGTCGATTCAGTCGAGACATCATTGCGAGCCAACTTGACCTACTCCCAGCTCTTTTCGTGAGCAAGCTGGGCTTTCATTAGCTCCACCTCTAGACACTTCTTCTCCTCCCTCTCCCCCCGGGTGTATCGCAACGCTTGTCGTGCCAACGAGAGGAGGGCCTAATTCTCTCCTTCAACTGCTTCAAAGAAAGAAATCGGCAGTGTAGCAGCAATAAGCACAAAAAAATAAAAAAAAATAAACAATTACAAATGAGTAGAAAACAAACACGAAAGAAGGCTGGCTTCATTAGGCAAGATCATTGTAGGAACACAAATTTTATTTACCTTTCAACCTGCAGATTTTTTGGGTGAGAAATAAACTCAGATTCGGGAGGGAGAGGGAGAGAAGTAATTCTTGATCTAGTGCATTTCACTTCATTTTACTCTTCCATGGAATGCCTACGTGGCATATTCCTATTGCCTGGTGGAAAAACATGTTTGTCACCCATCCAGTCTGAGGCACGACTCAACTTATTACTGGCTTCAAAATGAGGTCAAATGAGTCAAGTTAAGCTTACACGAGTTTTGTTCACGAGTCTAAATCAAGTCGAGTTGAGTTTATACAAGTTTTACTTATTTAATATTTGAACCTATATTAGTGTTTACCAACTTCTCATTTATTAAATGAATAGAGTTTAACCCGAGTATACACGAGCCGAATTGGAGCTATTCACGAAGTGCTTTGTTCATTTGCAGCCTTATATATAGCAATATTGGAAAATTACTGTTATGATAGAAATACAACCATAACTAATGAGGGTTGTAATCGAGCCGAGCCGAGCTAGTCTTTGGATTGCCGAACTCGGCCCAACTAAAAAACTCGAGCTCGAGCTCGAGATTCTTATATAATCTTTGTTCTAACTCAGCTTGGTGAGCTAAGTTTTCAACTCGAACTTGATCCAAAAATGTGCTCGAGTTAAGCTGATCTGAGCCAAAATTGTTTATTTTTCAGTTTTTGAATAAAATTTAATAATTAAGAGATTAGATAAAAAAAAATGAAATAAAAATAAATAAATTTCTTGTAATTTTTACAGCTAACAAGTAGACTTTTTATTGGATTAGAAAATTGTAAAAGCTTATGAATAATTAATATGTAACTAGTTGATATTTATCCATAATAGCCATATATTATATATCTACATAAATTACCAATACATATAGATAATATGATAGTATATATCAACATTTCATATAAGACTCCTACATAGTAGCATATGAAATTATTAAATCCTACCGACT
This sequence comes from Cyclocarya paliurus, assembly GCA_029856935.1. Lineage (NCBI taxonomy): Eukaryota > Viridiplantae > Streptophyta > Magnoliopsida > Fagales > Juglandaceae > Cyclocarya > Cyclocarya paliurus. The sequence continues at coordinate 22,810,881 of CM056957.1, read as the reverse complement.
AACTATTGTACAAATTATAAAATAGCTATGAAGTATATTCAATATATAGGCATAAGTAATTAGGTCACATACTATATATTTAATTATAAAAGGTCCTATGAAGTATTGACACAAGAAAAAGCATTGTTCAAGGCGGGCACCCTAAACTTAGGTCGGGACATAAAACTACACACATTGCCCTCACGACCCTATATCCAGTGGGTATTAAAAAACTCCCAGCTGTCAAGTCAGGATATTTTTCACCCCCATTGCGCAACACCCTGCGCCAAACAATGCCGCAAGATATCAATATCCTCCAAGCGTTGGGGTGAAGTTGCAATTGCGACGGGACAGGACGGGCTAGCTCGATGAAATCCAGAACATCTCAAACAGGGCGGTAAAAAGGAAGTCGCTACCCGTTCCATAACATCATGGGATACAAGGCCACCTTCTCAGTGAACCCCTACGAGTCCACGACACTCTAACTAGGTCCTAGCACCTCCGAAGTAATGTTGTTTGATATCCCAAACGAGTTGCGAATGGCGTTTAGGTCTAAGCGAGAGGTGGATGTAGTCCAATGGTACCTATCAAAATACTATGAAGCGTCATGGGACGTGCATCCCAAATCTTAAAGGGGAGCTTTGGAACGTGGCAAATGTGATTCTAGGGAGGAGACATGAGAATGATTTTTGGGGCTTTGCCCTAGGGTTTGAATGTCGTTGAAGAGTGAGTGAGTAGGAAGAAATGATAATGCAGAAAGGGAAGGATTACCGGCCTGGGTCAGGGATATAAATAGGTCTTCTGAGTCAATTGGATGGCTTCCAATGGAAGGATGACAAGTATCAAACAAGGTGGGGTGCCAAGGACGAGGCCCATAACTGTCGCTGCACGATGGGACATGGAAGACGAATCATTGCATGTTACCCTAGGCGTAGGAGTGCGAGCTAGTGCTGGCAACCAATGTGAGGGTATGGAAACGTCGCGGGACTGAAAGGGTAATTCCCACCGCTTATGTGGTAAGAATTAGTGAGATAACTGGAAGGGATATCTCTCCCATCATATGACCAGGTTTATGTCCGTATCGTCTCTGGTCCTGGGATTGTGCGGATAAAATACGGTCCAATATCACGAGGAGAAGGCCCCACCCAAGTAAAACAAGATAAGTCATGCTACATTAAATGTCCCGGCATGGAGTGCAAACATAGAATCCCAACAAAAGAACCTATTGCTGACAAGTGATTATCGCATGTAATGTGGTAATATGGCAGTCTGAGCAGACAAGACCCTAACGGGGAGGATATAAATAGCCTGAAGCAGGTAATGGAAAAGCTGAATCACTCTAAACTCACTCTCTGCTCTTTTTGTGCTATCTCCAATATTGAATATATTCTGACTTTGACATCGAAGGTGTCGTGGACATACCTAACCACCACATTCTTCTCTTTTATAGGCACACAGTGCTGTTTGAAACTCATGGTTCACTACAGCAAAAAGTGGCTTTTATGGCTAAATTTATTTTCGGCAACAACAATCTGGCGGCAAAAAGGCAGTTTGTCCTATTGAGACACTAAGCTTGTGACATCTCAGAATTCCGCCATAAAAAGTATCTTTTTCTGGCAAAAATTAGTGTGGCTGTAAAAGCTATGGACAGAATTGATATATTACAACGCTTTTTAGTCTATTGCGGCTATAATGGTTAGATGCAAAAAAATAAGATGTCATCAGGTTTATTGGGGCGGTTATTGTCGTTGCAATAAACTTTATGTTGTAAGTATACCCACATGTTTCCCTTTCCTTTCCCTCTGCCTCTGGGATTCTAGAAAACCCATGCCCTAACCAGTTTTCCGCCATCATTGACCACTACCTTCTCGCGACAGCCACCATGATTCTCTATATTGGATTTTGTTAAAAAACCTGCACCGATAAAACCCTCTCACCCATTCTCAGTCACCATCTACGCCGAAATCCATCCCAAACTTTAGCTAGCCGACTTGGTTGATTGTTGAAATCGATAGCAATTTCCACAACTCCGGCCATCCTCACACACGAGAATCAATTGTGGATGACGAATTTATGTGGCGAGCTTGCGAGTTGCGATCCTCAGCACTAATTAGTGCTTGATATCGATTGAATATTCCTATACCGTAGGGATCTGGGGCGAATCCAGCAAGGTCAGTCCAATCATTTATGCTTAAAGTTTGATTTTTTTCTCTTTATTTCCTTAGTAGATAGTTCATGCAATCTGTTAGTTTAATGACATACGATTATAAAATGTTTTATTTTTTATTTTGGTTAACTGAAATTTAGTCATAACATGGTTGAGTCTCAACGTCATTCGAATGTGCTTATTTCAAATAAAAGAACCATTATCCTCCTCTATTTGTTAAGTCTATTAACTACATGTAATGGACATTTGTTGGAGGGGAAAATACCAAGTGAGAGGAACAATTTGTTTTTAGATTTTCTGGCTGCATTGGTTTAGAGTGAACTCTCTGGTGGTTTAGATTTTACATGAAGAATATTATTTTTTAAAGGTACTGGAAAAATTGTTTCTCTTAGACATCATATAATGTGATGGTCTAGGAGTTGAAGTTGTGCTAAATTCCTATTAAATTTAGTGTATCTTTCACTGACGTGGTTTGTTATTTACACATTGCTCCCAAGGCAGAATAGAGAAACATTAAACTGTGAAGTTGTCGATAGATACAACAAAATCACAGGGATTGTGTTTACTCCCATCTTTTAGTTTTTCTTACCTTTATACAATGATATAGTTGGGTTGGGGAATCCTATGGTATTTTACTTTTTAGATGTGGAGTTTATGATGCAACCCTATTTTGTTTTCTTTGATTAAGCAGTTTAGTTCAATCAAAACTTTCATTTTTGCTTTCCTCCACAACCTGCATTTAGTATCTCAACTTTTAACTTACCACTTGCATCCAAGGAGTAAGAACTAGTTATCGGAGCCCTACCCGAGTGGGAAATAGCACTAACAATTAGGTTTTGATATACCTAGTTTACTCAATCTACTGGCGCTTATAGATAATCACTACATAATTACATGCATTACCCACATTTTGCATAATCAGCTCAATCTATGGGTTTTTTTATTTTAATTTTCTATTTTTACATTTCACATCTCAAGTTTAAAATTGTCAGATCTTTATTGGATAATCAATGCGGACTCGTATTTTACTTGCTATTTTTAGTGCAACATGGGTTCACTAAGTACTGCATTTGAAAAGACATACACTAACATATTCAAAAATCCTATGAGAAGTCGGAGTATGCTTCACCCCTTTACAAACATTAACTTATGCATTACATATGTATATAGTCATAGCATATCGAATTACCATCATTGTATTTTAAAAGTTTCAGTAACACGGGATATGCACAACAAAAATGCTAAAGTCTATTTTATGCTTCCTTCCATAAATCCACAAATTATACAATAATATGTGTTTAAATATTGATAAGGACAAATATCAAGTAGTTTCTATCCAAAATAGATTTGAGATGTGCACTATCTCAACTTGTCTTTTCTTTCTCTTATTGTCTTTAGGCTATATTCTCTGGCACTTGTACTGAGATCAGTGGTTTAGATCTCTTCTATAATTGTTGGTGTGACAAAGAATAACAAAGTTCAATATGAGGAATTAAAAGACTTTGTGGTAGTAGGTAGATATATAACACCATTGGAGTAGGTAACTATATTAAGAGCATTTTATGCCCAGTTTAACTAGATCTTAGTTAATGTGCATAATTGCTGACCTACCATATTTTCTATCTCCCTCTCACAACATCTCTCTCTCTCTCTCTCTCTCTCTCTCAATTTGTGTACATATATAAAAAAATGTGCACTAAATAAGATGGTATCTGGCAAGTCCGCATGCCAATGAGAAGTTAAGGTAACGGATATGAAGATCATGCACACTTAAGGTAAAATCAAAACTAACAAACTATTTTTCAATGTGGCTATCTCCATGTGATCACCACGGTCTATTCTAATGGTATTTTTCATAATGTCTATTTATTACACCTAACTAGAAATCAGCTCCACTATTAAGAAAATATACATATATAATCCTTTTTTATATCAACTATACCTCATACAATAGCCTATAGAGTTGGGGAATACTATCACCATAACCCTAGTTAGATATTAGCTAGATGGATTACACTTTTTGCATCATTATTATGGGCCTATTTGTGACTTGAAGCACACATCTTTCTTTCCAGCTGTACATTTACATTCTGCTATTGATTCTTAAGAGTATTGGCAATGGACTAGCCATTGCCAAGTTCAAGTCTAAATTTTACATTTTTTTGTGTTAAAATCTTTACATTGGACTAGCTATAGGGACAATCTCTTGGCTCTGAGCTACAGTAAATTCCTCTCCCTGGCCATACTTGACGAGTGACTGTAGAAGGATCAAACCTTTATTTTATTCTTTCCATCCAACTGCACTTCTCTCTTTCCCTCGTATCCCCTTCTCTCTTCGCTCTCTATTCTCTTCTCTCTTCCCGCTGGAAGCTTGGAAAGTTGGAAACCCTCGCTCTTCTCTCCCTCTTCACTCCCTCTTGTCTTTGTTTTCCTCGAAATTTTTTGAATCCTTGATTTTCCTAGTTCCTGTCGTCCCAAGGTTCCTAATATTTCTTGAGTCCCCACCCCTTAAGACATAGATAGTGAGCTCCTTCGACTTCAACTCTGATGTTTGAAGGAAACCTAGAGGCCAAAGCGAAGCTTGGAGGAGAAGTACAACTGTAGTTTCATTTTTATACAGCTGTGTTGTTTCCATAAAAAAGTCATTTTTATACAGCTGCGTAGTTTCTTTAGTTGTAAAAATAGAATTTCTTCTTCTGGTATGTTAGCTAAAAAATTTCGATTAGAATATCTTTTATTAAACTAAATTGTGTGTTTAGTTTATTTTGTTGAAGACCTTTGAATCCAAGGTATCCTAATATGTATATATAAATAATTTGTGTGTTTAGATTACTTTTTATGTATAAATAATTTGGTTTATCATGTTTGTGAGAAAAGGCAAAGAAACAATACAAAGAAAGTATTTGGTGAACACTAGAAACCTGAAATTTTAGGCATTGCTGAATTACTTTGTAAATTGTTTTTGGGTTGTGATGTATATGATTTAGTAATAAATGCCAGTCTTATGAAGTTTCAAGCCACTGGGCTCTTTTTCTTTCTGTCTGTCTACCTCTCATGTGAGCACACCTAAATTTAGAGCACATGAATACCAGATCAGGAATAAAATGTCTTTGCTGTTCTTCTTTGCAAAACAGAACACATGCATACCAGTTTATCTTCTTTGCATACCAGATCAGCAAAACAGAACATCAAGTTTATCTTTTTTTGTGATTACTTTTATTTCTTTGCTATTTTTCTGCATATTTTTGGACTGTTTGTCTGCTGAAAATTTGTTAAAATTTTGAGGAATTTGTTAAATTTTGAAAATTGTGTTGGATTTTATTGCTTTTATTTTTCTTGGGGCAGAATTTTTTATTTATTCTACTTATTTATGAAGTGTATTTGTAAAATATACAAAAAAAATGGAGTCAAATATTATTAAACTATATAATATTATATTATTATTTTCACTTTAAGATAGCTAGTCCAATGTGGACTCACCTAGCTAAAACTTGATGGTATAGTCAGAAGTTAAAATTCTAGCCAAACTTTAGACTTGGCTATGGCTAGGCCATTGCCAATGCTCTAAGATATCCTACATTGTACACTATATTCTTTGCAGTAGACATACAATGTATACCATGTTGATATTGGTCCTATATCAACATGAAATATCCAAATTAGAGGGGAGAGTCACAGACAACAACTGTCATTAAGGTCCTTGAGTGAACTTTTTCCATTTCGTTATCCAGGTTTTTTTATTTATTAAATAGATATAGGCTTAAGCAAGCAGAAAAATAAATTTATAATTGTTGTTATTTTGCCTTTCTTTATTTTGCTATTTGTTTGGAACTTTGTATATTCATCAATAGAGATTACAATTCACACTTTCATTTGTGGCATCATATCTAGATGGACAGGACGTGGATGGATATTGAAGATAGATTTGTGTCTAACGAATATGCATCGGGGGTTAACCATTTCATTGCTATGGCTCAGGAACATGCACCTGGAGGAGTTGATATTAGGTGTCCATGTCGTAGATGCTGTAATATGTTCTTCCAACCAATAAATGTGGTCGAGGAGCATTTATTTATCATATGGATTGATCCTTTTTATAAGGCCTGGATATTCCACGGTGAGGATGAAGTATTGGATGTTAGTTCCTTAGATTCTGGTGATGAGGCAAGCTTGAATGAAGGCTACATTGATGATATGGATGAGATGCTTGATGACATTTAGGCTGGAGCCTCTATGGACCACTCAGATGGCTTTCAAAGACCTACTCATGGTGTAACAGAACGAGGTCCAGGTGCCAATTTTGCTGAATTGTTAGAAGATGCACGTCATCCACTCTATTCATCATGCCTAAAGTTTTCAAAGCTATCATTTATCGTAAAGTTGCTTCATATCAAGACAGTTGGTGGTTGGAGTGTTAAATCCTTAACATGGTTATCAAGTTGTTGAAAGATGCATTTCCTAATGCTCTTCTCCCTGACTCATACAATGAGGCATGCCGCTTGGAACGTGGCCTCGACTTTAATTACACCAAGATAGATACTTGTTTGAATGATTGTATTCTTTTTTGGAATGACCATTCTGATAAAGAGAAGTGCCCTAAATGCAACACTCTGAGGTGGGTGTTAAGCACTAATAAGGTAAAGAAAATTCCACACAAAGTGCTAAGATATTTTCCTTTGATCCCAAGGTTACAAAGACTATTTGTGTTAAGTAAGACTGTCGTGGCAATGGGTGGCATGCTTGTGAACAGGTCAACAATGCTAATGTCATGAGGCATCCTACAGATTCAAAGTTCTGGCAAGATTTAGATCTCCAGTATCCTAAATTTGCCTCAAATTCTCGTAATGTGAGAATTGGTTTAGATAGTGATGGTTTTAACCCATTTAACAATATAGCTAAACCATACAATATATGGCCAGTGATACTCGTACCTTATGACTTGCCCTCTTGGTTATGCATGAAAGATCCATACCTCATACTATCTTTGCTAATCCCTGGCCCAAAAGCACCTGGTAAGATATTGACGTCTATTTATGCCCTTTAATTGATTAATTGAAATATTTGTGAGAAGATGGAGTTAATACATATGATGCCTCTACCTCATCTAGGTTTTGCTTACATGCCACATTACTATGGACCATTAATGACTTTCCAGCGTATGCTAATCTTTTTGGGTGGAGCACAAAGGGAAAGCTGGCATGCCCAGCATGCAATGATGAGACAGATTCATTGTGTTTGGTCTATGGGCAAAAGCATTGTTACATGGGTCATCGTCGGTGGTTGTCAGCAGGGCATAAGTGGAGATCTAAAAAGGCTGATTTTAATGGTAATACGGATCATTAGCATCAACCTATACATTTGTCAGGAGACGTTATCCTGGAACAGTTGAAAGAAGTGACAGATGTACAGTTTGGAAAAACTACAAAGAAAAGGAAACGCATAGCCAATGAGTTGAATTGGACAAAAAGAAGAATATTTTTTGAGCTACTTTATTGGTCTTCCTTGGGTTTGGGGCATAACTTTGATGTCATGTATATTGAGAAGAACATATGCGATAGCATATTAGGCACTTTTATGAATATTGATGGAAAAATTAAGGACTCTACCAATGCACGAAGGGATTTAGCCAACCTTGGCATACGGAAAGAAATTACACTTACAGCAGGATGGTGATCGTTATGCCATGAGGTTGGCATGTTACCAGTTAAATAAACTGGAGAAGAGATCTTTCTGCGAGTGGTTGGTAAATGTTAAGTTCCCTGATGGTTTTGCCTCAAACAATGCTCGATTTGTTAATGTTAGTGAATCAAAAATCTTAGGCATGAAAAGTCATTATTGTCATATTTTCATGCAAAGATTGCTTCCAGTTGTGATTGGTAGATACTTTACAAGTGATATTCGACAAGCTTTAACTAAGTTAAGTACCTTCTTCAAAAAATTGTGTGCACAGGCATTATGCATTGATGTCATACAGAGGCTACATACTGACATCTCTATTCTTCTTTGTAAACTGAAAATGATATTTTGATATAATGGTGCATCTCGCCATCCATTTTCCATACGAAGCCTTGCTTGCAGGACCTGTGCAATATAGGTGGATGTATCCTTTTGAAATGTATCTAAGAAAGTTCAAGCGCTATGTCAAAAATAAAACCCATCCAGAAGGCTCAATTGCTGAGACCTATGTTCATATGGAGTGCCTTACATTTTGTTCAATTTATCTCCATGTCATTGAGACAACTTTTAATAGAGAGGAACGAAATGTGGATGTCGGTAAAGACCATCAAGAATGAAGTTTGATTGTTTTCTCCTAAAAGGTTTGGCCGATAGGTTCATCCTCCGCTAAAAGGTTGGATGATCCGCTTTTTACAAAAGTGTAGTGGTACATGCTCAATAACTGTCCTGAGATTGAACAGTACCTAGAGTAAGTACTATAGTACTCTAAACAGAACTTCATACTCAACCTTCATCTTGTATAGTTTTTTTGAAAAGAAATTCTACTATTTTACTTGTCTCTGTGTGTAGACAGTACTATAACAAGATTAAAGAAGAGGACACTAACAATGTTGATCGTAGGCACCAAACAGAATTTCCCAATTGGTTCAAGAACTATGTAAGTCATGACATTTATTACATAATTGTTCACACTTTCATTTCTACACAGTGCATATTTCATTCCTTCACGTAAGACTCTTACGATTCTGTTCAATGAAAGTTATAGATTCAAGAATTACGCAACTCAAACTCGGGTGAAGTTACAGATGAAGTTTATGCTCTAGCATGTGGACCAGATCCATGGGTTGGGTCATACAATGGATGTATAATGAATAGAATTAGGTTTCACACAAAGGAACGAGAACAACACTGATGCACACAAAATAGCGGGGTTGTTGTTTCAGGAGTACATAAGTCAAACTTGGTTGATTTCTATGGTGTGTTGACAGATATATTGGAATTATGCTACATGGGCTGGCATCTTGTATACTTATTTAAATGTGATTGGTGGGACGTTGGTGATCCTAGACGAGGTATACGTGTAGGTGACCATGTTACAAGTGTGAATACATCTATAAATGGTATCATGATGAGTCTTTCGCCTTTGCTTGTCAGTGCTCACAAGTTTTTTACTTAAAAGACCCAAGTTTGGTTGGAAATTAGAAAGTGGTATAAAAGATAACCAACATGAATGTGTACGACATTCCATCCATCCCAACGGCCCTAGAAGATGGTGAGGACTCATCTGATGGCAAGGCATATCAAGAGGAAGATGCTACCAATGATTATGGTATAATCAATTAAAGTGATAGTGGTTTGGTGAATCAATTACATCGAGAGGATGAAGAACCAGTTGCAGTTACTGACTTAACTACGGTACATAGTGATGTTAGGAATGATATCGACCATACTCTTATTGACGATAAGGTGGATGGTGGCACGTTTGACGATGATCCCAATACTAGCCATTATGAGGATGGTGATGAGGAAGATTTGCATTCGAGTTCAGAAACAGAGTTTGACTAAAGACAGTTTCAAGTCTAACTACTAGTTGATTTGCATAAATATAATGATCAGAAAATTGCTATACTTTAATTATAGAACTCGACTTGCTGAATGTTGGTTTGTTTGTTACGTAGGTATCAGAAAAATGTGTGAAAATGGCATGATTAGCATGTTTGAATATATCAGGTTCACATGGTTATTAGCAATACATATTTGTTGTAGACCTCAACAGGTGATATTTTTAAAAAACTACCTACTGACCATTAATAGTTTGACTTCCTTGCTATTTAGTCATACAGTGAAAGGAAAAAGTTGATAATCCTTGGAATGGTGAAAAAAACAGAATATGATGTGTGTGAAATATTCTTTCAACCTTGGCCACCATGTATCTCTATTATGTGAATTGGAATACAAAGACTGGGGAAGATGAAGCTAGGAACTAATGACTTATAAAAAAAAAATGGGAACTAATGGTAAAAGATGCTAGAAAATAGCATTTAGAAGGAAAAATCTGATTGGTTATGATTGCATTCGAGCTATGGAAACATTAAGCTCTACTATGTATGTTTTTGGACTGTACTATATAGCAAGAATTTCATGAAGCTTGTTGCCATGATGTGTCAACAATTGCCCCATTTGCAGGTGTTGAAGATACTATCAATTTATGCATACTAAGTAGAAAAACATCTACTTCTTCCATTTTCATTTTCATGTCATCAACACTTAGTTGGATTGCCCCAATACAGGTGCCCATCACCAAACAGTAGTCATCCTTTGTTATACTCAATGTCAAAATGACAAAATCTAAAATATGAAAGGAATATATACTTTTTTCATTTGATTGAGCATAACTGTGTATGCTAGTGCTATGGAGCAATAATGTCAAAGTGATTCAGAAGAGTATCATTTCTGTCTAGAAAGGTTGGTTTTTTTTCTAGTTCATGTCATATTAATTTAAAATCATTCATATGAATGAAAAGTCATGAAATTAAAAAAAAAAATCAAACCATAAGTGCTGATATGTTTTTTTCTAGGAGCAAAAGTTGTAAGATTTCCTTGGAATGTTACATAACTTTCTCGTATAGCAAACCATCCTAAAACTTCTCTTATTACATTTAATTAGTCAATTTTTTCTATTTAATGGCTGCAAAGGTTCATTTTGTAATTCTAATTTATGTCAATTAAATGTAATAATCTCATCAAGAGCTTCATGTATATAATATAAATCCAAGAAATGAAATTTAGAAATACATGTATGAAATTGGAGCTAAATAAAATGAAATAATGTTAATGGTTTTAAAGGGAACCTAGGGTCGTTGGTAGGCTTCAGGAGAATTTAATTCCAGCTATATTATAAATGGAGCAATTGTTACTAGTGTATTGAGGCCAAAATAATTACCAATGGCCCAAAATGTATTGCCCAAGTAGTATTCATACAAAAACAAGTATATTTATGACCAACCAAACTGTCATGTTGCCCTAAGTACTATCAAACCAAAACTTGACTGGAAACTGAGGCCTCAAACAAGACACGGTAAAGAGGGTTCGTTTACTGAAATATTTTGGCTCCACTTTCAAATAACAGTCTCTTCAGACAGCTGTATGAGGTATGGGTACCTGCTGCTATCCATTTACCATGGTACAAGTGAATACATGGTTAGATTGATGGTTAGTTCCATTATTTCCTTCACCAAGTCTCGAAGACTTAGTTTCTCACTCTGCAATTGTGAAAACTAAGGATTATCTGAGAAACAACTGCTGAGTAGCACTACAACAATACCAAATTTGACATATCTCAGCACTCGGTAGAGGCCAGGATATTTTCTAAACACCAAGAAACCCAGTAAGTCCTCCATTACCTTTAATCTCCACTGCTCAACAATGGGTTAATCAGATAATGTGTAATGATATTTGTAAAAGTCTCAAATAATATGGTTGGGTTCGCAAGAAACACAGTTGTTTAGCTTTACAAAATCTGGGGATGGGTTACGGTTTTGAAAAAAATCTCATAAGTTTATTAAGCACTCAAGTGTCGATGGTAGGACTATATGCATGTGAAATCTGTTTTATTTTTAATCATTTAGTAGTTGGGTTCTCGAAAGGATTATCTAGCAGTATATTTGTTTTGAGCTTCAGCTAGTACTAGGGTTATTTTTAATCATTTATAAGCACTAACTGCCAAGACTTTGCCATTAAATGTGCTTATTTGAAATTTTCAGTTTACATTTGAGAAACATATTATACTAGGTATTTCAAGTAGGTCTCTACACTTTGGGTAAAGTTGGGTGGTATTGCTCGTTTTTTAGACATTATTAGATACTTAGTAATGTATAGTGCATATAGATATAAGTATATTTATATATACTTATAAATGAATTTTTTTCTCACTTGGTTAATCACTCTCTATAAGCTAATTTGTGGTTGGTAACCCATATACTAATTTGTGGTTATATAATGTTGCAGCCTATGAGAGAAACCAAGAATTTACGAGGTGGGCATGCTGGCAATCGCGCAGCAGCTCGTGGTAGAGGAGCAGAAACATAGCCTCGAGCACACATTCTAAGAGACGAGACAATTTCATGTTCAGATGCGGACACTGAATGACCGAGTGAGATCCCTGAGGAGGTGAGAATTCCAGCTAATAAGGCTTCAATGTCTAACATTGATGTCCCTGCAGGTATAGAGATTAATTTGCTTTACATGTGTTTTGGTTTGTTACTAGTAATATTATCCAAATCAGCAATTACTATCCATGTGTTAAACATATTATTATAATTGTGTGGTCTTCTTCTCTAGCTCCACTCGAGAAAAAATGTGGACCCTCTACCAGCTAGAAGCACAGAATTTGATCGCATTCGCAAATTTGGCAAAATAGCAGTGAAAATTAAGGATGGCCAAAGAGGAGTATCATGTCAGAATGCGACGATGTTTTCAACACACATGACTTGGATTGTGAAACTTTATGCAAACATGCGACATGTAAGGTGGAGTCGTGTTGATAAACAGAACAAGGATGAGCTAACGGATTGTGTCCAAGTAAGAATTGTGCAAATAAAGCAAAATCTATTGAATCCAAGTGTATTTACTTAACTTTATATAATCTGTCAATATTTTAAATAGGCTGATTTTGTATTGGATTGGACCAAAAACAACCATCGAGAGACAGTAGCAATGGCACTTGCTCAAAAATGTAATGATTATCACTACCTACTGCACTGCAAGTACCTGGAGTATGATACACATGAAGTTGCAATTTATGGAGGGACAAAGTTGGTGGACAAGGCCATTTGGCAATGTTTATGTGAGAGATGGGGGAGTGAAGACTTTAAGATAACAACTTTTCTTAAGCTATTCCTTTAAATTTTATTAGTTGGTTTTATTAGTTATTAAAGGTTTTATCATTTCATACAATAATAATATTCAACAACCTGTTTAAATTGTAGAACCTATCAAGGCGGAACAAACAAAATAGGTCCAATCAGAGGATAAATCACACGGGTGGCAGGAAGTCTTTTGTTAGGCTAATGGAGGAAAAGGTAAAAGCATAAACTCATACTTATTTTTGTGTTTAATTTCCAACTCATATACAAGAATGTAATAACAAGGTTTGTTAATTCATTGAAGTAGGAACAAGCTCCGAATTATGTTACTTTTTACAAAGAGGTGCATTGGTTTACAAAGAATGAGAGATTTGTCACTAAAGCTACTGAGCGGAATTACGTAAGTGAATTCGATTCGGACCCTTTACTTTTTGGTGGACATAAATAGAGATCATTCACATGGTTAATGCCTAAAACTGATATTCTAATGTAGAATATGATGGTGGAGCTGTTGAATGAGATGACACCAAAAGATGAGGGGGATGATAATGCAAATGTTGTGTTCAAGGAGGTTTTGGAATCTCAATTGGGCTATGTTGGAGGGTTAGGCCACTTAGTTATACCTGAACCATTTGAATCATTGTTGTCCAATAGGGAGTTTATACGACATAGGGAAGAGAATGAGAAGAACAAAGCTGAGGTGGAGGGCTTCAAGAGGAAACTTAAGTCGTTTATGGTTGATGTCTCAAAAATACAGGCTTGTTCTGATGAATTTGACAGGCTGAATAGCCGTGTTACAAAATTGGAGTCACAAAGGGAGTCTCAATGGGAGACTCCGGAAGATGCATAGCCTTCCTCCAATAATGGGGATGTGGGGAGTTTTTTTTATCATGTTGAACTTTTTTGAAGTTGTTGGAGTACAAGTAAAATCTGGGTGTATCCTTTTGTTTAGCATATTAGGGTGGGTGTTTTGTGGGGACTTGGTTGGAAGTGGTGAATTATGTCAGGACAAAGACTTAAGTAAGGAGCATGTATCCTTTTTTATAGTAGGCCCAGGAAAAGATAGGATTTACAAAGGCATCCTGCATGGGTTAGCATGGTACAGGTATGATATTTTCCATAATGCTGGCCAGTTTTTTAATGTTATTTCCCTAAAATTGCCCGCTGCTATTTTACTTGCATTTTCTAGAAGTCATCATGTTAGATGACGACATGATTTTTATAGATTAACTGAATTGTAGTTCATAAATCAAGTTCATAACTTTTACATGGAAAGTATATTCTTTGCAGTGACCATCAAGAAATCAGGTCACTCAATACTAAAATGCTAAAGTGATAGTGGCTTGACTATGAATCGAGGGCACCATAACTAGTATTAGAGTGTTAATGAGATGTGTTCCAGCCAATATATGGACTTTTCAAAAACTCTGGGAACAATTTGAAAAGTCAGTCTAATATGCAAGAGATTGTCAAATAGGTGAGTGAAGCTTGAATGATTTGCAGTAGATATTACACTGTTATCAACTTAGGTAACTGGAATAGTCATAGACTAATATGCATTTTTTATTTTTATATTTCTCTATCAATGTTAGTGTTAATTTTTCATAAGCACACACTATGCACAACAGTTGGTGATTTTACACATTACACCTCATCTGTTTTGAAGTTACATTATTATCAAGGAGATGAAATTTAGTTGTTGGGCTATCTGTGGGTATCAGGACATGCATGGTCAAGGAGATGAAATTTGGAACAAGTGTAACTTATATAGTCTGGTTGTGAGTCTAGAATTGGAGACCTTTTACATGTACACTAATATTTGACAATCTTTATCCAATATTGCAGCTATCAGTTATAGGGACTAAAGATCCCATAAGGAAAAATTCGAGTGTCTGAGCAGAACAAAGAACCAAGAATCCAAGCCTCCATGCATGCAGTTTAGGAGGAAGTTCTTCATGTAAGGATATAGAATGAATAATCCAAAATTGTACGAGATACACGATCAGGCTTTAAGTTAATACATGCTAGTTATTTTGTGTAGACTGCACCAATGCATGTTTTATGTAAATATGTGCATGTTGGTGACATGCAATGAAATGATGTGCCATTTCAATATATGCATGTACGCAGATCCAGCTCCCCTTTCTGTTGTTACGTTTTGGGTATAATTTTGGATTTATGTTGATCACTTCTGGTTAAAACTATATTAACTTAGGTTAGGTTTTGAGAGTGAGAAGAGAATATTTAATTTTAGATGAAAGTTTAAAATATTATATTTTAATATTATTATTGTTTTGGAATTTAAAAAAGTTAAATTGAAATTTGAAAAATGTTGTAATGATGAGATGAGAATTTTGTGTTTGAACTTAGGTTAAGTTTGGGGAGTAAAATGAGAATTTTTTATTTTATATGAAAGTTTAAAATATTATATTTTAATATTATTATTGTTTTGGAATTTGAAAAAGTTAAATTAGAATTTGAAAAATTTGAATTATTTATTATATTTTGTATGAGAATTTGATAAAATTATAATGATGAGATGAGAATTTTGTATTTGAAAAGACAAATTTTATGGACATGCACTTGGTTCAGTATAAAATCTGCATATAATTTAATGAATGTAAGCCGTGGCATTAATTGTAAAAAAAAATAATACTAATATATTTTTTCCGGTATGTTAAGCATGTCCGAAAAATGATCTATTTCATGTATAAACTGGAAGGACATTTCTGACGATTGTGTTCTTGTAAAAAATAATTATTTCTATTTTCTGGTGAATTTTTTTTATCGGTGTTGTGTTTCTAAAGGACCTATATATGCCACAACTTCATAAATCTCGCAATTACAAACTGTTGTAATTCTTATTACTCTATCTTGCTACCAAAGCTGAATTTGCTTGAACCAAGTTTGTCAAGAATTCCACAAGAAGGAAACAAGATAAAACAAAAAAAATAGAGCACAATAACACAAAGGAATTACGTGGTTCGATCCTAGTGATCTACATCCACGGCAAGAACAGTTAGAAGCTTTTTCTCTTATTTATCAAGATGAACAATACAGTTTGTATACAAGTTCACAACCTCACAAATTTCCCTCACACAAAGACTATTTGTCGAGTCTTAGTTTATACTTGTACTCCTGTATTTCTCTCTCTTTATGATACATTTAAAACTATTACAGAGCCTCACATTTAGACACTTGTATAGAACACAAAAGATAATGACCCTGCAGCCCTTCACCTCAGAGTAATGTAATTACCCGAGTCTTGATTCTTGATTCTTGGTTCTTGGCAGCAGGCTTTAATTCATTTTGACATGTGTAAGGGTCTAATTGTTTGACATCTTATTCAACACGAATTGCTAAAAAAAAGTTATTTCTGGCGATACAATTTGATTACAAATATAATAATGTTAATTCTGGCATAGATATCATGAATAGAAATCCTATATGGGAAATACATTTCCTGCAAGTCACTATCGCCAGAAATATGTATATTCGATTCAAATAGTTCACTAAGAAATACTCATTTCCTGTTGTATATTATGGATAGAAATACTCAATTCCGACGAGAGATGTCATCATAATAACTTTTTCCTGGCGAAAAGACCACCTTCTGGGCCACCTTTTTCCAGCCAAATGTACACTCTATCTGAGGATTTGGTCATACCAGAAAAGGTACATTTTCGGACAGAAATTGAGATCACAAGATATAGTAGTATGTTGGGCCAGTTATTTCTAACGATATTGTCGCGATTAGAAAATGCTAGAAAAAGACATTTGTGACATTAAATGCGGGTAATATGGACAAACACGGTCATGGAAAAAATCACTTTCTGTTATAGTAGTTACAAAACACGCTTTAACAGAATTGTTTCATATGCAAAGCAAATGGATGATACAAAGATATTTGGGCTTCAATTTCAATGTTGATGGTGACGTACATTGTGCACGTATTTAAACAAAAAACCAACTACGCACAACCCATCGATATTGTTTTGTAGGATTAGTTTCTTTGAGTTTAACATAGCCTTACTTGTTTTTATAATTCCTCTCAACTCATCTCATCTAATTTAATCATTACAACTTTTCAAATTTTCACACAAAATAAAATAAATAATTCAACTTTTTCAAATCTTAACACAAAAATAATATTAAAAATATATATTCTAACAATATTTTATTCAATTTTTAACTTCAACTCAACTCATCTGCAAAAACTTCCAAATGAAGAAAATTTATTGCATTTTTGTCTTTTATATATGTGATCTTCTTCTAATTCTATGTGTACAGATTTAAAATTCATGGTCGAGTACTTATATTGTTTTTTTTTTTCAAATAATTCATGATCCATCCGAAAAAGCTTATTTTATTTTATTTTATTTATATAAATATATATGTATATATTTATATATAACTATGTGACACTAAAGGGTTTATATATTAGTTACTTATAGGTTATTATGAAAATTATCCTTTTAGCTAGGTATTTATTATGGAAAAGTTATTAAACAATTTAATATGGTAATTAAATTAATACCAAAATTTTAAATATTATGTGGACTATACAACAGAACTAGGTGTGTTAAGAAAAACTAACAAATACTTGTAAAATTTTGATTTTTTGAACTCTATCTATTCACTTTCGCAATCTCTTTTAAAGGAGGCTTCAACGTCATTCGATACCTTTATCATTAATGTGAATAACCTAATTATCCAGGCTTCCAAAAGATCATATTTACATAAAATCAAATGCTACCTAATTACTAATTATTTAAAAGATTCCAAATATTAATCTACCATTAATTTATTCAAATAATAGATAATATAATAAACTCCTAACAAATAATTAATTAATCTAAAATTATCCTAACTCGATCTTCAAGATTAGTGGCAGCACGGCCAATATACTAGCGCATCACCTTGGCCGATCGAGCGTACGTCATGATCAGTGTATACGTCACCTACCGACCCAACTCTACCAATATTTGATGATCTTCAGCCACATGAGCATGCAACATCTTTGAAATCCTTGGCATGCAAATTAGATTTCAAAGATTTCCATCTTTGAAATCTTTAGCCTTAGATTTCTACATGCATGCACCTGCGGCGCTGGCTGGGCCCCAAGCTTAATATTCTAGATATATATGAGCCACATGTGTTTGTATAATTTTCTTGCTAATTAATTAAGGGTTTAGAGGCCAGAGAAGTGGATCAATCTCGACCAAATTACACTACAAAATAGTCAATTATAATACACATCTCAAGGCTATGGCGGCCTGCTTCAAATTACAACAACATATATATTATAAGCTAGGAATTTCTCTTGATCACAGTCCTCATGATCTTCTTTCTTAACTCATCCTAGAAACATTAATGGACTCGATCTCATGCTCAGATTATTAGTACTGACTCTTCTTCTTCTTCTTCAATTAATTTAATTAACAGTTTCTCACTACTTTCCTTTATTTTCATGCATGCTTTGGGAAAATTAATGAAGCCCAAACCAAATGCTTTTAGTGATCTGGATTTTGATAAAATAAGCTCTATAATATATACACTAAATGGACTATTTGTGACAAAAAGAAACTTATTTTAGTTGAAAATAATTATTTTACTGTAAATAATTGGTCGCAAATAAATAATTTTCTTGCAATGATATTCCTTTGATTTTGATAAAAAGAAAAAAAAATCTTGGGCAAAACAGATTATAATTCTTGGTTAAAACATATATGCGTCGGCTAGGGTTAGACTGTGAGTGGAGTTGATAACAGATTATAATGACTTGAATGTTATATCGATCACATCACGACATGAAATCGCAGTATTTGGAGAAATTATAATGTATTCTTTGTGGAAAATGGATTCTTTTTCAAATGGGAGGAGGGACCCATAAATATATATATATAATTATCTGCTGGTTATATCCCCTAGCCTCCAAAAGACAAATCAAGAGTCATTTGAATCTTGAACTCCTCCATCGTGATGATACTTGACACTACTTTTAAAAAAATCAAACAAGTCATTTATAAATTAATTGCCTCAGTATCTGATGATCTTTATTTAATGACAAGAGATTTAAAAGGCTAACCAACTTGGTGTTTTTATTTCCATGAACTTTTTAAATTTTTCTAGGGTTTGATAGATTAATTGCAACTTGCAGTTAAAGCTGGAGGCCAACTTTACATATTAATAATATTTTGGCCAATGAAATTGTCACACATAAGTACTTACTGAAGTAGAAAATAGCTAGGATCAGTTGGCTAGCTTTTGTTTGTTTAAAGAAGAAAAGAGTTGAATATTGAATTTTGTATCTATACATCTGCATTTATTTTTATAATTCTTTTCAACTCATCTCATAATTTAATAATTATAATTATTTTAAATTTTTATATAAAATAAAATAAATAATTTAATTTTTTAAAATTTAAAATATAATTATTATTAAATAAATATATATTCTAATAATATTTTATTAATTTTTATCTCATCTCAACTTATTTATCGAAAAAAACGAGATGCAAATTTTATAATGATGACCCGAATATAGTTAGAAAGTGCTAACTTTAAGATCAACATAAACGACAATGACCCCCATTGAAACAAACCACCGGCCCCATGGTACAGATGGGTCCTCCCTCATGTCCTCCCCAACCTATTTAAAGAGGAAAAGATTCTTAATTTATTGCTCTTTTTTTTAGACTGAACCTCTTTTACACTTTTCCTTTTCTGTGTTCACACTCATGCTTGGAAGGAAGGAAGGAAAACAATCGATGGAATTTATTAGGAGAGATCAACAAACTTCAAAGTAACAATTATTCCCACAATAACAAAAGAATGTTTGAATATGAATGAACCCTAAAATAAATATTTGCGTCTTTGTTCATCTAATCTTTCTGATCAATTGAATTATCTAATTTAATTAAACAAATAAAATTATTCAGAAGCTTCCATTAATACTTGCATGCATTAATATGTATCATGTACGTACCAATATGCATGGTTTTCATTGTTATTTTTACCCATATTTCTCACACTAAGTAAATCTTTCACAATTTTTTAAAAAAATTAAGTTTTTCTCTTGATATTTTATATCTATTTTTCTTCATATTATATAAATCTCAAACTGCAAATTATTTTTCTTATTTTGCCAAAGATTGCATTAATTAACAAAAAAAAAAAGTAGAAGAAGAAAAAAAAAGAAGAACAAAGAAATAGCGCGCGGACACGGTGGCGGGGAGCGAGAGCGACGTTCGGCTTTCTGTTTTTTTTTTTTTAACTCGAAAAACAAGTCGGGGCACCTCGGACGCGTCGCATTCCTGCTCAGATCCCACCACTATAACAGACACCACTCTATTACGTGGCGGAATATCATTCGCTGAGTTGTAGAATCCTCATCTCTGAGCTCCCTCCGAACTCGGGCACCTCGGACGCGTTGAATTCCTGGGCGGGCCCCATTTCTGCAGCTGTACCACGTGGCGAGATCTCATTTGTTTGTTGACAATCCGCATACGCAAACTTTCTTGCCACGCCTTCTACCCCCTACCAGTCGACACTCTGACACACAATCCTCCACCCTCACTACTTCGGCATTATCGTAGTTATCTAATAACAAAAATTAACAGGGCAATCATTCTCACACGGTATACGAACCAACGGCGATTGCAGTCAAGTGTGTATAAAAAGTTAAAAACTGCTGGGGTCGGGCTAGAGTCACCTACTCTCGCTCTTTCCGAACAGAGCTTTGCTTAACCCACAGGGCCACAAAGCAAAAGCCAATGGCCCAGACCGCCGCCTCCAGGCTCCAACACCGAATTGAATCTCTCTGATTCCTCCGATACCCTCTTTTCTTTTTCACTTTCTTGTGGTTTGTTACAAAAAAGAGCTCGCTTTTTATTTTCTGCTCTCCCTCCCTCCCTCCCCTCCTCTCTCTCTCTCTCTCTCTCTCTCTCTCTCTCTCTCTGCGCGCGAGCTTATGCGATGGCTGTGATCTCGTTGAACTCGCTGCCACTGGGGTTCCGATTTCGGCCGACGGACGAGGAGCTGGTTGATTACTACTTGAGGTCCAAGATTAATGGGAACAATGAAGATGTTTCGGTTATTCGTGAGTTAGATGTTTGCAAATGCGAGCCTTGGGACTTGCCTGGTAAAATTCTTGTCCTCTGTTGCTATGATCGCACGCCAATGTTCTTTTATCTTTAATATTTCTCATATTTTCATTTTTGCAGGACTGGTTATTAATTCAGTGTTTATAATTTTTCCTTTTGATTTTCTCTTTCTGGGTATTGATTTGGTGCTTTCATTCTTTGGGGTAGATAAATCGGTGGTAAAGTCAAAGGATTTGGAGTGGTTCTTCTTCTGTCCACAAGACCTGAAATACCCGAATGGACGTCGATTGAACAGAGCAACGGTTGCTGGATACTGGAAGGCGACTGGCAAGGATCGGAATATCAAATCCAGAAAGAAGTTGATCGGAATGAAGAAGACCTTGGTTTTCTACACAGGTCGTGCTCCTAACGGAAAAAGGACCAATTGGGTTATGCATGAGTACCGTACTACTCTGAAGGAGCTTGATGGCACAAACCCTGGTCAGGTTAGTGATATTGAATTGAGATTTCTTCTCGAGTAAACTCTCAACTGAATTTTTTGTAACTTGTTTCTCGGGATTTTTAAAACCGTTCGTGTGGTTAGTCGATTTTAGTCTTGCAGACACTAATGCGATTTCATTTGTGATTTGTCACTGAATCTGTAGAATTCCTTTTTGTCAACTGAGGGAAGGACTTCCTAATTGTTGTATAATTGATGATTTAATCCAGGTTTTCTTATGCACGTCCCGTAAAAAGTGGTATCATGCAATTTTCTTATGATCTCAGAATACTCAATTACTAGTGTGACTTGGATGGATGATTCGTATAACCTTTAAAATGTGAAACAGATAATTTGCAAGGAAGCACGTGGTTTGGATCTAGATTTTGTGCATTTGGCCAACAAATGACAATTAAGAAGCATGCAATGGTTTCTTTTTCTTTTTCCATTTCCTTCTTTGTTATTATTATCTCCTTAATTTTCTGTATGATTCTTTTGATTGAAATTTAAGTGTGCCTTTATTATGAGTCGGCTTTATAAAAGATGCTTCCTTAAACACCTACTATACGTCAAATGGCTTTGGTGAACAACCTCCAGCATTTTTTTCCCCGACTTTGGAGTGCTTTTAGTTGTCTGACGACACACATTCATATACTAATCAATTAGAATTTTGCCTAGACAATTAGTTACATTCCCCCAACTCAGTTTGTCGATGCAATTTATGCAGAGTGCCTTTGTCCTCTGTCGTTTATTCAAGAAATTGGATGAGAGACTTGAAGGTTCAAATGGTGATGAAGCTGAACCAGCTGTTTCAACTCCTACTGCAGCCAACTCTTCTCCTGCAGATACACAGTCTGAAATAGCATCTCCATCGGTGGAAGGGCAAGTTGAAAACCATCCTGCAATTATTGACTATTGTCCTGCTGAGAATTCGGATGCAACAACGTCTGACATTGTCCCACCTATCAATTGTAACAGCAACAATGGCACAGAAAATTGTTTTACAGACTCACCGGTTTCTGAGGTGAGAAAGAAATTGAGAACCTGAATTGCAGTGTTAAAAATTGTACGTTTTGTTTTCTTGGAAATGAGACGTGAGGGTAACTAAGTATTAATCCTGTTTGCTCATGTTTTTTACATCAGGCTGATCATCTGCTGGAGCTCCAGCAAGGCTTTAACATGTTCTATGATACACCGAGGCTACTAGATGACAAAATCTTCTCCCCGATACATTCACAAATGCAATATGGGCTAGGATCTTCTTCCACATATTATGCTGCCCCCAATTATCTGAAGAATAGTTATACTGGGGTGCAGTCTCAGCATGGCTCTAGTGAGCCAGATGCCTATATGGATGAGTTCCTGGCTTCTGTGCTTAATGATATGGCTTATGAAGACCAGACTCCGCTAAAAACAGAACCGGTTAATTACAATGGATCAAACAGTGGGTCAGATACAGACGGGGTTAATGCAATGGTAAGTGGAAGCTCTCAAGATACAATTTATTAATTGGTCTTGCAATTTTATCCACTGTATTTTGATTAGTATCAATTATGGCTACATGCCATGAGTTGCTGTGGTTCTGTTTGGATACATTTGTATTCAAAACGGTTTTTAATGTCTTAATTTTCAACTAAGCTGGTTTTTTCATTATGACATTGAATTTGGGCACGACAGCTTGACCTTCAAAGTTCTCTATGCTGTGAAGAGATTGTTGAGAGAGAGGCTCCTTTACAGGTGGAAACAACGCCGGAATATTACAGTAATGCATCTTTTGAGCATGATGTTGATGAGAACAAGGGATACGTGGCTTTGCCACATAATGAGTCTTTTGAGCAGATAGCTTTCTCATCTGGCGGCACAGGTGGTGAGGTTAGTACTGGTATCAGGATAAGGACTCGCCAACTGCAGAATCAACCATCTATTGCAAACTCTGCACAGGGAAGTGCTCCAAGAAGATTGCGATTGCAGTGTAAACTTCAAATGCAGCCACTTCATTGCGGCCCCATGTCTGACGATCGGAGCAGACCAGAAGACCATGAATTAAAAATAGCTGCTACTGAGGTAAGGAGCTTGTTATATGAAACTACTGTGCATCTCTGATGTTATATGCACGGATTGTGAAGTTGATTAAAAGGCCAGCATGCAGGTTGTAATTTGCTGTGGTTCTATTTGGATACATTTGTATTCAAAACGATTTTTAGTGTCTTAATTTTTAACCGAGTCTGTTTCTCCATAATGACGATGACTTTGTGTATGACAGCTAGAGCCTCAAGATTATCTGTGCTCTGAAGAGATCATCAAGAGAGAGGCTCCTTTACCGGTCGGAACAATGCCAGAGGATTATGATAATGTATCCTTCAAGCATGCTGTTGAAGAGAACAGGGGAAATGTGGCTTTGCCACATAATGAGTCTATCGAGCATGGAGCTCTCTCAGCTGGTGGCGCAAGTGGTGAGGTTAGTACTGGCATCAGGATAAGGACTCGCCAACCTCAAAATCAACCTTCCATTGGAAACTCTGCACAGGGAAGTGCTCCAAGAAGATTGCGATTGCAGTGTAAACTTCAAGTGCAGCCACTTCATTGCAGCCCCATGTCTGAGGATTGGAGCAGACCAGAAGACCATGAATTAAAAATAGCTGCTACTGAGGTGAGGAGCTTGCTATATGAAACTACTGTGCATCTCTGATGTTATATGCACGGATTGTGAAGTTGATTAAAAGGCCAACATGCAAGTCGTAATTTGCTGTGGTTCTATTTGGATACATTTGTATTCAAAACGATTTTTAGTGTCTTAATTTTTGACCAAGTCTGTTTCTCCATAATGATGATGAATTTGTGTATGACAGCTAGAGCCTCAAGATTATCTGTGCTCTGAAGAGATCATCAAGAGAGAGGCTCCTTTACTGGTCGGAACAACGCCAGAGGATTATGGTAATGTATCCTTCGAGCATGATGTTGAAGAGAACAGGGGAAATGTGGCTTTGCCACATAATGAGTCTATCGAGCATGGAGCTCTCTCAGCTGGTGGCACAAGTGGGGAGGTTAGTACTGGCATCAGGATAAGGACTCGCCAACCTCAAAATCAACCTTCTATTGGAAACTCTGCACAGGGAAGTGCTCCAAGAAGATTGCGATTGCAGTGTAAACTTCAAGTGCAGCCACTTCATTGCGGCCCCATGTCTGAAGAGTGGAGCACACCAGAAGACCATGAATTAAAAGGTGCTGCTACAGAGGTGAGGAGCTAGTTATGTGAAACTAATGTAAATCTCTGATGTTATATGCACGGATTGTGAAGTTAATTAAAAGGCTGATGTGCAGGAGGGAAAGGCTTCAGAAAAGCATGGTCCTGCTGCTGCTGCTGCTGTCTGTTCTACGAGTGAACCACAAAGAGTCCTTCCCGATTCTAGTAAGATCTCTCAAGAGGAGCCACTTCTATTGAAGTCAAAAGGCAAAACTTTGGCAGGCATTAATGACCTTTCTGTGTTTTCGGAGACCCCTTTTCGTCACTCAATCTGGTCAGTTGCTTTGGTGTTCAGGGTAGTGGTGGTTTTCGCATTGTTCGGAATCTTTGCCAGCGTATGGAAATGTCTTAAATTTTGATGCTACTTTGGAGACATTTCTTTCTGGGGCTGGGGTAACTATATAGACTTATCTCGGGATAGTTTGTTAGGCTTGTTGATATTAGTAATTAGTAGTTCAAAAAAAAAAGAGGGAAAAAAAAGAAAAGAAAAAGAAAGTTGATGTATGCTTAAAATATTTCGATCTTTGTATATGTATAAACCTTCACACGCGGCTTTTTTCTTGGTATTTTATGATATAAAAGTTTAATTTGCATGTGGACATGCTAAGAATTGTTTTGCTTTCTTGATGAAGATGTGCTTTGAAACATGTCAATGTAGTGTGGCTGACTACAATTATGGTACTTAACCAAAAAAAAGGGTACAATTGTGGGGATGTTTACAGATTGCTCATGGTGGAGATTGGGAGAAGGTGTGTTTTCAGTTAAAAAGACAGATTTAAGTGATAAACGGTTTGGTATTGGTGGTTCTAATGTTCAAATCCTTGAATGCAAATAATGTTTAGAGACAGTTGGGATTTGTGTGATGATAATGCAAATATGTTCTACTTGCATGATGTCCGGAGTTTTTTGTGAGAGAAAAAGCATCATTTGCAAGGTAAAAAAATAAGACCAACACAGGCATTCATGGGATCAGGACATGGTTTTGAGGGTGCGGTGTTGCTAAATGAGTGGTGTACGGCTTATATTAAATGATAAGAAAGTGGAAGGAAAGGGTTGTAGAAGACAGAATAAAGGGTCATTAATTTAAGTGGGGAGAGAGGGAATGATAGTCATAAAAGTTGACAGAATCTTTACTTATAATTCGTACTCATTTGTTGTAATAAGTTGAAATTAAAGTTTAAAATTAAATAAAATATTATTAAAATATTTTTTAATATTATTTTTATTTTAAAATTAAAAAAAATTAAATTATTTATTTTATTTTGTGTAAATATTTTAAAAATTGTAATGATAAAATGAGATGAGATGAGAAGAACTGAATTGAATTGAAAGGAGTTGTAAAAACAAACGAGATTTAATGGTGTCACAAGGCTATGATCATTTGTTTAAGCTCGTTGGATTTTGTTAATATTAGTAAAAAAAATTCTATTTATCATTATTTTTACTCTTATATTCTTTGCATCCCTTAATCTGATATTCAATGATTGGTCCATAAATAAAATATAAGAAATAGTCACTAATTATTTAATATCACATCATAAGTGGTATGCTCTATCAACCTCTAAATTCTTTCTTAAAAAAATAAAAGATGCTTCAAGTGTAATAAAAGTGTCACATTTTATACAATGAGATGAGAGTAAAAAGAAAGTATGGTTTGTAATATTATTAAAAAAAAAAAAGGCGAAAAATATTGATAATAAAGCAATAAGAGATGGAAGAATTCTAATAAAAAAAGGAAAATATATTGAAAACAGTGAAAATTGAAAAGAATAAAGAACACAAAAATGGTAAAGGGGGAAGGAAGGAAAAATAAACAAGAATGCTTTAAAAAACAGGTAGGTACCATGTGCATTCTACTCGATTCGAATTCTTCTATGATCTATCCCCCATGAATACTCTCGGTTGCTATTTTTCCTTTTCTGCCATTCTTCCCTTTCACAACCAAATATAAAAATAAAATAAAAATAACTGTTACAGTAAAAGAAAAATTAATAATACATTTAATTTAATTTTTTTTAATATTTAAAAAAATAGAACGCATTTTCGGTACACATTTAGTACACTATTTCAATTTGTCTAACAAAATTATGTTAATTTATAAAATTATTTTTATATAAATTTTTTTGTCGGGCAGAAATTATTGCGTGTTAATAGCATTTGTCAAAAGGCGTATATGACTCTGCAGAGAACTTTTGGCTCCCTTGTTGAGGAGGGTACAATAAAAAATTAAGTAAATCATTACTTATGGACAAAAGATTAAAATAAATAAATAAATAAAAAATAATTCTCAAGCTAAAGAAATGTTATGAGTAAAGCAAAACGACGTCGTGGATCAATCAACATCGAGAATGTGGTTGGCCAATGGGGGAAGATAGCTTAGGAAACGAGGGTGGACATTGTGGGACCCCGTCGTACTGTTCTAAAACCACCTCTGCATGTTGTATTATTATGTCAGTTTGTTGACCTCAAGTCAATCCTGTACGGAAGCCAACTTCAGTCCTCATTCTTTACCTTCCACACTCATCATTGTATTTTTTTTTTAATAAAACAAATTAAGATTTATTATTAAAAATGATTTTTTTATGTGTTTTACATTCTCTTAAAATTGTATAAATTATTTCAAGCAAATATAAACTAACGATATTTACTATTCTTCTATTTTATTTTCGTAGAATTATGTAAATATGATATTTTTTTATTACTTTTAAATCATCTGTTATCTTCTTAAAATTTAAAAGTTGATAGAAAATATTACGTAATTAAATTATTAATTAATTTTGAAAATCACATCCCAAACTAATTTGTTTATTCAAAATTTATTTTTCTAAATCTACTAAAAGGCATTTTTCTTCTTTCTTTTTATAATTTTGAAACAATAATTTCATATTTTTTAAGGGAAAATAGAGGAAATATTATATATATATTTTTTATATCTCCAGGAATGTAAATTGATTGTTTAGGCAGTATATTGTTTTGATAAATAATTTAGTTTAAAAGAAATAAAAAGAAAAGAAAGATATTGTATTTCCACACCTTCCAACTTTTTTTTTTTTTTTTAATAAACACCTTCCAACTTCAAGGAAAGAATATTTATAGTTGATATTGAAATATTTTCAATTTATTTTATCTTATCTTATCATATTATTATAATTTTTTTAAATTTTTATACAAAATATAATAAATAATTAAAATTTTTTAAATCTTAAAATAATAATATTAAAAAATAATATATTAATAATATTTTATTTAATTTATATAAAATTATCTTATTTTATCTAATCATACAATCCAAACGAATCCAAACCGTTTAAGATGCTTGATATGGAAAAGAAGGTAAAAAAACAGTGTTGCAGAACCAATTTGATAAAAAAAAGTCTAAACTTGGAGGACTAAAATGCAAACTTCGTCAAGAAGTTAGCTTGGCTTGTATAAAATTGGACCTACTGCATGCTGTCGCAATTCAACTCTCCTCCGTGCTTCCTCTCTCGCTTTTCCTCCAAGGAGCTCTCTGGATAGTTTATGGTCTTCTCCGTTAAACGTTCTCCCGTGTGTGCGTGTGTGCGTGTGTGGGGGTGATGGATACTTTGTCTCTGAAACTGCCTCGTGGGTTCCGATTCAGTCCAACGGAACAGGAGCTCATCGACTACTACTTGAGTTCCAAGATTAATGGGAAGAATCATGAAGATATTTACTTCATTCGCGAAGTTCAGTTCTGCAAATGGGAGCCCTGGGATTTGCCGGGTAATTGTAATATGCAATTATCAGATTCCCTCTTCGTTTTGCTTTATGTGTTTTGCTTACTTTGGGTCTTTGGCCCTCAAAACTTTGTGCTTATTCTGGTTAATTTCTTCGAGTGTAGATATGTCTGGCATAGTGTCCAAGGATCGGGAGTGGTTCTTCTTCTCGCCACCGGAACAGAAGCATAAGACTGGGAATCGATCGAACAGGGCAACCGAAGCTGGGTACTGGAAGTCCACCGGTAAAGATCGGAAAATCATGTCTGGCTCGACTTTGATCGGAATGAAAAAGACTCTGGTGTTCTACCTAGGGCGTAGTCCTACCGGGACAAGAACCCCTTGGGTAATGCATGAGTACCAGACATCCCAGGAGGAACTCAGCGGCACGAACCCTGGTCAGGTTGGTTTTTTGGTCTTCCCTTTTGCCATGTTTCTTTGCTGGTAGCTTTTGTTTCACAGGCTGGTGGTTTGTGATATTTTGTGTATATTTCTTTTGCGTTTATCTAAGATCATTCTGCCACCCAAATCAGGTGGAATCTTTAGATTTGTTATATTCTTATTGTGGTTTCTTAATATGCTTAATTGGTAATTTTCAGAGCTCTAACCATTCGTATTATACACAATTTTGCATATTGTCATCTTGCAGCTTTGTAGCATCGCATTTTAAGTATTTGATCAGCTGATGCTGTCACGTTCCCTTGATTCATCTCTTTTGACTAACTTTATGCAGAATCCCTTTGTCCTGTGTCGTTTATTTGATAAACAACAAAAGAGTAGCAAAGGTCCAAACTTCAATGATGCTAGTCCTGCCACTGGTCTTGAAGAAGCAGAGTCTGATCTAGCTGTGGCTTCAGAATCGGAAGTGCAAGCTGAGGATAATGGAACAATCAATGAATTGTCTAATTATGAGAATTCTCATGGGACAATATCTGACACTGCAGCTCTTGTTGAGAGTGATGACAACAATTCTAGTGCTTGTTTCGCAGAATTTACACTTACTGAGGTGAGAATGGATTTGATTTTCAGCTTTAAAAAGTTGTTTAAGTTTCTTTGAAAAATTAATTAAGTAATTATCTTATTCACTTATGTTTTTTCTATCAGGATGATTTGCAGCTAGAAGAAGAAATACGAAGGGTCCTGAATCCAGAAGATTGTGAACACTTGTCCTCATTAATTTCGTCCTCCAATAAGCCTGCTGTTTCATCCCCTGCAACAGCTAAATCTTCTCTTAAAGAAGCAGAGTCTGAGCCAGCTGAAGCTGACAATTACCTAAAAATATTTTATCCTGAAGACAATTATGATGGAATAATTTCCAACGCCGTTGCATATGCTGAATGTAACCAGATTAGTGATAATGCTTATGCCGCAAAAAATCAAATGGCAGGAGCAACAGCTAGTGAGGTAAGGAATCGAGTTCCTTGCTTAAAGGAAAATGTTCCATATTTCAAGGTCAGTTAAGTTCCTTGTCTCATTTGTTCTTTTTTTTTGTTCCTAACATCAAGGGTGACTTGCAATCGGAGGATGGCTTGGCTATGTCCGATCTCTCACAAGGGACAATAGATTGGAACTTACTCTTCCAGCTCTTCCCCTCTTCACCCTCGGATATGCACAAAGAGTCAGATCCTTTTTGCATATCAGACGCTTTCACCAATGACTTGAACAGCAGTCATGGTGGGGTGTGTTTACAATATGATCTGAATGGGTACCCTTACATTCCCAATATCTCTGGCAGTCAAAAGAGTCTCACTTTTGGCTGTGAGACTGGGAAAAGCGCAGTCTCTAGTAGGGACAATGGATCATGCAGTGGGTCAGATATGGAAATCGAGGACTTACTGGTAAGTTCAAGCTCTCAGGTACCTTTTATTAATAGGTTTTGCAAGTTTAGCCAAGCTCTCAGGTACCTTTTATTAATAGGTTTTGCAAGTTTAGCCAAGAAATTTTGTGTCTTGTTGTATCAGCTTGAATGCCGTGAGTTGATACATTTCAACTTGAGCAATTGCTTCAACTTGAATATTTTATTTTCAGAGTTATTGGTCTTTTGATAGCTAATAATGCATTGTTCCTGTGTACAACAGCTTGAGCCGACATTTGAAGATTCTGAAGAGGTCAACAAAAGAAAGGCTTCATCAGGGTTTTTAAATCCAGAACCTATATCATCGATGGAAGGGTCTGGGCCTTCAAATCAGATCATAGGATCTGATTTGACTCCAATGAATTATTGGTATTAATAATTCTTTGGAAGATGAGTATTAACATATGGAATACTCATCACTAATTTGCTCAGTTTCTGAAGCAATTCCAGTACCTACACACCAAATTACTTTTATTTTGTTAAGCCAATGCCAATTATGCTCTTTAGCATCAATCCTTGATTCCAAGGGAATACTTCCTTCGGAAATTATTCGAAAATGTTTTCTGCTGAACCAGCATTTCCCTCCTTTGAAAATCTGGAAGTTATTAAACACAAACCTCATACCAAAACATCCACAAAATACCCCAGCCAAGTAGTCCATGACTACGATTACTTTTTCACGAACCCAATGCATTATTGGCCACTTTCAATTTCTCCGTATTACATTCAAGTTCTATCAATGGCTAATAGCCATGAAAAGAAACTGTTTCCCTACTCTACTAAATGGTTACTCTGTCATGAACTTTGAGGAAGACCCTCAAGTTTTATGGTCATGTTGAGATTGTACCAGAATCTTGTAAAAGAATCTGGTTCTGATACTCATTACCATATTAAATGATTATCAGAAAATTAAAAATAAGGATCTGATAATCATATGGATGTTACCCTATCAAATGATTATACAAACCTAATAAAAATGAGGTTCAATAATCATATGTGGAGGGCACCAAATCAAGTGGACTATGAGAGCCTGAAACAAGAGGTTCTGATGATCATTTGGAACCCGAGTAAACTGGATGCTACCAACACACTCGCGCAAATTCAAGATAGCGTGGTCTGTTTGTGGGATCTGGGATTTTCCTGGCTTACTGGTCAAGAGTCCATGGAGTATTTCTCTGCAGAAATCTTCGAGGGGAGGAAAGCATCACTGCCACCGCGTAAGAGAGCAGGAAGATTTACAACCATGGAAAATTGGAAAAGAATGTAATTTAAGCTACTTTATTTTGCTTGTAAGAAATGTTGGTTTGTACTTTAGCAACAGACATATGACTGTAAATAATGTTGTGTTAGATAGAAGGGTTTGGCTTTGAATACCTTATCGGTTTCTTTCAGTCAAGAGTTCAGGATACCATAGAAGGGTCTGAAACTTGTCTTAAGTTGAAGACAATACTCTCTACTCGCTATGTCTAAGGGTAGAAGTTTCTTTGATATATTCTCTGCCTCTGTTGGATTGTATTCTCTGACTATGGTGGGATGATTTACTATTAGCAATGGATTGGATTGTGTTGGATTGTATCTCTGTCTATGCAGCAATCATCTCCGTTCTTGTATGGTTGATAAGCATTTATTTGCATGTAAAGTTGTTACTCAGAAATGCAAAAATAATCAACTTCTGCTCTACATGTTGAGTAGGCAGAATTCATCACATCAATTTCTGTATTTGCTGTGCTTATTTGGTATCAGAACACATGTAAGAACTTCCAGCTTCTTCCTTCTCAATGGCCACACCCTCTGCTTCATCTTCCACCACAGTTTGGGTACTGAGAATATCTAGGTATTATCAGAATACCTCATTATTATTCATTATTTTATTATTATTATTCACCTACTTTTCATTACTATTCACTACCATTCAATATTCTATCTCAACCTCCATTAAACAGTTCCACCACCAGCCCCAAATCACTCACAAACCTCAATCACCATGCTTAAAACTTAACCCTGACATTTCTCTCTTATGGAGAAGAGCACAGCTGGTCCCATGGCTTGAGGACAAAGCACTCTTCCGGCTATATTATCAATGGTGTTATGCAACCTACTCCTCTCTAACATCTCTGCCTCCAGTGATGCTAGCTGGCCCTTCCTCCTCATTAGTTGAAAAGCCGTCTCTCCAGCTTGAAAAATGGGTTAGAAGATTATTTAATGGCTATATCCATTGCATGCTAATATATTCCCAAGTTTATGCTCATCAGTAATATAAGCACTTCTGTAAATATCATCATCAATAATTTGGACCACCTTCGTTTTTTTTCCTTTTTCTTTTCTTTCTTGATATCGAAAATCCATAGTGTCAAAAAGGGTCTCACAATCGCTCTATTTAATAGCCAACCACTCCCATGATATATGTCTTTTATATTATTATTTTTGTATTTGTCCCTCAAGAACATGGCCATCATTTTTCTTATCGAAAATCTATACAATGCTGTGAAAAAAAAGAGTATATATATATATATATAATGCCAAATATGAACTAACGATATTTACTATTCTTCTATTTTATTTTCGTAGAATTATCTAAATATGATATTTTTTATTACTTTTAAATCATCTTTTATCTTCTTAAAATTTAAAAGTTGATAGAAAATATGATGTATTAAATTATGGTGAGATGAAAGTTTAGTTTATAAAGTCTTCAACAAATGCATTATTTAAATTATTAATTAATTTTGAAAATCACATCCCAAACTAATTTGTTTATTCAAAATTTAGTTTTTAAAATCTACTGAAAGGCATTTTTCTTCTTTCTTTTTATAATCTTGAAGCAATAATTTCATATTTTTTAATGGAAAAAAGAGGGAATATTATTATTATTATTAATATCTCCAGAAATGTAAATTGATAAATTAGACAGTATATTGTTTTGATAAATAATTGAGTTTAAAACAAATAAAAGAAAAAAAAAATGTATTTCAACACTTTCCAAGTTCAAGGAAACAATATTTAAAGTCTTGTTTAGATACGATTTTATCTCGTCTTATTTTATTATTATATTTTTTAAAATTTTTAAATAATAATATTTTAATAATATTTTATTTTATTTTTAGATTTCATTTAAAATCATATTATCTCTCCTTATTATCCCAACCGGGTTTATAGACTAAGAAGTAAAAAGAAGGGGGAGAAAAACAGTGTTGCAACTTGGAGGACTAAGGGTGCGTTTGGTTGTTGAAATGAGTTGAGTTTAGTTGAGTTTAGATAATAAAATATTGTTAAAATATTATTTTTAAATATTTTTATTGTTTTGAAATTTGAAAAAGTTGAATTATTTATTATATTTTGTGTTGAAATTTAAAAAAATTGTAATAATGAGTGAGATGAGATGAGTTTAGTTAAGGAACCAAACGAAGCGTAAAATGCAAACTTCCTCAAGAAGTTAGCTTGGCTTGTATAAAATTGGACCAACTGCATGCTGGCGCAATTCACAACTCTCCTCCTTGCTTCCTCGCTCGCTTTTCCTCCAAAGATCTCTCCTGCTGTTTCCTAATCTCTCTGGATAGTTTAGGGTCTTCTCCGTTAAACGTTCTCCCGTGTGTGCGTGTGTGGGGGTGATGGATGCTTTGTCTCTGAAACTGCCTCGAGGTTTCCGATTCAGTCCTACAGAACAGGAGCTCATCGACTACTACTTGAGTTCAAAGATTAATGGGAAGAATCATGAAGATATTTACTTCATTCGCGAAGTTCAGTTCTGCAAATGGGAGCCCTGGGATTTGCCGGGTAATTGTAATATGCAATTATGAGATTCCCTCTTCGTGTTGCTTTACGTGTTTTGCTTACTCTGGGTCTTTGGCCCTCAAAACTTTGTGCTTTCTGGTTAATTTCTTCGAGTGTAGATATGTCTGGCATAGTGTCCAAGGATCGGGAGTGGTTCTTCTTCTCGCCACCGGAACAGAAGCATCGGACTGGGAATCGATCGAACCGAGCAACCGAAGCTGGGTACTGGAAGTCCACCGGTAAAGATCGGAATATCATGTCTGGCTCGACTTTGATCGGAATGAAAAAGACTCTGGTGTTCTACCTAGGGCGTAGTCCTACCGGGATAAGAACCCCTTGGGTAATGCATGAGTACCAGACAACCCAGAAGGAACTCAACGGCAGGAACCCTGGTCAGGTTGTTTTTTGGTCTTCCCTTTTGCCATGTTTCTTTGCTGGTAGTTTTTGTTTCACAGGCTGGTTTGTGATATTTTTTGTATGTTTTTTTGCGTTTATCTAAGATCATTCTGCCACCCAAATCAGGTGGAATCTTTAGATTTGTTAAATTCTTATTATTGTAGTTTCTTAATATGCTTAATTGGTAATTTTCAGAGCTCTAACCATTCTTATTATACAAAAATTTGCATATTGTCATCTTGCAGCTTTGTAGCATCGCATTTTAAGTATTTGATCAGCTGGTGCTGTCACGTTCCCTTGATTCATCTCTTTTGACTAACTTTATGCAGAATCCCTTTGTCCTGTGTCGTTTATTTGATAAACAACAAAAGAGTAGCAAAGGTCCAAACTTCAATGATGCTAGACCTGCCACTGGTCTTGAAGAAGAAGAGTCTGATCTAGCTGTGGCTTCAGCATCGGAAGTGCAAGTTGAGGATAATGGAACAATCAATGAATGTTCTAATCATGAGAATTCTCATGGGACAATATCTGACACTACAGCTCTTGTTGAGAGTGATGACAACAATTCTAATGCTTGTTTCGCAGAATTTACACTTACTGTGGTGAGAATGGATTTGATTTTCAGCTTTAAAAAGTTGTTTAAGTTTCTTTGAAAAATTCATTAATTAAATATCTTATTCACTTATGTTTATTCTATCAGGATGATTTGCAGCTAGAAGAAGAAATACGAAGGGTTCTGAATCCAGTAGATTGTGAACCATTGTCCTCATTAATTTCGTCCTCCAATATGCCTGCTGTTTCATCCCCTGCAACAGCTAAATCTTCTCTTAAAGAAGCAGAGTCTGAGCCAGCTGAAGCTGACAATTACCTAAAAATATTTTATCCTGAAGACAATTATGATGGAATAATTTCCAACGCCGTTGCATATGCTGAATGTAACCAGATAAGTGATAATGCTTATGCCGCAAAAAATCAAATGGCAGGAGCAACAGCTAGTGAGGTAAGGAATCGAGTTCCTTGCTTAAAAGTAAAATGTTCCATATTTCAAGGTCAGTTAAGTTCCTTGTCTCATTTGTTTTTTTTTTGTTCCTAACATCAAGGGTGACTTGCAATCGGAGGACGGCTTGGCTATGTCCGATCTCTCACAAGAGACAATAGATTGGAACTTACTCTTCCAGTTCTTCTCCTCTTCACCCTCGGATATGCACAAAGAGTCAGATCCTTTTTGCATATCAGACGCTGTCACCAATGACTTGAACAGCATTCATGGTGGGGTGTGTTTACAATATGATCTGAATGGGTACCCTTATATTCCCAATATGTCTGGCAGTCAAAAGAATCTCACTTTTGGCTATGAGACTGGGAAAAGCGCAGTCTCTAGTAGGGACAATGGATCAGACAGTGGGTCAGATATGGAAATCGAGGACTTACTGGTAAGTTCAAGCTCTCAGGTACCTTTTATTAATAGGTTTTGCAAGTTTAGCCAAGAAATCTTGTGTCTTGTTGTATCAGCTTGAATGCCGTGAGTTGATACATTTTAACTTGAGCAATGGCTTCAACTTGAATCCTTTTATTTTCAGAGTTATTGGTATTTTGATAGCTAATAATGCATTGTTCCTGTGTACAACAGCTTGAGCCGACATTTGAAGATTCTGAAGAGGTCAACAAAAGAAAGGCTTCATCAGGTTTTTTAAATCCTGAACCTATATCATCGATGGAAGGGTCTGGGCCTTCAAATCAGATCATAGGATCTGATTTGACTCCAATGAATTATTGGTATTAATAATTCTTTGGAATATGAGTATTAACATATGGAATACTCATCACTAATTTGCTGTGTTTCTAAACCTATTCCAGTACCTTTACACCAAATTACTATTATTTTGTTAAACCAATGCCAATTATGCTTTTTAGCATCAATCCTTGCTTCCAAGGGAATACTTCCTTTGGAAATTATTCTAAAATGTTTTCTGCTGAACCAGCATTTCCCTCCTTTGGAAATCTGGGAGTTTTTAAACACAAACCTCATACCAAAACATCCACAAAATTCCCCAGCCAAGTAGTCCATGTCTACAATTACTTTTTCACGAACCCAATGCATTATTGGCCAATTTCAATTTCTCCTTATTTCATTCAAGTTCTATCCATGGCTAATAGCCATAAAAAGAATGTTTCCCTACTCTATTAAATGGTTACTCTGTCATGAACTTTGAGGAAGACCTTCAAGTTTCATGGTCATGTTGAGATTGTACCAGAATCTTGTAAAAGAATCTGGTTCTGATAATCATTTAATATAGTCATTCTTGGTTCTTCAATTTTGATAAAAAATTCAATGGACATTTCCCTTTTTGGTTCCTCCAATGGTGGGGGACCAATTTGGTTTAATTCCAGAGAATTTTCTTGATGATTTGATCACAACTTTCAAATGCTTCACTAATGCTGTCACTTCAAAATTGGATAAACATCAGCAAAAATTCCCTTATGTTCTCCATTTTTGCCATCGGTATAAACTCCCTTAGATAATGAGATGGAGTTATGAACGGAATGGTGACATCCTTGTTTGACACTGCTTTACCAAATGGTGGGATAGGTTCGCCTATACCAAAGATATCAATAAACATGTAATAAGGGATTTTTTCCAAACTGCTTCTGATCTACAAGACAGAGAGAAGTTTTCAGAAATTCCCTATGGTTCTCTTAATTCTCCTATTTCAACTGGACTTCCCCAGATCCAGGCCCTTGCTTCTTCATTTGCCTCAAGCAAAGGAAAGGCAGCTGTTTCTTCCAAATCAGACAAATCCTCCAAGACCAAGAAGAAAAATATTATTCCTGGACTTGATAATAAGGATTTGATTAATTTACTCACGAAGTCTCTTACACAAGATAATTCTGATGATGAAAAATCAGAAGCATCTTCTGAGGCTTCAGTTGATAATGATCCATATTCCAACATCTTTGGACATGACAAAGAGTATGACACTCCAAGATTGTCTGATGATGAATGATTTTATGCTGATTCAAGATTCTCCTGTGACCAACACTGAATAGAATACATGATCAGCAACTGTTTATCACACTTGGTGTCCAACTCCCCCCGCGATCAACGCTGAATAGGATGATGACATCAGTGACTAATTTTTGTTGTAATGAATAGTAAAAGTACTGTTCAGGCTTTTTTATTTTACTATTTCAATGTACTGTTTCATTTTACTATTGTAATAGTGCTCCCTTCGCTTATAAAAAGGAAGCATGGCCTCAGTCTGAGGTGTCACTTGTTCTTCTGATCATCCTCTCTCTCTCTCTCGGTACTTCCGACCTTCCTTCTCTTCTTCTTCCATCTCCTATCCTTACTCCCTATGATCATGCTTTCTTGTTTCAATATTGTAATATTGTGATTCAACTTGTATTTTGTTTATATTAATTTGAATACAAGTTCTATTTTCATATCTTATCTTATTTTTGCATTATCATGCATCGGTCAGCTATGCCGCCTCATATTTGTTCATCCACATTCATACATATTATCATATTAAATGATTATCAGAAAATTAAAAATAAGGATCTGGTCTCAGCAACGGAACCAGAATTTCCTACAAACTGCTCTTGATCTACAAAACAGAAAGGAGTTTCTAGCAATCCTTTATGATTCTCTTACTTCAATTGCTTCAACTGGATATCCTCAGATCCAGGCCCCTGCTTCACCTATTGCCTCACAAACAGGAAAGTCAGCTGCTTCATCCACAAAATCTGACAAATCCTCTGAGTCTAAAAAGAAAAATGTTCTGGACAAGCTTAATAAAAAGGATTTGATTAATTTGCTTAAGAAGTCTCTCGAATAAGATAATTCTGATGAAGAAAAGTCAGAAGCATCCTCTAAGGCTTCGGTTGATGATCCCTATTCTAACATTTTTGGACATGATGCGGAGTACGACAATCCAAGACTGTCCGATGATGGTTAAATCTCAACTATTTCATGCTAATTTGAAGACTTTCCTGCAATCAATGCTGAGAAAGACGACAAAACCAACAACCTACTTTGAGGTGTATGAATAGTAAAAGTCACTATTCACTGTTCACCCACGGACTTCTTTGTACTATTTACTTTTTATTGTTCTACTTTTATTGTTCCACTTTAATTATTGTAAACAGTGCTTCCTTCGCTTATAAAATGAATGCTTGGCCTCAGTCTGAGACATCACTTAATTTTCCACACTCTCTCTCTCTCTCAAGGTATCCTCTCCTCACCTTAATTCTCCACACCTGTGATCTTATTTTTCCAATTTATAATTTGTTTCAACTCGTATATTGTTTATATTAATTTGAATACAAGTGTTATTTTCATCTCTTATCTATTTTGCATTATCATGCATATGGTCGGTTTATCCGCCTGCTTTATTTGTTCATACTCATGCATGCATAAGGTTGGCTCTGCCGCCTGTGCCCATTAATTGTGCATACTCTATCTGCTTTGTTTTTTCTTCAACTTTTCATCTTCTTCATTCTTCCTTTCCTTCTCTCTTATCTTGGTCAGAAAGTTAAATTCAAATTTGCTTCTCGAATTGAAATTGATACTGACAAAAATTTGAAATTTTTACTTTTTGTAAAAAATAAATATTTGTATTTCATTCAACAAGAAATCATATACAAAAGGATTTCAGAACAATTGTCCAGTAATTTACTCCAATAAAAAATTGATGATTTTAACAAAAATTGATTTTTAAAATTTATTCTGATCTTCTCAATGCCTTTTGGTATAAGAAGAAACATGTTAATTTACCTTACATAAAAAATTTCAATAAAAAGGATATTCCAACTAAAGCTTGTCCTATTCAAATGAATAGCGAGACTTTAGAATTTTGTAAAAAAAAAATTCATGATTTGCTCAAGAAAAAAATAATCAGGCATAGTAAATCATTTGGTCTTGTGCTGCTTTCTATGTCCAGAAAATGCTGAAATTGAGAGAAGAACCCCTCGTCTAGTTATTAATTACAAACCCCAAAGTTTTAGAATGGATTAGGTATCTTATTCCCAATAAAAATGATTTAATTCATAGGCTTTGTGATGCTGTTGTCTATTCTAAGTTTGACCTTAAGTCAGGATTTTGACAGATCCAGATTAGTGAGTCAGACAAATATAAGACTATTTTTACCACTCCCTTTGATCATTTTGAGTGAAATGTCATGTCTTTTGGTCTAAAAAATGCTCAAAGTGAATTTCAAAATATCATGAATGATATTTTCAATTCATTCACTCATTTTTCTATTGTTTACATTGATGATATTTTCATATTTTCTAAATCTATTGATAAACATTGGAAACATTTGAATTCGTTTCTAGATATCATTAGATTAAATGGTCTTGTTGTTTCAGCTAGAAAAATCAATTGTTCCAGACCAAAATTAGATTCATTGGTTATGATATTTCTGAAGGCAAAATTAGGCCCATCAACAGAGCTATTGAATTTGTTGACAAATTCCCTGATGTTATCCTTGAGAGAAAACAGTTACAGAGATTCCTTAGATTTCTTAATTATGTTGCTGAATTCTACCAAGATATGAGGAAATAATGTCGTCCACTATTCAAACGACTTCAACAAAATCCTCCACCTTGGTCAGATATTCACACTACTCTGGTTCAAAAAATAAGTCACATGTCAAAACTCTACCATGCCTTGGTATTCCTACTCTGGATTCTTTTAAAATTGTTGAAACAGATGCCTCTGACATTGGTTATGGTGGCATTCTGAAACAAGCTGTTTCACTAGGTTCTTCTGAATAAATTATTCGCTTCCATTCCGGGACCTGGATTACCTCAGAAAATTAAAAATAAGGATCTAATAATCATATGGATGTTTCCCTATCCAATGATTATACAAACCTAATAAAAATGAGGTTCAATAATCGTATGTGGAGGGCACCAAATCAAGTGGACTATGAGAGTCTGAAAAAAGAGGTTTTGATGATCGTTTGGAACCCGAGTAAATTGGATGCTATTGACACACTCGCGCAAATTCAAGATAGCGTGGTATGTTTGTGGGATCTGGGATTTTCC
Source organism: Cyclocarya paliurus (assembly GCA_029856935.1). Classification (NCBI taxonomy): domain Eukaryota; kingdom Viridiplantae; phylum Streptophyta; class Magnoliopsida; order Fagales; family Juglandaceae; genus Cyclocarya; species Cyclocarya paliurus. The sequence goes on along the minus strand of CM056957.1, from coordinate 22,770,281 downwards.
TGGCCTACTGGTCAAGAGTTCATGGAGTATTTCTCTGCAAAAATATTCAAGGGAAGGAAAGCATCACCGCCACCGCGTAAGAGAGCTGGAAGATTTACAACCATGGAAAATTGGAAAAGAATGTAATTTAAGCTACTTTATTTTGCTTGTAAGAAATGTTGGTTTGTACTTTAGCAACAGACATATGACTGTAAATAATGTTGTGTCAGATATAAGGGTTTGGCTTTGAATTCCTTATCAATTTCTTTCGATCAAGAGTTCAGGATACTGTAGAAGGGTATGAAACTTGTCTTAAGTTGAAGACAATACTCTCTACTCGCTATGTATTAGGGTAGAAGTTTCTTTGATATATTCTCTGCCTATGTTGGATTGTATTCTCTGCCTATGTTGGATTGTATTCTCTGCCTATGTTGGGTTGTATTCTCTGACTATGGTGGGATGATTTACTATTACCAATGGATTGGATTGTGTTGGATTGTATCTCTGTCTATGCAGCAATCATCTCCGTTCTTGTATGGTTGATAAGCATTTATTTGCATGTAAAGTTGTTACACAGAAATGCAAAAATAATCAACTTCTACTCTACATGTTGAGTAGAGAGAATTCATCACATTAATTTCTGTATTTGTTGTGCTTATTTGGTATCAGAACACATATGAGAACTTTCAGCTTCTTCATTCTCAATGGCCACACCTTCTGGCTTCATCTTCCACCACAGTTTGGGTATTGAGAATATCTCAGGTATTCTCAAAATACCTTATTATTATTTATTATTTTATTATTATTTTTTATCTACTTTTCCTTACTATTCAATATTCTATCTCAACCTCTATTAAACAATTCTACCACCAGTCCTAATTTACTCACAAACCTCAATCACCATGCTTAAAATTTAACCCTGACATTTCTCTCTTATGGAGAAGAGCACAGCTGGTCCCATGGCTTGAGGACAAAGCACTATTCTGACTATATTATCAAGAGAAGCACTTCTAGCCGGTCCGGCTCCTTCTAGTCTAAAAACAGCCCTCCACTAATTACATGTCACATCAAACATTACACATAACAGACATAAGACTCACCTACAGAGAATCACAACCTCACACAGCTCTCTTTCAAAATTATTTTTCTAACTCTTCGAATCACAGTCCATCATTTAGTGATTCAAAACTTCAACGCAAGGGAACGGTCACACAGTTGAATACGCCGAAATGCAAAATTAATGCAAGAAATTCACACAGTCGATAGTCCACAAGAAACACTCAGATGACGCCGAAAACCACAACAACAACAAAAAAAACTCCACGTTGCAACTCAGACTAGAAAGCTTTCCTCAGCAACGCGACAGAATCATCCGAAGTGCAGAACACGATTGGAAACACCAAAAATACTCACAGACGGCGTCGATACCCACAAACGCAGCAACAACGAAATCGAAACCCACAAAATACGAATATAAATACCAGAAACCGAAACAGATGGCGCTGATACCCACAAATGCAGCAACTAAAGGGATCAAAACCCACAGAAGGTGCCGATACCCACAAACGCACACACAGAAATCATCGAAACCCACAAAAGCACCCACAGAAATCACCCAAAGCACCCGATAATTACATTGTCTTTCTTCACCGTCTCTCGCCCAACATTCACATTCACTGTCGTCCACAACATCGAGTTTCACCATCGTCCACAGCAATGCATTTGCCTCAGCAGTGTCCATCGCCATCGTACCCAAACATAATCATAGACCCATTTCAAACATCCCATTTCAGATAATCACAAATCCAACCACTTCTGTAATTAATGGCTATATCCATTGCATGCTAATATATTCCCAAGTTTATGCTCATCAGTAATATAAGCACTTCGGTAAATATCATCAATAATTTGGACCACCTTCGATTTTTTTTTTCTTTTTTTTTTTTTCTGTCGTAATATCGAAAATCCATGGTGTCAAAAAGGGTCTCACAATCGCTCTATTTAATAGCCAACCACTCTCATAATGTCTTTTATTTATTTTTTTTGTATTTGTCCCTTGTCAAGAACATGGACCATCATTTTTCTTATCGAAAATCTATATAATGCTGTGAAAAAAAAAAGAATATATATATAATGCCAAATATGGTATTTCCTTTAATTTATTTGTGTACACATATCTATATAGATATATTGAATACTACTAAATGCAATCATAAAGTATATAAATTTAATTAGCACATTCTTTTTTAAAATTAAGTATGATTCACTATTAAAAAATATTTTTTTTTACATAGATTTCAAATTTGTTTATTTTGAATATGCAGAATTTATACTCTAAAATTGTATAAATTATTTTCTATATATATTCATTCGTAAAATCGTAAATTGAAACTTACTACTAAAAGATAAAAAAATATTTTATACGTAATTTTTACCAAAATATCCTATTTATTCCCCCAGCCTGAGTTGTTAATAAAATCGAAAATTTCTTGGTGCCCACTTATAGAAAAGTTTGGGATGAGATCATGAGAGATCAGTGGTTCGAAGTTCGAAAAACTTTTACTTTGGCATTGGGGAAATTGCTTTTCGATAATTATGCATACAGTTATAAAAATAATTGAGTTAAATCTATTTAATAAAAAATTTAATTTCATAATTTAAGAAAAAATTAATTATAAATTGAGTTAAATCTATTTAATAAATTTAATAATTTTAATTTTTTAAAATCATCTTTATTTAAAATTAAAAAATTAATTTTATTTAATAAAAATTAATTTTCTAATCTAACGTTTTAATTTTATAAAATTATTCTTATTTGAAATTAAAAAAATAATTTTAAATACTTATTTGATATTTCACTTAGTTTTATTTTGAATTGAGTGTTTTTTATGTATTTTTTTGGAGTGTGGTTAATTTGCCGCCTCAAAGTGACCGTTGGGCTTACCGCCTAGTGTAAATATTTTTTTTTTATTTTACTTTTCACCTTTTTTTACATATTTAAATATATTTAAAAAATAAAAAAAATACATTAATACATTTAAAATCATTTCCTTAATTACTAAATAAAAAAAAAATTATACAAGCGTTACACTTTAGCGGTACAAATGGGGCGGCAGACATTTCCCCTTTTTTTATGGGTATATAATATTGCAGTTATCTACAAAAGAAAGCCAACGTGCGAGTCAACAGTATCACCACCCTCATCGTGCTGATGTTGAAGTTGAAGTTTTGATCTGTGACAGATGCATAGGTATCAGCAATTTCCTCCGGTGACGAAAATCAATTTTCCTGGCAATTGAAGCCATAGTCGTCCATGGAATTGCAGGCCAAGATGGATACCTTCTTGGTCTTCCAAACTCTTCTTCTTGTTGCGCTCTTGACGCTCACTTCCTTTTCTCCAATCCAGAGCTCCCAGGACCCTGATTACGCTGAACAGCTTCAAAGCTCTGCCCAGCAAGAAAAAGATTGGCTGGTCTCGATAAGAAGGAAAATCCATGAACACCCAGAGCTCTGTTTCGAAGAACACAACACCAGCGCTCTCATCTGCAGAGAACTCGAAAGGCTTGGCATCTCTTACTCCTACCCACTTGCCAAAACTGGCGTTATTGCGCAGATTGGCTCGGGTTCTCGCCCTGTTGTCGCTCTTCGAGCAGACATGGACGCCCTGCCTTTGCAAGTAAATGAGCGATATCCAGAATTCCACTTTGTTTCATTTGTTTGAGGCATTTTCTGTTTTAAATGTAGGCTTTTGCTAGTTCTGGGTATATTTCATAGCGAATGTTGTGTAGGAGCTTGTTGATTGGGAGCATAAGAGCAAGACTGATGGTAAAATGCACGGGTGTGGACACGATGCTCACACGACAATGCTACTTGGAGCTGCTAAGTTGCTTAATCAACTGAAAGACAAACTCAAGGTTGGTATTATATTGTAATATCAGGATCTGATACTTTCTTACGTTAATACATATGTTTTTCTTTTTGGTTAAAAAATAATGTTTATCTACCATTAGAATAGTGGCAGATAATAGATATTTGTTTGAAACCGCAGCCAATAAAATTAAGTGGGGAGTTATTTTTGTTGCCAGTCGTAGACATCTCAAGGGGCTTACTGACCTTTGTTTAGTTGTCAAAGTGCAAGAAAACTTTGGAAGGGAATTATCTAGTATACTTGTAATTTTTGATAGAATTAGATTCGCATAAGAGAAAGGACGATTGAATAACCATTTCACTATTGTAACTATAGGTTGAGGAAACAGATGAAGAACATGGCCTTCAAGAAACCTGGATGATGCTGGAATCCTACCAAATATCCCATTTTAAAAAAGAAAAGAAAAGAAAAAGAAAAGGAAATAAAGAAATGAATAAAGAAATACAGGTAAAGGCTATTGCACCTTGAATTTTCTTCTAAATGCCACAGACCAATTGCATATTTTGTTGTTTCAGTGGCAAAACTAGTTAAATTTTAACATTTCCCCCTTTTTTTTATTAAGTAAACGATCCTATTAACATAGCCCCTTAAATTCTATCAATTTATAGCTTCCACCTATTTGTTGACATTCTTCAGTAATTCTAGAAGAGGTGGTACTCAAACTTGCCCAACTAAGCTTGTACACATGTTAATCTAAAACCCCTTTTTTGTCTGATATTGAAGGGAACTGTAAGACTTCTTTTCCAACCTGCTGAGGAGGGAGGTGCTGGTGCATCTCACATGATAAAAGAAGGTTCCCTTAATGATGCTGAAGCGATATTTGGAATGCACGTTGATTACACTCTACCCACGGGTGGTATAGCATCTGTTTCAGGGCCTGCTGCTGCTGCTGCATGCATCTTTGAAGCAAAAATAGTAGGAAAAGGTGGGCATGCAGCAAAATCCCCACATAACTGTTGATCCAGTTCTTGCTGCATCATTTGCAATTTTGGCATTGCAACAGCTCATCTCGAGAGAAACTGATGGATCCCTTCGATAGTCTGGTATGCCCTATCCTCAGTCTTTTCAATCATGGTTTATGTACTTGTTGGCCTTTCCACCTGGTACCTTAATCTTTTGGGTTGGATGCTTTAAACTCTCAATTTTAAAGCCTTCATCCACTAGGGCTTATATCTTCCTCTATTATCCTAATCTTATCTTTCAACTCCCATACCATACCTTTGGTACATTTTCATCACCATTACTAACTGTAAGAGGAAGTCTTCATGCTGCTTGTTTGTTGTTTTCAAAATCATTCAGGTGTTCAGCTATGCAAGAATGAAGTTTATGCTAATTTTAAAGTGTATATAATATCGAGTGTGATATAATAATGCTAATAGTTAGTTTCTTGCTGAAGGTGCTCTCTGTTATTTACGTGAGAGGTGGTACTGCATTTAATGTTTTTCCATCGTATGTTGAATTTGGGGGCACTTTGAGGTGTCTAACAACTAAAGGCTTGCACCAACTCAGGCGCCGGTTGATAGAGGTACCATACCATACCTTAACACTTTTCACCCTTGGCTTTATAAAAAGAAAAGAAAAGAAAAATATTGTATTTCCACACCTTCCAGCTTCAAGGAAAGAATATTTAACGCTCCGTTTGAATACTGAAATATTCTTAATTCATTTCATCTCATCTTATCACATTATTACAATTTTTCTAAATTTTTATACAAAATATAATAAATAATTCACCTTTTTTAAATATCAAAATAATAATAATATCAAAAAATAATATCATAATAATATTTTATTTAACTTATATAAAATCATCTTATTTCATTTCATCTCACTATCCTAATAAGTCCTAAGGTTGGATTTGGATACACAGTTCAAATGAGATGAGATGAGATTAGGGGTGATATGGGTCCGGTCCGGTCCGGTCTTAGACTATTTTATAGACCGGACCGGACCTATTCGGTCCAAAGAATTTAAACCCTAGACCGGACTGAGTATAGATAGGTCCGGTCCGGTCCGGTCCCTCGCGGTCCGGTCCGGTCTGGGCATGCCCCAAATGGGCCATTCAGCCCATCTAAATTTGTCTTCTGTTGGGCCCAAATTCAATTTTTAGATGTCTTTTGTAAGTTTGTTGGGTCCAAATTTAAATATTTTTGGCCCACTTCAAATTTTCTTGATCTTGAAAAGTACAATGATAAAAAAAAAAACTAATCTATATAAAAAACTAGAAAAAAAAAATAAAAAAAAAATAATAATAATACAAAAGTTATTACAAATTACAAATTATAAACAAAATAATAATACAAAATCATTATCCCTCTTCCTGAAAACCTAAAGCAAAATGATATAAAAAGATTAACATAGAGGGAAGAAAGTAAGAAATGCATGCATGAAAACTGAAAAGGATCTAGAAGACCAGAGGTCCAGAACGACATCAGAAAAGAAAAAAAAGAAGAAGAAGTAAACTGCATTCCAGCCTTGTGTGCTTGAGAGGAAGAGAGAAGTAAACTGTAGTCCCCTCCATGTGCTACTGCTACATGTTATTTGTCAGAAATTAAGATGTCATTAGCCTTTCATTGAAAAAACAAGACTAATGATCAATTATATATGTCAAATACCCCTCCAATTATATATGATCAATTAAACTGGAATCTTACTAAATTAAGCTGTCTAATTTATACCCAATCAACTCAATTAAAGTATATATATATATATATATATATATATATATCTCATGGTTTCTTTTTGGGTGGCATGCATGCGCTGTGATATATATCTAATTATATATATGAAGATCGAACACTAACCATACATGATCAGTAGTAGTACTAATTATTAAAAGTTTGTGACAGTTTTGTTCCTAAATATATAACTAATTTCAAATATATAACTAGCTGCATGCATTAATGGACATGATGATCATATGCCTCCAGTACTAATAAATAATAATAACCACTTAGCTAGCTAGGAATATCTTACTTCATGAGATGTATAAAAAAAACAGGTTATTATTATTAATAAAATTATAAACCAGCAAAACAGCAACAATCTTCTCACCTCTTCAGTCTTTAATCAAGATTGGGTGTAGGGCCAGTAGGCATTGAATTTGATGCCTCCACAGAATCAACAAAGTTCGGATCCTCAACAAGTTCTATCCATAAAATTTTTTTTGATAAGTAAATGATTATAATATATATAGAATAGGCATAGCCCAGGTACACCCAAAGTATACAAGAGATTACACCTAGTTAGCTATTAGAAATAGAGAAGAGAAAGTCATGAAAATCAAGGCCATTAAAGTCTACAGATCTGGCCCAAGAAAATAAAGTGTTTACAACAAGCAATCTAATCCCCTCCAAGGAGCGTTCCCGATCTTCAAATATCCGGTCATTTCGTTCCTGCCAAATGCACCAAAGAATACATATAGGAATCATTTTCCATACAGCTGAGATTTGTGGAAGACCACCAAGGTTAGACCAACATGCCAAAAGTTCCACTACTGTTGCAGGCATAACCTATGCCAACTCTAACCGCCTGAAAATGTCTACCCATAACGCTCTAGCAATCTCGCAGTGTAGTAGAAGATGATCCACAGTCTCACTACTTTGTTTGCACATACAACACCATTCTACCAATATCATCCCTCGTTTCCGCAAATTATCCATCATTAAAATCTTCCCCAAAGACGCAGTCCATGCAAAAAATGCCGCCCGAGGAGGAGCCTTATTTCTCCATATTTTTTTCCATGGGAAATGAATATTCTGTGGTAATGTGAGGGCTTTATAGAAAGAACGAACAGAAAATATACCTTTTTTGACAGGTGTCCACCATAAGGAATCAACTCCTTGGTTACTCGATCTCATGGAGTGTAAAAGTTGGAAGAATTCAACAAAAGTATTGATTTCCCAATCATGGGCCTCCCTAATGAAATTTACATTCCACTGTATTGAATCCCCAGCTATCACCATATTATTTGCCAAAGATGCTTCCTTTTCACAGGCAAGTAAAAACAATGTGGGAAATGAATCTTTGAGAGCCCTATCTCCGCACCAAATATCATACCAAAATTGGGTTCTAGACCCATCTCCAAACACTATTCTAGTATGACGAGCAAACACTTCCCACCCTCGTCTAATGTGCTTCCATAATCCCACTCCATATATCCTCCGTACCTCCTGAGAACACCATCCCCCCCACAACCCTCCATATTTGTGATCAATCACCAACTTCCATAGTGCTGCCTGTTCCGTATTGTATCGCCACAGCCATTTCCCAAGTAAAGCCCGGTTGAACAATCTCAGATTTCTAATTCCCAAACCACCAGAAGAGATTGGGGAACAAATCTTGTCCCACTTGACCAAATGAAATTTAAATTCTTCCCCAAGACCCCTCCATAGAAAATCACGATGTAATTTTTCGATACGTGCCGCCACACTCGCAGGAATGGGAAACAAAGATAAGAAATAAGTAGGTAGATTGGAGAGGGTACTTTTGATGAGAGTAATCCTACCCCCTTTCGACAGATACAATCTCTTCCAACCTGCCAATCTTCGTTCGATCTTTTCAATAACTGTATCCCAAATGGTTTTCGCCCTAGAGGGAGCCCCTAGAGGAAGACCCAGATAATTCATAGGGAGGGACGACACCTTACAACCAAGAGTGTTAGCTAACATACGGATATTCCGAACATTACCAACTGGAACCATTTCTGACTTGGATAGATTCACTTTCAACCCGGACACAGTCTCAAAACAGAGTAGAAATGCCCTTAAAGCCTGGATCTGGTTACGTTCTGCCTTACAAAAAACTAAGGTGTCATCTGCAAATAGTAAATGAGAAATGTGGAGAGTATCACGATGGTTATCACCAACCGAAAAACCAGTCAAGAACCCACTGTGGACCATCGATGAAATCATTTTACTGCATGCCTCCATGACTATAACAAAAAGGAGAGGGGACAAATGATCCCCTTGTCTAAGCCCACAGGAGCTGCTAAAAAAGCCAACAGGGCTCCCATTCACCAAGACTGAAAAGCGTGTTGTCGAAATGCACCACCTAATCCAAGAGCACCATCTCTCCCCAAAACCACACTTCCCAAGCAAGTACAACAAAAATTCCCAGTTAACATGGTCGTAGGCTTTCTCCATATCCAACTTACACAAAAGACCCAAATTGCCTGATTTTAATCTACTATCAATGCATTCATTGGCGATAAGAACTGAGTCTAATATTTGTCTTCCCTTAACAAAGGCATTTTGAGGTTTCGAGATGAGTCTCCCCAAAACTCCTCCCAAGCGATTTGAAAGTACTTTAGAAATGATTTTATATACCCCATTAACCAGACTAATAGGCCGGTAATCCTTTACCTCCGAAGCCCCATACTTCTTTGGAATAAGTGCAATAAAAGTGGCGTTTAGGCTTTTCTCAAATTTTCCACATGAAAAAAATTCATGAAATACCTTCATTAAATCCTCCTTGACCACATCCCAGCAAAATTGGAAGAAACCCATCGAAAAGCCATCGGGCCCCGGAGCTTTGTCTTTGACCATCTTTCTCACCACTTCATGGACCTCAACCTCCTCAAACGGCCTCTCCAACCAATTAACATCTTGTTGCTGTATGGATTCAAAAGCTATCCCATCAATTTTCGGTCTCCATCCCACAGACTCTGTAAACAACTGCTCAAAATAACCAGCAATATATTCTTGGATCACAGGGACCTCGGTGCAAACAACTCCATCAATAGACATCATCTCTATGGCATTCGTTCTTCTATGGGAATTTGCTACTCTATGAAAGAACTTCGTGCTCCGGTCACCCTCTTTCAACCATAGAGCTCGGGATTTTTGCCGCCAAGATATCTCTTCCAAAAGAGTAGCTCTCTCTACTTCTGAAAGTAATTCTTTCTTCCGATCACACTCCTCCGAAGAGAGCACTCGTCCCTCCTGAGCCCTTTCTACCGTCTGAAGCTCCTCCAAAAGTGATTTCTTACTGTTGCCAATATCTCCAAAAGATTGCACATTCCAAAGCTTTAAATCATTTTTTAAAGCTTTCAATTTGCCTGCAAAAATAAAACTAGGTGTACCTTGGAGCTGATAGGAGGACCACCATTGCCTAACCCTTTCCAGAAATCCTTCAGATTTTAACCACATGTTCTCGAACTTAAAATACCTCCTTCCTCCTTGAATACCCCCACAATCCAGCAATACGGGGGAGTGGTCCGAGCAAATGCGTGGGAGGCTTTTCTGGCATAACTCCGGGTAACGAGATTCCCAATCTGGAGAAACTAGAAATCTATCCAATCTAGACCATGACTGATTATTGGACCAAGTATATGTACCCCCCATGAGTGGAAGATCCACCAACCCCAACTCAGAGATAAAATCTGAGAAGCTCGACATTGCTGGCCTGAATCTGCTTTCACCCAATCTCTCACTTGGAAATCTTACTACATTAAAATCCCTACCTATACACCATGGGACATCCCACAAGCTATGTAATCCGGAAAGCTCCTCCCATAATAAGTTCCTGTTACTGTCTAGTGTTGGTCCATAAATTCCTGCAAAAGCCCATCTGAAATTATCCTCCACATTATGAAAAGAACAAGCTACAGTGTGCTCTCCAATAAACTCCTCCATTTTCTCTACCACCCTTCTATCCCACATTAAAAGAACTCCTCCCGACGCCCCTACCAAGGGAAGAAAAATCCAATCAACATAAGAACAACTCCATAAACTTCTCACCAAACTCCTTGAAAAGAATTCCATCTTGGTTTCCTGCAAACAAACAATATCCACCTTCCACTCATGAAGCAAATTTTTTATCCGCAAGCGTTTGTTAGCCTCATTTAGCCCACGGACATTCCAAGATAAAATCTTGGGCTTCATATAGAGAAAGACGAGCCCCTCCCTTTGGATCTATCTCTGCGTAAGCTACTATCATAATTAATGGAACAAGAAAGTCTATTAAGTTCTCTCTGTTTTTTAGAAACAGAATTCTTGAGTTGAGCATGACCTCCTTCAGTATCCTTTAGCAACGCCAAGAATTGATCCTCAGAGCCCTGACAATCAATCCCCACACACTGTTGGATTTCCAAGGCCTTGTTAATAACCCAATCTGACACTACAGGTTGACAAGGCACCTCTTCCAAATCCTCTGGAAAGCCACTATCAGTATAAATATGCAACATATCCAGCGCTGACGATGATGCCACCTGTAGCTCTCCACTCGTTGTTGAGGAAAGCTTAAGACCCACCTCTGATGTGTCTTCCATCACAGTCACTAGAGAAGGTGTTACTACCTCCTGAAGTATCTTTGCTGGTGATGAAATCTCCTGGACCACCCCAACCCCAACCTCTGTGCTTACCAAAGACTTGTTCTGTCTACAAAGCAAAACTGGAGAACTGGCCCCCTCATCTGTATTGTGTCTAAACTCTACCTCCATCTCAACCTCAATATCAGGTTCAGGCACTGTCACTAGCCCCACCTCAGCTGGAGTATCTATCGCAACAGTGGGAGAAGACTCGGCCTGAGGCGAGTCCGTCTGAAACAAAGTCGCCGCCGTAAGCTGGTTCCCATCCTTTGAAGTCCCTGCACCACTTCCTGCGGGCTTAAGCTCCACATTTCTTGATCCTCCCTTTAGCCCATCTTGGCCAAGCCCAAGCTTGTTTTTACCTTTATCTAAACCGACTGATCCAAGACCCTCTTGACCCAAATCCTTAGGAACAAACTCAACACTTGGGTTAGACAGAATCCCCTTTCCATCCCCCAAGCATACTAAGCCCAAGCCCAATTCCAGTCCCATATCTTCTTTCCCTTCAAATCCCCCAATAAGTAGGTCCATCGCCTCCTGTAATTCCATCATTTGTTTTTTCATAACTAGCATAGCTTCCAAAATGCCTTTGATAGTCAAACCCTCAATAGGACTAGCTTTGCTGAAATCTTGTCCTCTTTCCCAATTTTGCACCGGTGCCGTCTTCTTTTGTAAGACTTCCTTATATGACAACGACGACTTAAGAGCCTTTGGTGCCACCTTAGAAGACTCTCCTTTGTTACTGACAACAAGAACTCTACTTGTTAACTCGAATGCCTTCTTAGCAAACCAATCCCACCCTTTTCCATATCTCCCTTCAGGGATAGCGATAATACTGTTTCCTTTTCTAGAACTCAACTCAGACAGCTTCACAAATCTACCAAAAGAATTCTGACAGACTTGTGCTACGAAAAGTCTATTACCATCCCTTTTGGTCACCAATGGAGCCCTATTACTAGGTAACTTCTGACTTTCTGTCATCCATTTGGCCAACCAAACCAGCACCTCCCTATTGAGGTAAAGAACCTTCGTAAATTTATTGCATTTTTCAACAATACTGAAGAAATTCCCCTCCCTTCTTTTGATTACAAAGAACTTAGCTTCAATCCAGAAACTACACTCCATTATCAACACCCAATCAGCGAAGAAAAAACCAAACTGGAAAACCACCACACAAACAGCAAAGTAACCTCTTTTTTCTTCTTCTTTTTTTTTTTACACCAGAAAAGAACTCCGGCGAAAACAGAACTCGCCGGCCACCTGAATCTAACCAGAAAACACTCAGAAAACAGAGTTCAAAGGAACTCGCCGGCCACCTGAAACTCCTGTAGTGAGGAGCAGATCCGTCGAACAGATCTGTGGCAGAGGCGGAGACAGACGCCGGAAGCAGAGGCAGAGGCAGACGACTGAATGAACGCCGGAAGCAAAGGCAGAAACTGATGACGGAATCGAAGACAGACACAGACGACGACATCCGAGACAGAAAATCCGGTCGCCGGAGGAAGGACCGACACCGGACGGCCCTCAGAGGCTACGCCGGGGCCCGTCGACCATGTCTGTTGCGGTGGTGAGATGCCACACGCCGGCTAGGGTGGGGAATGGTGGCGTCGGGGACAGGGTGTTACTGTAGATACGGAGTACGCGGGAGTGTTTTCTTACACAGTTAACCTCAAGCTTGGTAACATAGAAGATAAAACAAAATAAACTACGAAAAATATCAAAGGTAATTTATTACATACCCATATCTAGCTGCTTCTCAAATTCCTCCACTTCATCCATTAAAGTCCTAAGGCTTATTGGAGTAGAAGAAGAACGAAACCAGTTTTGTGCACATATGAGACCCTCAACACTCATTGGATTTAAACTACTTCGGAAAGGGTCAAGTACAAGACCTGCAGTGCTAAATGTAGATTCAGAAGCCATAGTAGATACTGGTATTGCAAGTACATCGCGTGCAACCTTTGAAAGTACGCGATATCTAGCTGAATTCACCTTCCACCAAGTTAGAAGGTCAAAATTATCATCTTGATCCTCACATCTTTCAGCTAGATATCTATCAACTTCTGACTTAGTTTCCAAACTATCTTCTGACTGTAACTGTTGTTTAAATTGGGCCATCAAATGTGCATTTCTACTCGTATTCCTTTCAGATGAAGGAGATACATCTTCACGTGGGGAACTTGTGCGCTGAGGAGAGTGCCCTTCTTCATTTTCTCTGTATGCCTCATACATGCGGATAAATGTATTTCTCACCTTCCAACTAAAATCAATTTTTTTTGCATTATCATGTGCATACATTTGTCCCAACCCAAAATCAATATATCGCATCTTGTAGCGAGGATCAAGAAGAACACCAACATAGAGCAACATATTCTGATTTTTCAAGTTCTCCCAATACTTATCAAACTTTCTCCTCATATTTATGGTCATTAATCCCACAACGGGATTTCGTTCTTCAAACTCCACATTAATGGCATCTTTAATAGTAACTAACTCCGGAAAAAAAGCATTACAAGTTATATATTCATCTCCCGAGAAGCGTAAAGTTGCATCATGAAATAATGCAAGAAATCTCACAAACACTTTTACCTTCTCCCAATCGGATGCATTAGGAGGCCCTAACTTCTTTGACTTTCTCCTATTGACCACATGATCTACATTTTCATCGTCATCGTCGTCGTCGTCATCATCCCCAATACTACCAAGGAAGCACGGATCTTCTTCCTCCAACCGATCAAAAGTCCTTTTAAATTTGGAAGCCCTTTTCAACATAAGATAGGTGGAGTTCCACCTAGTCGGTACATCTAGGCAAACTTGGCTTTTGGATTGAATATCTTCCAACCCCACACATTTTTTAAATATACTCCACCTTTGAGGGGAGGATTTAACATACTTTACAACACCCCTCACCTTCGCAATAGACTCATCATATTATTTCAATCCCTCACGAACAATTAAATTCAAAATGTGGGCATAATATCGAACATGCAAGAATTCAAGTTCTAAGACCGTGTCTTTCCTATACTTGGTTTTTTTTTTCAAATAAGTAACGACCCCATTATTAGAACTTGCATTATCAAGAGTGAGTGCAAGAAATTTTGGTCGCCCCCAATCAATCAAACACATCTCTATACCTTTACCAAGTGTATCATCCTTATGATTTTCAACCAAACAAAAGGAAAGAATCCTCTTATGTAACTTCCAATCATCATCAATGAAATGTGCTGTGAGACACATATAATTTAAGTTTTGCACGGATGTCCAAGTATCCGTGGTGAGGGAAATTCGCTGCCCTTGAAGAGCATTTCTCAACTTTTGTTTTTCTTTCAAAAACAAATTAAAACAATCCTTGGCAACCGTCATACGGGATGGAATCCCTACCTACTTAGGGCAAACCACAAGCATAAACTTCCTGAAACCCTCCCCTTCAGCATGCCTAAAGGGTAACTCATCAAGAATAATCATCTCAGCTAAGGCTTGTCGGCAAGCCTTAACACTAAATGCAATAGGCACAAGTCCCCCACTTTGACTACCACTTCCTCCCTCTACCTTCCAACCTAGAGTCGTCTGAGATTTATCCGTCTTCTTAAACTGACATTTCTTACACTGATTCTCAATGTGATTCTTCATGTTTTTCGTACCATTGGCCTTCGTATCAGCAGCATACGAAGTACCACAATAATTACATGCAGCCCTAGGTTTAGTTGGATAACCTTTTGGTATGATTGTAAAGTGATCCCAAACAAAAGACCTAACTCTACCCCTTTGTGACCCACCAACTGATTGTTCACTTACATTGGGTGGGGGTGGGGGTGGGGGTGGGGGCATGTTTTGTGTTGACTCTTGCACATCATTTATAGAAGACTCCATCTATAAAAAGGACAAAAGGAGAAGTGGACAAAATAATTAGAAAACAAACATTAATTTATGTACAATGTCCAAGACTCCAAACATTGATAAATGATATAGAGCAACAAGGACAAAAAAAAAACAAATGTAACAAAAAAACAAATGTATGGATGATGCACAGCTGATATTAATTAGATTCAGACATGCATATATCTATATATATATATATATATATTCAGACATGCATATATCTATATATATATATATATATATTCAGACATGCATATATATATATATATATGCATATATATATTCCCTTTTGCCATGTTTCTTTGCTGGTAGCTTTTGTTTCACAGGCTGGTGGTTTGTGATATTTTGTGTATATTTCTTTTGCGTTTATCTAAGATCATTCTGCCACCCA
This sequence comes from Cyclocarya paliurus, assembly GCA_029856935.1. Classification (NCBI taxonomy): domain Eukaryota; kingdom Viridiplantae; phylum Streptophyta; class Magnoliopsida; order Fagales; family Juglandaceae; genus Cyclocarya; species Cyclocarya paliurus. Next base: position 22,754,795 of record CM056957.1, on the reverse strand, counting down.
AACCAGGTGGAACCTTTAGATTTGTTAAATTCTTATTGTGGTTTCTTAAAATGCTTAATTGGTAATTTTCAGAGCTCTAACCATTCGTATTATACACAAATCTGCATATTGTCATCTTGCAGCTTTGTAGCATCGCATTTTAAGTATTTGATCAGCTGATGCTGTCACGTTCCCTTGATTCATCTCTTTTGACTAACTTTATGCAGAATCCCTTTGTCCTGTGTCGTTTATTTGATAAACAACAAAAGAGTAGCAAAGGTCCAAACTTCAATGATGCTAGTCCTGCCACTGGTCTTGAAGAAGCAGAGTCTGATCTAGCTGTGGCTTCAGAATCGGAAGTGCAAGCTGAGGATAATGGAACAATCAATGAATGTTCTAATTATGAGAATTCTCATGGGACAATATCTGACACTACAGCACTTGTTGAGAGTGATGACAACAATTCTAGTGCTTGTTTCGCAGAATTTACACTTACTGAGGTGAGAATGGATTTGATTTTCAGCTTTAAAAAGTTGTTTAAGTTTCTTTGAAAAATTAATTAAGTAATTATCTTATTCACTTATGTTTATTCTATCAGGATGATTTGCAGCTAGAAGAAGAAATACGAAGGGTCCTGAATCCAGAAGATTGTGAACACTTGTCCTCATTAATTTCGTCCTCCAATAAGCCTGCTGTTTCATCCCCTGCAACAGCTAAATCTTCTCTTAAAGAAGCAGAGTCTGAGCCAGCTGAAGCTGACAATTACCTAAAAATATTTTATCCTGAAGACAATTATGATGGAATAATTTCCAACGCCGTTGCATATGCTGAATGTAACCAGATTAGTGATAATGCTTATGCAGCAAAAAATCAAATGGCAGGAGCAACAGCTAGTGAGGTAAGGAATCGAGTTCCTTGCTTAAAGGAAAATGTTCCATATTTCAAGGTCAGTTAAGTTCCTTGTCTCATTTGTTCTTTTTTTTTGTTCCTAACATCAAGGGTGACTTGCAATCGGAGGATGGCTTGGCTATGTCCGATCTCTCACAAGGGACAATAGATTGGAACTTACTCTTCCAGCTCTTCCCCTCTTCACCCTCGGATATGCACAAAGAGTCAGATCCTTTTTGCATATCAGACGCTTTCACCAATGACTTGAACAGCAGTCATGGTGGGGTGTGTTTACAATATGATCTGAATGGGTACCCTTACATTCCCAATATCTCTGGCAGTCAAAAGAGTCTCACTTTTGGCTGTGAGACTGGGAAAAGCGCAGTCTCTAGTAGGGACAATGGATCATGCAGTGGGTCAGATATGGAAATCGAGGACTTACTGGTAAGTTCAAGCTCTCAGGTACCTTTTATTAATAGGTTTTGCAAGTTTAGCCAAGCTCTCAGGTACCTTTTATTAATAGGTTTTGCAAGTTTAGCCAAGAAATTTTGTGTCTTGTTGTATCAGCTTGAATGCCGTGAGTTGATACATTTCAACTTGAGCAATTGCTTCAACTTGAATATTTTATTTTCAGAGTTATTGGTCTTTTGATAGCTAATAATGCATTGTTCCTGTGTACAACAGCTTGAGCTGACATTTGAAGATTCTGAAGAGGTCAACAAAAGAAAGGCTTCATCAGGGTTTTTAAATCCAGAACCTATATCATCGATGGAAGGGTCTGGGCCTTCAAATCAGATCATAGGATCTGATTTGACTCCAATGAATTATTGGTATTAATAATTCTTTGGAAGATGAGTATTAACATATGGAATACTCATCACTAATTTGCTCAGTTTCTGAAGCTATTCCAGTACCTACACACCAAATTACTTTTATTTTGTTAAGCCAATGCCAATTATGCTCTTTAGCATCAATCCTTGATTCCAAGGGAATACTTCCTTCGGAAATTATTCGAAAATGTTTTCTGCTGAACCAGCATTTCCCTCCTTTGGAAATCTGGAAGTTATTAAACACAAACCTCATACCAAAACATCCACAAAATACCCCAGCCAAGTAGTCCATGACTACGATTACTTTTTCACGAACCCAATGCATTATTGGCCACTTTCAATTTCTCCGTATTACATTCAAGTTCTATCAATGGCTAATAGCCATGAAAAGAAACTGTTTCCCTACTCTACTAAATGGTTACTCTGTCATGAACTTTGAGTAAGACCCTCAAGTTTTATGGTCATGTTGAGATTGTACCAGAATCTTGTAAAAGAATCTGGTTCTGATACTCATTACCATATTAAATATCAGAAAATTAAAAACAAGGATCTGATAATCATATGGATGTTACCCTATCAAATGATTATACAAACCTAATAAAAATGAGGTTCAATAATCATATGTGGAGGGCACCAAATCAAGTGGACTATGAGAGCCTGAAACAAGAGGTTCTGATGATCGTTTGGAACCCGAGTAAACTGGATGCTACCGACACACTCGCGCAAATTCAAGATAGCGTGGTCTGTTTGTGGGATCTGGGATTTTCCTGGCTTACTGGTCAAGAGTTCATGGAGTATTTCTCTGCAGAAATCTTCAAGGGGAGGAAAGCATCACTGCCACCGCGTAAGAGAGCAGGAAGATTTACAACCATGGAAAATTGGAAAAGAATGTAATTTAAGCTACTTTATTTTGCTTGTAAGAAATGTTGGTTTGTACTTTAGCAACAGACATATGACTGTAAATAATGTTGTGTTAGATAAAAGGGTTTGGCTTTGAATACCTTTTCGGCTTCTTTCAGTCAAGAGTTCAGGATACCATAGAAGGGTCTGAAACTTGTCTTAAGTTGAAGACAATACTCTCTACTCGCTATGTATAAGGGTAGAAGTTTCTTTGATATATTCTCTGCCTCTGTTGGATTGTATTCTCTGACTATGGTGGGATGATTTACTATTAGCAATGGATTGGATTGTGTTGGATTGTATCTCTGTCTATGCAGCAATCATCTCCGTTCTTGTATGGTTGATAAGCATTTATTTGCATGTAAAGTTGTTACTCAGAAATGCAAAAATAATCAACTTCTGCTCTACATGTTGAGTAGGCAGAATTCATCACATCAATTAGCAAATTCTTTTTTAAAATAAAGTATGATCCACCATTAAAAAATAATTTTTTAACATAGATTTTAAATTTCTTAATTTTGAATATGCAGAATTTATACACTCTTAAATTATATAAATTACTTCCTATATATATATATATATATATATATATATATATATATATATATTCATCGTAAAATCATAAATTGAAACTTACTAAATATATGTACACTCTTCCTTCTCAATGGCCACACCCTCTACTTCATCTTCCACCACAGTTTGGGTACTGAGAATATCTAGGTATTATCAGAATACCTCATTATTATTTATTATTTTATTATTATTATTCACCTACTTTTCATTACTATTCACTACCATTCAATATTCTATCTCAACCTCCATTAAACAGTTCCACCACCAGCCCCAAATCACTCACAAACCTCAATCACCATGCTTAAAACTTAACCCTGACATTTCTCTCTTATGGAGAAGAGCACAGCTGGTCCCATGGCTTGAGGACAAAGCACTCTTCCGGCTATATTATCAATGGTGTTATGCAACCTACTCCTCTCTAACATCTCTGCCTCCAGTGATGCTAGCTGGCCCTTCCTCCTCATTAGTTGAAAAGCCGTCTCTCCAGCTTGAAAAATGGGTTAGAAGATTATTTAATGGCTATATCCATTGCATGCTAATATATTCCCAAGTTTATGCTCATCAGTAATATAAGCACTTCTGTAAATATCATCATCAATAATTTGGACCACCTTCGTTTTTTTTCCTTTTTCTTTTCTTTCTTGATATCGAAAATCCATAGTGTCAAAAAGGGTCTCACAATCGCTCTATTTAATAGCCAACCACTCCCATGATATATGTCTTTTATATTATTATTTTTGTATTTGTCCCTTGTCAAGAACATGGACCATCATTTTTCTGATCGAAAATCTATATAATCCTGTAAAAAAAAAAAGAATATATATATATATATAATGCCAAATATAATCGCTCTATTTCCTTGAATATTGCTATATGCAATCATAAATTATATAAGTTTAATTAGCACATTCTTTTTTAAAATAAAGTATGATCCACCATTAAAAAATAATTTTTTAACATAGATTTCAAATTTATTAATTTTGAATATGCAGAATTTATACACTCTTAAATTATATAAATTACTTCCTATATATATATATATATATATTCATCGTAAAATCATAAATTGAAACTTACTAAATATAAAAATACTAAAAGATAAAAAATATTATAAATATTTTATACTTAATTTTTATCCTATTTATTCCCCCGGCCTGAGTTGTTAATAAAAATCGAAAATTTCTTGGTGCCCACTTATAGAAAAGTTTGGGATGAGAGATCGGTGGTTAGAAAAATTGAGTTAAATCTAGTTAATAAAAAATTTAATTTTATGATGTAACGTATACACATAAATTTGTGGTTTTAATTTTATAAAATCACCTTTATTTAAAAATAAAAAATATTTTTATTTAATAAAAAAATAATTTTTATAATCTAACATATCAAGGATACTTTAATTTTATAAAATTATCTTTATTTGAAATTAAAAAAATAATTTTAAATACTTTTTTTTTTTATAGTGAAAATAGCTTCATTTCATCTAGGTATAAAACTTTAATAAAGTGTACAATAGTGTTGATCAATGAAAATTACATTCTCAATGAAGGAAGGAACACTATTCCACCATAAATTCATATCTTCAATGGACCATGCATGTCTAGCGAATCTATGAGCTGCCTCATTTGTGAATCGGTTACTATGCTGGAGTGAACAATGAGGGATTCTGAGCATTAAACTTTTGATTTCAGCCACCACTGATCTAATGGAAGCATTAGAATCCACTTCTTTATTCACTTCATCCACCAAGAATAAACAATCACTCTCAATAATCAGTTTAGATATACCTACATTCAAGCATAGTTGTAGACCTCTCAATAAGGCCACTGCCTCAACTTGTTCAGGTTCCAATTGCACAGATTCTGCATAACTGGCTGCCATCAAAACATTCCCTACATGATCTCTCAATATAATTCCCAAACCAGCCTTATTTAACTCGAAAAAAAGTGCCCCATCCACATTAAGTTTGAGAGAATCCTGAGTTGGTGGAAACCATCTGTACTGCAGGTTTTTGACATTTTGGATTCCTTTCTGAGATGCAGCAGTCCCAACCTGCAACTTCTTTGAGATAGCAAAACCTATAACTTGTTGTGGTGGTAAGGAAATTTGGTCGTGGACCATCTTGTTCCTTCTAAACCAGAGGCCCCAAGCCATTAGAAAGAAATCTGTAACATCATCAGTAGTTCCTTTAGCAAAAATTTCCATTGCAGTCGAGAAGAAAGAACTGATATGGATGTTTTCCAGCAGGACATCAAATCTCTTAACCCAAACCTCATGAACAGAAGGGCATAACAATAAAGCATGGGTTAAGTCTTCCATTTGGTGATAACAGAAACAATAGAGGCCACTTATATCCAGCTTTCTTTTAATGAGATTAGCCTTAGAAGGTAGGCCCTCCTTACATGCTCTTCAAGCAAAAATTTTAACCTTATAGGGTACCTTTAAGCTCCAAAGAGCCTTCCAGAATTTTTTCAAACAGGCACCATTTGAAGGCTCACCCTCATCAGGCTGTAAGCATGATTTGAAAAATCTATAAGCACTTTTAACAGTGAAATTTCCTGACTTCTCTTGCTCCCACATCCACTTATCCATTTCACCTGAGGCACTAGGATGCAATTTTAGAATCGTTTCTGCCATCCTTGGATTGAATAGAGCTCTGACTTTAGTAATATCCCACCAGTTTGAAATAGGATCAATGAGGGAAGAGACCTGCTCTTCAAGTTGGCTGACTTGTGGATCACTCTAGTTCAAACTGCCTGCCCACAACATCTGTCTCATATTTCGAATTCCAGGGATCCAAGCATCATCTAATATATGAATCAATCTCCCATTTCCCACATTCCATCTACCTCCTTGGATCATTAAATTTTTTGCTTCCCATATACCTCTCCAAGCATAGGAAGGGTTTCTACCAATGGAGGCATCCAACAAGTTTCCATCTGAGAAGTACCTAGCAGCATATATTTTATGGAATAAGCTATCTTTATTTTGCAATAATCTCCAAGCTTGTTTTGCCAACAAAGCCATATTAAAAATCTGAAGATCTTTAAAGCCCATCCCTCCAACAGCCTTCGATTGACACATCTTGTCCCAGCTTATCCAATGCACTTTCTTTTCCTCTTTTCTCTGCCCCCACCAATATCTGGCCATCATGCTCTCATTTCTCTACAAAGCTTAGTTGGAATCTTGAAACAGCTAATGGCATAAGAGGGAATTGCTAAAGCAACAGCTTTGAGTAAGATCTCTTTACCTCCTTGGGAGAACATGTTCCCTTTCCACCCTTGCAACTTTAACCATACTCGATGCTTAATATCAGCAAAAGCATTTGTTTTTTACCTGCCTACCAAGGGAGGCAGTCCCAGATACTTTTCATACTGCTGCAATTGAGAAGAGCCCCAGAGATTCATGATAGTCTGCCTCTTATTCATATCAACATTTGCACTGAAAACCATGGATGTCTTTTCTTTATTTAACTGTTGGCCAGAAGCTACCTCGTACTGGTTAAGCAGGCATTGGAGCTTGGAAGTTGTAGCAGCATCAGCAGCACAAAAGATCAAACTATCATCTGCAAAAAGCAGATGGTTTAGTTTAGGAGCCCCACGACATACTTGTATACCAGCAATAGAATTGTCACTCCCTGCTGCCCTTAGCAAACTAACCAATCCTTCAGTGCACAAAAGAAATAAGTAGGGAGATATGAGATCCCCCTGCCTCAATCCTCTTGTAGGAGTAATAAAACCAGTGGGTGACCTATTAATCAACATAGAGAAAGAAGGGGTCATAACACATTTCATTACAAGCTGGATTAATTTATCATGGAAGCCTAGTTTCCTCATAACAGCTTCAAGAAAGCTTCATTCCACTCTATCATAAGCTTTGCTCATGTCAAGTTTGAGGGACATGAATCCTTTCTTTCCTTTCTTCTTCCTCCTCAAGAAATGAAGCACTTCATAGGCCACCAACACATTGTCAGTTATAAGTCTTCCTGGTAGAAAAGCAGACTGGGAATCTGAAATAACAGCAGGTAAGACTTGCTTGATCCTATTAGCAATTACTTTTGACATAAGCTTATACATAAGCTTATAGGTCGGAAGTCACTAACTCTTTGAGGACACTTCTTCTTAGGAACCAGAGTGATATACATGTGATTCACTAATTGTGGAAACTCACAGGAATTCAAAGCTTTTAAGACAGCAGCAGTGACAGACTCCCCAATCTGAGGCCAAAATTTTTGATAAAATAAAGGTGGCATACCATCAGGTCCGGGGGCTTTAGATGGGTGCATCTCTTTTAAAGCTTGCAAAACTTCCCCTGCAATATATTCTTTCACCAGATTATCATTCATATCAGTAGATACTCTCCTCTCTATTTTATCAATAATGAAATCTTGGTCTCGGGAACCTGCAGAAGTAAATAGAGAAGAGAAGTGATTAATAATCAAGTTATCACATTGATCACCTTCCATCCACTGACCCCCATCATCCATAAGCTTCGATATACAGTTCTTTTCCTTCTTTGTGAAGTTTTAGCATGAAAAAATTTAGTGTTCTGATCTCCTTCAGTTAGCCACAGTGCTCTCGACCTTTGCTTCCACATGATCTCTTCTCTATCCATCCATTTTTGAACTTCTTCAGCAGCTTCACCAACCTCACTAGCTTTTCGAATTCTTGGATCTTTCTCTTGTTCCCAAGCCAGTCTGAGTTTTGCTTCTTTGAGTTTTGTATGAACTTTGCCAAAGTGTGCCTTATTCCACTTTTGTAGATTAGAGCTGCACCAGAGATACAATGCATAACTTCTTGTAGTCCTCTACCAGGGTCACCCTTAACCCATTCCTCCTTAATAATTCTTAAACAATCACCTTCCCCAATCCACATAGCCTCAAATCTAAAGGGCTTAGAACCACCCCTTCTGTTACTTATACCTTCTAACTCTAACCAAATAGGGAGATGATCAGAGTAAGATATCGAGCCATGAGTGACTAAGGCCCTATTAAACATGTTGCACCAAGCACTATTACCAGCAAATCGATCCAACCTCTCAAGAATCTGAGTCTCATCCTGCCTACCTTTGCACCAGGTATATCTTATCCCATTGAACCCAAGGTCTTTTAATTTACAATCCAGAAACATTTGCTGAAAATCCTGCATTTGTTGATTTGGTCGAGCTCGCCCCCCCCCCCCCCCCCATTTTTCTTCAGATGTTAAAATCTCATTAAAATCTCCCAAGACTAACCAAGCCTCACCAGGGTCCCTTCAATCTTCTAAGTAAATTCCACGTTTCCATCCTTCTAGCAGTTTCGGGTTGGCCATACACACCAGTTAAGAACCATTGACTTGAGTTTTTAGTAATCTTGGCATCAATATGAGAAGTAGAATAGCTAAGGATAGACAGTTGCACATCATCCTTCCATAACATTGCTAGACTTCCACTTCTACCCACAACTTCAACAGTGAGGCAGCATTGAAACTTTAAATGAATTCTACAGAACTCCATCTTCACAGCATTAAGTTTTGTCTCTTGCAAGAACAAAACATCAGGATCTTCTCTTCTGATAAGGTTAGAAAGAGTACGAATACCACAAGGGTTCCCAAGCCCTCGTGTATTCCAACTTAAGATTTTCATTGATCTCGGTAGGGCTGGACACCAGCCTCCACCGATTCCTGATGGTTCTTTCCTTCCTTGTCCCCATTAATATCTGCTTTAAGTTTCAAACGCTTGGAAGCTCGAGCCACTTCCACAGAGTTAGATGCAATATTCCTCTTAGAACTTTCTTGAATTTTGATAGAGAGAGGCTTCTCAGTCTGTAATCTTAATATCCGTTTCCACTTACGTGGAAATGATGAGAGGGTGTGTCCATCTAATGTTTCATGCATGGCCTTCCCGCCCCCAACATTAGCAACAGACCCTTTAGCGGAAAAGACAGAGTTAACCTTATGTTGTTCAGTGTCCCTATTGAGATCAACTTGATCTATACTAGGAGCCTTCCCCAAGCTGTCTCCCAAATTTTTGAAAGGAGTTTGACTGCACAGCTGTTTCCCCGAAATCTACTCCATCCCACAATTCCCGTTACAGTTTGACTACACAACTGTTTCCCCGAAATCTACTCCATCCCATAATTCTCGTGTAATGGAAACTCTAGAGCGTTATCATTTATTCGAATATTAGCCGAAGTTTGCTCCACAATATCTGCCTCACAATCATTATCAACATTAACTACCATATTCTGATAGCTCGGAGATTCATCGGAGGTCTGAGCTGTCTCTCGAGTTACCGGAACACGGCCATCTTTTGGCTGGTTCTGCCTTTCACGTACAGGACCCCCATAATCGCCGAAATTTCCAGCACGTAACCAAGGGCCATATGGAAAGTCCACAACTGAAAATTGCTCCATCTCTGGAGTCCCCTGCCTGCACTCCTTCTGATTATGTCCAAGTAGACCACATACGTAACAAAAATTTGGGAGACGCTCATATGAGAAACGAACCCAGATAGGGTCAGAGGAACCCACACAGAGTTTCTTTCCACACAGCAAAGGCTTCATCACATCCAACCCCACTCTAATCTGCATAAATTTGCCCCAAGCTAATTCATTCTTCTCCATGTCTACCTCTACCACCCTCCCTAACGCCTTCCCAATAATATGCCCCATCTTCCAGGTCCTAGCCATGATGGGAAGATCATGAACCCAAACCCAGAATAGTGCCTCAGCAAACTATACTTTGTGAACTTGCTGGAATCCATCTACATCCTTTAAAAGCACCAAGTGTTCATCAAACGACCAAGGGCCCTCTCGTTTCACCCGTTCCTTATTCCTCACATCATCAAACTCAGCAATGAATAGATTAGAATTAACATCCTTGATGGAACCAGAGTGCCATAATTTCTTCATCGTCTTTTTGAGTGCTTCTTTGTTAAAATGTTTAACAGTAAGAAGTTTAAACAGCAAGCAACGACCACCTCTATCTAGTGCGCCATCTAGGGATTCTTCATCCACCACCAAAACTTCCTCCTCCTTTTCTGTCAACGATATACGTTCATTCAACTTCTCCAAGTTACGGTCCATATCGTTAACTCACTAAGAGATGAGTAAGAAAGAGAAACCCTGCATGCAAACAGGTGAGAGAACCTCTACTCAGGGAAACCCTCGAGAGGAAATAATTTTAAATACTTATGTGATATTTCACTTAGTTTTATTTTGAATTGAGTGTTTTTTATGTTTTTTTTTTTACGGGTATATAATGTAGCAGTTATGTATAAAAGAAAACCGACGCGCGAGTGAACAGTATCACTACCCTCTTCGTGCTGATGTTGAACTGTGACAGATGCATAGGTATCTGCAATTTCCTCCGTTGACAGAAATCAATTTTCCTGGCAATTGATGCCATAGTCGTCCATGGAATTGCAGGCCAAGATGGATACCTTCTTGGTCTTCCAAACTCTTCTTCTTGTTGCGCTTCTGACGCTCACTTCCTTTTCTCCAATCCAGAGCTCCCAGGACCCTGATTACGCTGAACAGCTTCAAAGCTCTGCCCAGCAAGACAAAGATTGGTTGGTCTCGATAAGAAGGAAAATCCATGAACACCCAGAGCTCCATTTCGAAGAACACAACACCAGCGCTCTCATCCGCAGGGAACTCGAACGGCTTGGCATCTCTTACTCCTACCCAATTGCCAAAACCGGCATTGTTGCGCAGATTGGCTCGGGTTCACCCCCTGTTGTCGCTCTTCGAGCAGACATGGACGCCCTGCCTTTGCAAGTAAATGAGCGATATCCAGAATTCCACTTTGTTTCATTTTCTGTTTTAAATGTAGGGTTTTGCTAGTTCTGGGTATATTTCATAGCGAATGTTGTGTAGGAGCTTGTTGATTGGGAACATAAGAGCAAGATTGATGGTAAAATGCACGGGTGTGGACACGATGCTCACACGACGATGCTACTTGGAGCTGCTAAGTTGCTTAATCAAAGGAAAGACAAGCTCAAGGTTGGTATTATATTGTAATATCAGGATCTGATACTTTCTTACGTTAATACATATGTTTTTATTTTTGATTAAAAAAGAATGTTTACTACTATTAGAATAGCAGCCAATAAAATTAAATGGGGAGTTATTTTTGTTGCCAGTCGTAGACATCTCAAGGGGCTTACTGTCCTTTGTTTAGTTGTCAAAGTGCAAGAAAACTTTGGAAGGGAATTATCTAGTGTACTTGTAATTTTTGATAGAATTAGGTTCGCAGAAGAGAAAGGACGATTGAATAACCATTTCACTACTGTAACTATAGGTTGAGGAAACAGATGAAGAACATGGCCTTCAAGAAACCTGGATGATGCTGGAATTCCTACCAAACATCCCATTTTAAAAGAAAAAGAAAAGAAAAGAAATAAATCAATAAAGAAATACAGGTAAAGGCTATTGCACCTTGAATTTTCTTCTAAATGCCACAGACCAATTGCATATTTTGTTGTTTCAGTGGCAAAACTAGTTAAATTTTAACATACCCCTTTTTTTTTAATAAGTAAACGATCCTATTAACATAGCCCCTTAAATTCTATCAATTTATAGCTTCCACCTATCTGTTGACATTCTTCAGTAATTCTAGAAGAGGTGGTACTCAAACTTGCCCAACTAAGCTTGTACACATGTTAATCTAAAACCCCTTTTTTGTCTGACATTGAAGGGAACTGTAAGACTTCTTTTCCAACCTGCTGAGGAGGGAGGTGCTGGTGCATCTCACATGATAAAAGAAGGTTCCCTTAATGATGCTGAAGCAATATTTGGAATGCACGTTGATTACACTCTACCCACGGGAAGTATAGCATCTGTTTCAGGGCCTGTTGCTGCTGCTGCATGCATCTTTGAAGCAAAAATAGTAGGAAAAGGTGGGCATGCAGCAAATCCCCACATAACTGTTGATCCAGTTCTTGCTGCATCATTTGCAATTTTGGCATTGCAACAGCTCATCTCAAGAGAAACTGATCCCCTCGATAGTCTGGTATGCCCTATCCTCAGTCTTTTCAAGTAACCCTCTTTAGAAGAAGTCCCACATTTTGGATGTGCCCTAGTCATGGCTTATGTACTTGTTGGCCTTTCCACCTGGTACCTTAATATTTTGGGTTGGATGCTTTAACATCTCAAGTTTTAAAGCCTTCATCCGCTAGGGTTTATATCTTCCTCTATTATCCTAATGTTATCTTTCAACTCCCATACCGGACCTTTGGTACATTTTCATCACCATTACTAACTGTAAGAGGAAGTCTTCATGCTGCTTGTTTGTTGTTTTCAAAATCATTCAGGTGTTCAGCTATGCAAGAATGAAGTTTATGGTGATTTTAAAGTGTATATAATATCGAGTGTGATATAATGCTAATAGTTAGTTTCTTGCTGAAGGTGCTATCTGTTACTTACGTGAGAGGTGGTACTGCATTTAATGTTATTCCATCGTATGTTGAATTTGGGGGCACTTTGAGGAGTCTAACGACTAAAGGCTTGCACCAACTCAGGCGCCGGTTGATAGAGGTACCATACTATACCTTAACACTTTTCACCCTTGGCTTTATAAAAGAAAGATTTTGCTGGTCCATCGGTCTACAACACAACTTAAGAAATGAATCTGTTAAAAATATATAGATGAAAACCCTTTGTAGAATAACTTTTTTTCGGTTAATTTTTATATTTCCTCTATTAAATTCTCCATGCTGCACTGGCTGCTATTTACACATCTCATGGGAAGTTGACCTTGATACCGGAGATAACATTGCCACTTTTCCACCTTGACACTATTATTTGCATTTAAATAGTGTTTCAAGATATACCCCTAGATGCAACTAATTTGTTAGCTTTTTGGAGTTGTCTTAATCTTCCAACCACATTTATCCCCATAGCATCTCTTCTATCTGCTTATAGCGTTATTGCCTTGGGCTTCATTCTTGTGATATTAGTAGCTCAAGATGTCCATAGCAAACATGTATGTTTAAAAGATACATATATTCAGTCAAGTGAAAGAATTGGTTTCTAAGTTTGTGATACCCATATAATTGGGGGCTGGTTATAGGTTATTGAAGGACAGGCAGCTGTATACAGATGTAATGCATATATTGACATGAAAGAAGAATATTTTCCACTATATCCTGCTGTCGTAAATGATGAGAGATTGCATCTGCATGTGGAGAGGGTTGGAAACTTTTGCTTGGTCCTGAGAATGTCAAGGTTGGCAATAAGGTGCTGGCAGGTGAAGACTTTGCCTTCTATCAAGAACTGATTCCTGGAGTTATGCTTAGCATTGGAATTAGGAATGATGAATTGGGTTCAGTTCACTCCCCACATTCTTCTTACTTCTTTCTTGATGAGGATGTCCTTCCAATTGGTGCTGCATTGCACGCCGCCCTTGCTGAGATTTATCTGAGTGAGCACCAACACGTCTTGGAATAAAGATTCAGAATATGGTGTGGATAACACAATGCTGATTTGATAATGCTGTGTGTTCCTAAACTTCGTGGATTCAAGGAAAGAATGCGCATATGCTTGTGAAGAATTTTAGCTAAACTTCATTCACTGTATATTACACTCTTAGCTCACACAGACCATGTCCAGGTGGCTGCAAATATGGTAGTTGCTTATCAGAGACCTCTGTATTTTCTTTGTATTGGATATCCGGGTTTGCCCAAGCTGGTTATAGATTGATTGGCAACTTTGTCTAGGTATATAATATATTATGCGAAATTGTGATTCGGGTGCCAGTGGCCCTTTGGCACCCGCCCTGGCACCCACCTTGTTGCTTAGTGAAAGTGTTTCTGGTAGAATTTTATCCCCCACTTTATTGTTCTCTAATTTATTTGATCAGACAAAATGAGAACTTTATCTGGGATGTCTCCTATCCCCTTGTTAATCGGCCTTCTCTAGACCTAAAGGTCTCCAATCCATTACAAAATCAGAAATGGGGGCTTGCATTCCCTCAAATGTAGCTGCAAGAATTGCCACAAACAGTACATTCCACAATTTTCCAGGATATAAGAAGGGAACAATCTCATTCCTAATCTCATGATATGGGTCTCCTCTTGCTAGTTTTTGTGTAAGTTTCCATGTTGCATATCTCTGGTGGGGGCAAGGGCACCTTGCAGATTGGCATAATCTACAGAAATATTGCTATTACTACCACTAACACAGTGGACCATGGTGTAAATGGCCCAGTATTGGACAGGTGGAGATTCACCCAACCTGTTCTCTACCATGCAATGTGCATACATTGCACCCAAAGATCTAAATCACTTTCCAAACTCTTAAATCTCCCTTACTGTATCAAAACAAAGGCAAGTTTAAGACCACAAATTTTGACTAAAAACAAGCAATAATTAAGAAATAAAGGAATCCCTTTACACAAAACAGGGCATGTTGTCTTTCTTTCCCACAATCTGTATATCTCATGGACCCATTCATTACTCTCTCTCTCTCTCTCCACATCAAGATTTGTAGTTCCATTTTTCACCCAAGACATCCAACGTGACATTATTCTCATACTTTTAAAGAGATTTTATTTTACATGATAATTGATTCTCCAAATTTCACTATAACTCTTTATCCAAAGAGGAATTCTACTCATCAGCCACTATTCACTCTCACACCCCACACTTACAGTTTTTTTTTGTAGGGTGTGAAGGTGTTTTCTATAGGGTGTGGGGTAGCGAATAGTAGCGGATGAGAAGAATTTTTCTTATCCAAATGAAAAAAAAAAAAAAAAAACTTATTCATCATCTCCACACATCACACACTATACTTTTTATTTTTTATTTTTATTTTTTCTCTTATAAAAAAATTTAATAAGTTTAACAAGAATAAAATAAAAAATTTAAAAAAAAATGTGGTCATATGTAGTGTGTGATGTATGGAATGATGAGTACGAAATTTTGGACCTAGCTTTCAAACCTTAAGCGGCCAGCATTATTGTTAGAGACGATGTTGCTCTCAGTTGTCAAAGAACATCATGATCTTAGCCGATCTACCAATAACCCTTCCAAAAATACAAGATAAAACAGAATTATCAGTACGAAATTGTGCATGCCATGTGCCATTGTGGTAATGAAAAAGACACTTGTTATGTTCGTTTCTTGGCCTGTGTTTACTAATTAATATTCTTCTTGGCCCGCAATTGTTCTGTCCTCAACATGACTAATTGCCATATCCTTCAATAATTTAAGGTTAGGTTTGGATATTGATATGAGAATTTTTAGTTTGGGATGAAAGTTAAAAGTAGAATAAAATATTATTTTTTAATATTATTATTTTTTTATATTTGAAAAAATTGAATTGAGATTTGAAAAAGTTGAATTGTTTATTATATTTTATGTGAAAATTTAAAAAAATTATAATGATGAGATGAGATGAGATAAAAATTTTGTGTTAAACAAAACTTCCAAACCTATCATTAGTCTTTCCACTAATTCTGTATGTTTTTTAAGATTTCAAATTCGCAATTATACAGAAATGATTCATAATTCCCTACGGTGTATACTTAAGAAAAAAAAATGTATTTTTCCTATCAACAGAGGCTAGTTCTCCTGCCAATAATTAGTTGAGACATATAAAAAATGCAATGATATATTTTGAGGAGATCACTGTTAATTACAGTTGAAAGTTGTCATGACCATGACTCACATCATGATCAGCATTGTGGTCCTTGAGGAAAAATAATTTTTTATTTTCAAGAAAAAGGCTAGAACTTGTATAGACCAACCAGTGGTCTAATCTTTCTGATCTTCAATCCTTCACTTTTTTTCATGCAACAAATTAGAACTTGCGAGCAATTCAGTACTATAGCCAATGCCAGCATGAGTACTCATGAACATGTCCTTTTGATGGTATTTTTGGAGAGAATTATTTGGTTCTGCAATCATGTATGTGGGTGGGAGAAAAAATCATGCATATAATTTGGCTCTCAAAATATGAAAGCTAAATAAATGGGTGGTTGAGTATGATTGCAGTACTTTGTCTCCAACAATAAATAAAAGTTTTTTTGAGTATGATCATGGCTTTATTAACTAGGCTAAGCAATCAGTACCGGCTGCCATGAGAATCTGATCCTAATCAGCTGGCCGCCTGCCCATGATCTATCAGATTGATCGACTCATATATTCTAAATTAATTAGCATATTCATTAATGCAGGCATGCAAAAGATGAATTAAAGATGATCTAAAGGAGGTCAACCTAAATTCTGATCTGAACTAGTTTGCCTTTGATCTTTTTGGCTGGACTTTTGTCACACTTTCGCATCAGAATTAAAGACAATATATATATATATATATATATGAATTGGTTGGTGAAATTTCGTGTCTTGCCATGGAAATTAAAGTTGAAGTGGTTGAGATGTTATCCCAAACCTTTTTTCAAAATGAGGTGATCTGATCAGTTAATGTCCTACGTACATGATGACTAGCTAGCTGATTCATACGAATGTGTTAACCTGCCCTTAGAAAGTTGGGGGGCCGGGCTCTTCTTTCGGTATTTTGTACGTAAAATTCTTCATTTTGTTCCCATTTTTCTCTATCAAAAATCAAACTTTTGAGGAGAAAAAAGAAAACCAATCCCCAAAGTTGGTGCAGTTTGGTAAGCTGGTGGCGATATATCATGTTTAAGGAAACCATATTGTCCCATCGCAGCATCGCTAGCTATAAAACTACGTACTACTTGAGAGAAAGAAACACAGATCAACATCATGCAATGGTAAAGCCAACAGGAAGTACTTGCTGCTTTACGATAACCCAAAATGACAGCAACAGAATGGAAGTACATACGTAGTAGTTACTGAAAGGGAAAAGCAGATAGCTAGCAGAGTTGATTGAGCTGCTTTGTGTGGTTTGAAGGACAGCATGCAGCAGCCCACGTGATATCAACTTTCTATGTGTGTATGCATAGATTTACACGTAAAACCTTACACATGTTTTCAATCCCCACGTTTCATCCATCCCAATTAATAAAAATAAAAAATAAAAAAAAATATTGTAAAAGTGCTTAATTTGCTTAGCAACTAATTATGTGAAGGGGGAACTAATAGATCCTAAATTTTAGATTAAAATGTTATTCTTCATTTTAAATTTTGTTATGAGATCAATCTACAAAATTAAATTCATAAATTGACTTTACTTTATATGATATGATATGCTAAATTTACTTTATAATAAAAATAACTTTATAATCTAAAATATCACATCAAGTTATATCAATTTGTAGATGTATTTTTATGAGATCTCTTTGTAACTAAAACATTTTTCTTTTATTATCCTCAACTATGTATGTTAATGATCATGTGACACATTTTATATATGTTGATGTCCATTTAAATGGTAAACATATTAAACCACTTATAATGTGTCGAATCAATAGAAGTGACTGTGAATGATGAGATTTAGGATGGAGATTAATATTATTCGTTGGATTAATAAAAATCTAGATTACTTAAAAGTAATTCTTGTGATTATATTTATCTATATTTTTTAAAAACAAATTGTTTTTATGGTATTTCTAGAAAGCCTGCATAGCCCTTACACAAAAACGCCTAATGTTTTTATTATTATTTTGTCTCTCTTGATCAGATGCAGATGCATGAGATTTACTCAAAATATACATATTTCATATTGCCAATTAAAAAAACTGAATACAATCAGAACTAGATTCCTATATAGCTTGTTTTCTTTATATAATCAGCTTAATTTGTGGCACACAGTTAATGTGATTTTGTTTTCAGAGTGCATACTGGACAGTTAAAAGATTACAAATTACAAATTTGTCTATAGATACCAAGACCATCGAGTTTTAACATTAATATTAGATGAATAATATTTTAACTATAAAGAGATTATATAAAAATAAAATCACAAATTGATGTGGCTTGATATTATATGTTAAATTGTAAAGTTATTTTTATTATAAAATAGACTTAACAAAATCAATAAAGTTACGTCAATTTATAAATTTACTTTTACGTAATCTTTTTATAATTAAAATATTTTTCATCTAAAAAATATTGTGTAATCTATTTGTATAAGTAGGAGTTGTCATTAAATAATTACCTAGGGTCAAGGGTGTGCGAACCTGACTTTCCATTGAGTGTACATGCATGCCTATTTTCACGTAAGATGGCTACACGTCTGACGGTTCACCACCTCACGAAAATCCACCGGTCGGTGGATGATAGAAAGTATTACTTTCTTTTTCGATGGCCACTTTCTGATCTCTTTTCCTCTTTTGACTCACCCATTTTTCTCTCCTCTTCTGTTCTCTTCTCTATAAATCTGCCAACCCTGCTACACTGCTCTTTCCCTCTTCTACTGTTATACCCTAGATCTTCAGCCTTGGGGTTCGAAATAAACTTCAGAAACTAAATATTAAACTAAGCACCTCTTTGTACACTTGGTGGCACTGCATGTGCTCAGGAATCCCACAGTTTTCTGCTTTATTTGCTGGTTCTCCCACCGTCCATCCATTATACTTTCGCCTTGATCTGCATATATATATATATATATATATATATATATATATATATAATCACTCTCATTTCATTGTTACCCTCCTCTCCCTCCTTCTCCTTTCCTTTCTCGTCCTTTAAATTCTTCCCTATATTTTAAACAACTTGAGTTTGATATCTCATTCTTGATTGAGAGATATGGGGAAGAAGCTAAACAGGTGATATTTTTGTATTTTTCAAGTGTTTCTAATTCATTCCCATGCGTTTTGACTCTTTTCGGGCTGCATTTAATTTGTTCTAATATTGGTTGATTGTTTTTTTATTTGTATATGGTAGGAACAAGCTAAGGCAGAGGCTCAGCCAGAGGAGAAGAAAGAAGAGAAAACAGAGGATAAGAAGGGAGATAAGCCAGAGGAGAAGGAAGAGCCAAAACCACCATCTCCATTTGTCTTGTACGTGGACTTGCATTGTGTTGGATGTGCCAAGAAGATTGAGAAGGCCATAATGGGAATTAGAGGTTCCTCTCTCTCTCTCTCTCTCTCTCGTTTTGTTTGTATATTTAATCGGTCTGTTTATGGATGGTATCAGGAGTGGAGGGGGTTGAGGTAGACATGGCTAAAAACGAAGTGACCATAAAGGGAATAGTGGAGCCTCAAGCTGTGTGCATGAAAATCATGAAAAAGACGAAAAGAAGAGCCAAAGTCCTATCCCCATTGCCAGCATCTGAGGGTGAACCCATCCCAGAAGTTGTTGCCTCCCAGGTCTTTTACTTAGAACTGAAGAAAAAAGTTTAAAAAAAAAAATGGAAGTTCTCACTTTTTTTACCAACATATTTAACTCACATGTATGTAATGGCTTCGTGCTCTAGGTATCTGGATTAATAACAGTGGAACTCATTGTAGACATGCACTGTGAGGCCTGTGCTGAACAACTTAAGAGGAAGATACTCAAAATGAGAGGTACTATATATATATATATATATATATTAAAGAAATGAGACTCTTCCCGCTGGTGGCTCCGCTGGAAGTTACTATTGGGACCTTTTTTTAATAATATTATGATTTTTTTTTATTTTTTAAAAATATTTAAAAGTATTAAAATATATATATAATAAAATAAAATAAAATAAAATAAACCAGAAAACAACTAACGGGAGCGGGAGCTCCCGGCGGTGGGAGTAGCACCACCCATATATTAATGTGATAGTGGTGAAATTTCATCAAAAGTACCATATTTTTTTTTTTTAGTTTTCCATATAATTTTGGATTTCGGATTTTACATAAATGACTTCAATTTAATTAAAACAAAATAGTAAAGAAATTATAAAAATAGTTGTATATACATCGATCATTTCTCGATGATTGATTAATCTGGCTCTGTCTGAACTCTGATCATGTGGGCCGGATGTAATCATCTGGCTCCTAAGAATAATTGGTAGCTAAAACTTTTAGCAGGTTTCCATGTTCAACATGAATACCATTAATTTGCTTCTTCATCGACCATCATTATGAAAATCCAGGCCTAAATTTTGCCATTTCAATGCATCATCTATATATGCTTCCAAACAAATTCATGCGACATACGAAACTTGATGAAATTCATTAATATTATAGATGTCGTTTGCTTATAGGAGTTCAAACAGCCGTGACGGAGCTCAGTACTGGAAAGGTCATGGTTACGGGGACCATGGAAGCAGAAAAGCTTGTGGACTATGTCTATAGGCGCACCAAAAAGCAAGCTCGAATTGTACCACAACCGAGCCTGAGCCTGAGCCTGAGCCTAAGCCCGAGCCCGAGAAGAAAGACGAAAATAAAGAAGCCGAGAAGCCCGCAGAAGAAAAACCACCAGAAGATAAAGAAGCTAAGAAAGAAGACAAGGTGGGCGGTAAGGAAAGCAAGGAATTAGAGGCAAAGAAGGAAGGAGGAGAAGCAGAAGAAAGCAGCAACGTCGTAGTCGTTGATCATGAGGAGGGTATGAAGAGGATGATGTACTATTACGAGCCAGTCTATGTGATGGAACGAATCCCACCTCCTCAGCTCTTCAGCGATGAGAACCCCAATGCATGTTGCATTTCATAATTAATTAATTAATTATATCATCATTTTGTTCATTTTTATTATAATATCAAAATATGCTGTGAGCCTGTGATCATATATATGATATCATGTAAAGTGTTCGACATGAGCAGCAGCTAGCAGCACCGGTACTACTACTACTACTACTCGTGATGAGAGTTTTAGGGAAGTTCGGGGTACTGTATGCATGTGAGGTCTCAAATCAATGTAATTAGATGCAAAATGATTAATAATATATATCATTCTGTATATCTTTATATAATATTATAGATCATACATGCTAGCTTATATATATATGATGACCATGCATTCAATCAATCTGATAATTAAGAATATTAATGTCTGTTCAATATTAATACATCCTTAATTTTCCTTTTTTTCTTTGGTTATTGTGAATTGAGAAATGATAATTATAGTCATAAGTGTGTAAGTATCGCTCAATAATT
The DNA here is from genome assembly GCA_029856935.1 of Cyclocarya paliurus. Taxonomy (NCBI): domain Eukaryota; kingdom Viridiplantae; phylum Streptophyta; class Magnoliopsida; order Fagales; family Juglandaceae; genus Cyclocarya; species Cyclocarya paliurus. Next base: position 22,733,654 of record CM056957.1, on the reverse strand, counting down.
TTGAAAAAAAGTGAATATATTCAGGACCTACATAAAAAAAATTAATTTTTTAATAGTGAATTTCACTATTTTTTAAAACAACTGCACAACGCTTGAGCATTCCATGACTGTATGTAGCATTATTTTATACAGACAGTTTAAATTATGACATGGACCGGGCTGGCTCCTTTATGAATGGAATGCAATTGAACAGACAGTATTCAAATGTTTGATGCATATATATATGCAACTATATATATATATAATATATATACACTCATGTGATCAATATTGTATGGTGTCGGCCAGAGATATGGCAGGCAACAGAAGCAATCACCAAAAATCCCATGTGATATGCTTTTATAATTTGTAAGCACGTACACCTTGATATATTATAAGATACACTAGTTCCCATGATTTTTATGAAGGCCAGGATGCAACTTTTGTTTAGAATGTCAAGCTATTCATATAATCTATGTGGGGGAATCGTATTGAAGACAATACATGCATGCATGCAAAAGTTGTTTCCTTTGTTCACTGTATTTTCCAAATAGTAGTACTTGGCATGATATACGTTTTTAATTTTTGTTGTTGTTCTGGTTCATTCCTGATCTCTAGCTCTTTCCATCCCCCTGCATCTTTGATTGGTTTTATCCAATTAACAGTTCAAGCTCAAGTGTGGTGCAATATTGGTTCTCCCTAATTAATTTCCTAGCTATATATCCTCTTCCCTAGTCATTTCATGATCATTTTCCTTCCTAATTTGCCTTTTGTTTTCTTTTTCTTCTTTTGCAGATCATCCGTGATCTGGAACTGCTAGCTAATTGTAGTCTGCATGCGCCTAATTAAACTCTGGCCCCGCTGCCCACCCCTAGCTACACTAGTTCGTATATGCATGGTCAGTAGTTACTTTCTACAACTTGAAAAGCATTAATCAGTTTTTAACTCAAAATTTTACTGCAATTTATGCAAAATATGCAAGAGCAAAAACATCAGCATTGATCTTGACTAATTATATATTGTAATACTAATTCTATCTACCGCCCAATCATACATACGACTTGATAGTCGACATAACTTGAAGATATATAGTTTTGGACAATTAATGAATATAATATTGATATATTATATATATAATATTCATTGTGAAGAGTTAGGGCTTCGTTTGGTTCTCAAACCAAACTCATCTCATCTTACTCATCATTACAACTTTTTCAAATTCCAATACAAAATATAATAAACAATTCAACTTTTTCAAATCTCAAAACAATAATAATATTGAAAAATAATATTCTAACAATATTTTATCATCTAAGCTTAACTCAACTCAACTCATTCAACATCCAAACGTACCCTAATTGAAACATGCATGCACAGTGCGCATGCATGGCGACTGCCGACATGTGCATGCATGCAACAAGTGTGGGCGCAATTGAGTCTATGAATATCTACACACAATATTCCGAGTGTCTCTCTTTAAAAATTTGAGTAGTAATATTCAAGAGAATCTCTAATCTGTTGACACTAAATATATATTAATCCATATTTAGACTCATATGTTGATATATATGCATGGACGTTACATGTCATAGCTAGGAATAAAATCTCTTCCAGGAAGCTGGAAATTTGTGTTGTATGAACGTACAAGTTCTCAATATGACTAGCTAGGTACTACAGTCACATAGAGATTTTTATAAAAGTAAACTTATAAATTGATGTAGTTTAATTTTTATAATATACGTTAGATCTACTTTACAATAAAAATGATTTTACAATCTAATATATCAAATTAAATTACGTTAATTTGTGAGTTTGTTTTTATGAAATTCATCTGTGATTAAAGTAATTCTCAAAATTAAAAAATTGGATGCAGGGATCTGCATGCATGTCTAGCTAACTCTTTGCAAATCTAATGAAAGAATGCATGTGCATGGCGGCGGGATAACCAATGAGCGCAGAAAATGAAGATGATGATGATGCCTCGATTACTTTAGCATATATAAAAATTACATGAACTTCAGATACATAAAATCGAAAGGAACATCATCATCATCTTAATTTAAACTTCATCATGATTTCCCTTTAATTGATCTCCTTTGTTTGCTAGTGGTAAACAGAAAGAACTTTAATCGATATTATACAATATTTAAGTTTATATTAATCTCAAGTTTCCCATGCAAGTTCCAACACCACAAATTTATTAATTAATTAAGCAGCTAGCCAACTTCATCCATAAGGAAAGGAAAACAACCCACATGGGAGCCAACATCTCTGACTATCGAATCCCCATGAAAAAGGTACTGCTGAATACAATGCATGCATGCATGCATGCACTTTTGTTTAACTAGCAGAGAATATCGATGCATGCTGACACAGCTTCGCACTCATCCAAGTCATCAGCCGCATATCCATTGGAAACGAGAGTTTTTTTCAACAACAAAAGTCTCTTTTTGAGCATAATCCCCTTCACCCATGCCTGATCAAGACGTCATGAACTACATGGTAAAGCATAATTAAGCAATATCACCAAGAAAACCAACCAAAAGAAAAAGGTAAAGGAAAGACAGGAAAGAAGGCCGGAGCTTTGGGTTTCTAGTGAATCTAGCTAGCTAGGATTATCCATCGATCGTAGACTTATTTATTTCTTTCTTTCCTATATAGTGCAACTATGTATAAGTCCTATATATATAAGGTATTATATATCTGAGATAACGATCAACAAACTTATATATAGTTGATCAGAAGAATCAAGATTTCTAGCTAATCGATCGCTTTCAATATCATTATACAGATCGAGTACTAGTAGTTATTTTGGTGTCAACTTGGGCAAGCTTTCATTAATGGCGGACATGCAAATTGTTCCTGCTTCCAAGAATGTGGAAGCCCAGTACGTGGAGATGATGGTACCTCTGTATTCTTACGGGTGTGAGAAGAAAATCAAGAAGACCTTATCCCATCTCAAAGGTAATAATTTATTCACTGGATTTAATTCTTAAACATCTAATTCATGATATTGCTTTACCTACGAAAATTACAAGGTGATGAGCATAAAAATCTTCATTCTTTTCTTATTTTTGATTGGAAATATATATATATCTTTTGCCAATGGACCAATATTGAAGTTAAATTAATGATCTATGTTAAGATCATAAATATAAATATTAGAATTTATTTATTTCAATCGGTTTGGACAAATAGTAATTTCATGTAGTGTTAAAGTAGAAATTCTAAATACAAATCTTAACTCTACACTTCTATAAAATAATAAAATATTTTACGTATCGAAAAAAAGTTAGGGTATGTTTTGTTAGTAATTGAAATGGCCTAGCTACTGCTTGTGCCTAGGCTTGGACTAGGGATGGACATGAATATAATTTTCTAAAAGGCCCAAGCCCAAGGGCCTAGAAAGACTTCCATCTGTTCATTCTTGGTAGACTTGTCCAAAATTTGGTAATTTACCAAGAAATAAGACAATATTATTTTATTTTTATAAAGATTTTATAGCCTAAACTGATCATCCATAAAAGTATATTACTCTTATATAATTATGATAAATATATGGTTAATTTAAAATTATAAATGAGTACTAAAAATATACGCTTAATTTATATTATATGGTGCATGGCAGGGATATACTCAATAAATGTGGATTATAATCAACAGAAGGTGACGGTGTGGGGAATTTGCAACAAATACAATGTGCTGGCCACCATTAGAAGCAAGAGGAAAGAAGCTCGTTTCTGGAATCCAGAAGACAACAATATCACATTATTGGAAGAAGATGAAGAAGAATCATTACCATCATCTAAATCACATGAATATTCTCCAAGAGATCACTTCAAGCTTTCTTTACCCTTGACCCTGGTTCGATCTCTAAGCTGGAAATTAGCATGGAAGAAGGTCTTCAACAGATCCAATTCACTCTGAATTAGCAAATTCATGAGTACTCTAGTAGGAGGTACTACTCATGCTTAATTTTCTTGTCATTGATCCAACCAACCAAGCCATCGATCGACTCTAAATTTGGCAAACTACGTCGTTCATGCGTATCTGATCATCATCTGTAAATACTTCCAACTTTTTCAAGCATTAGACTTCTTTCTTATTACTTTTTCATTTGAGACCCTCAAATTTAGACATGAATTTGAAGAGGAGATCTTTCATTTTTGCCTAATCCCATATGATTTTTTTAGATCCGAACAAGCTGATCTTTCACCTGCTTTGAACTTAATCCCAAAAGGGCCAGCATATTAGGCAGGCATGCGCGGAGTCGGCTCTTGTACTAGTGCACAAATGGCCGTAGATTCATAAGTCAGGCATGTTAGGTGGTTTATCATAATTGATTTTGTCGTGTGGTTTATCATAATAATATTTGTAGTATTAGAATACGGTGTGATAAATATGAAATCTATATAAAAAATTATTTTTTTAATAGTAGGTCTAATAATTTTCTAAAGGAAATGCACAGAGCTTGCCATGCATACTTTAGATCACTATATCTAATATTACTCATGAATAAGTATGAGTTTGATTTTGTATTAATGTTGTTTTTAAATCAACAGTCTCAAAAATTGAATTAATCGAGAATAAATAGAAATAATAATTGCGGCAACTTTCACAACAAACTTTCATGATCTAAAAGCT